>CAUYUJ010020348.1:569935-649935 GCA_963575745.1 Prorocentrum cordatum
ACTACTACTACTACTACTACTACTACTACTACTACTTTTACTTCTACTACTACTACTACTACTCTTACTACTACTACTACTACTACTACTACTACTACTACTACTACTTGCCCTCCTCCTTCTCCTCGTCCTCGGCGTCCTCCTCGTCCTCCTCCTCCCCCTCCTCCTCCGCGTCCTCCCTCCCACCTCCGCCTCCTCCTCCCTCCTCCCTCTTCCCTCCTCCCACTGGACGACAACCACGACGACGACGACGACGACGACGACGACGACGACCACGACCACGACGACCACGACGGGACGACGACGACGACGACGACGACGACGACGACGACGACGGGAACGGGAGCGGGAGCGGGAGCGGGAGCGGGAACGGGAACGGGAACGGATCCCTGGGGAGTTCACTTTTTTTCACGGGACCCCCCCCCTCCCTCCCTCATCCATTTCCCTCCACTCCTCCCCCACTCCTCCCTACAGCTTCGCCGAGGTTGGCAGCAGCTGCGCAAGTGACCGCCTTCCCCTAGCTCGTCCTGCCACGGTGCGCCGTGCAATAAAGTCCAAACCTGTAGGTTGGCATCTAGCGGTCGGCTGGAGCTGGCATTCGGGAAGGGGTGGGACAAACAGGGGTTGGAGGGGAAGTCAACTTGGGCATCAGTCGAAGAACTGGTAAGCCCTTCTTGACCCAAGTCTCAGGGTAGCCTCTTCCCTTTCCTATGCTCCTTTGGATCTCCTCCTCCTCCCTCCTCTCCCCCTCTGGGGTTGGGTTTCGGTGGAGCCGCATTTGCATCGGCAAGGCTTTAGGCATGGCCCGAAGGTCGGTTGCTGGCAAATTCAGCTCGCCTTCCTTAGATTTACCCAGCGAAGCGAAGGTCAAAAAACAGGTCATCCTCTTCCTCCTCCTCCTATTCCTCCTCCTCATCCTCTTCCTCCTCCTACTACTACTCCCTCGGGCGGGACGTGGTGCGGCGCCTTCCGCGCCCATCCTTTTTGTCTCGCGTCCAGGAGGTCCTGGTGCAAGGCAGGGGGAAAAAGAAATGATGGGAGGCACGGGGAGCGGAAGGAGGAGGAAGGCGAGAAAGCGAGGCACGCCGATCCCAGCACATGCAGCGAGGCGTGTGTGCGCGTTCCCGGCGTGGCGAGGCGCGTAAAGTCGTAGCCCCTCAAGCCTGTCAACATCATGCCAAGTGCATTCCATTCACAGAAGAGGATGGATACAACATGAGTCGAACTGAGACAGGATTCGGCTCGGCTTTGCGCAACATGTGGCGTCAACGGCACTGGCCGCGGCATGCAGGCGTTCATTACCTCCCTCGGCCAACCACGCGAGCGTGCGCACGAGGACACTGGCAATGCGCGCCGTGCAGGCGACGGACCAGGAGGGCGAGGACGACGACCAGCGGGGAAGGGGACGAGGACGAGGACGAGGAGGACGAGAAGGCGACGACAACCTGCTTGGTGGCCCATTGCAACACTCCTGAATGTTGAACTGAACCCTCTTGCAGTAGACGGCCTTGCCGCCCCGCCTGGCGGGTGAACACGGCGCCGCGCTGGAGGAGGCGCAGGGGCACGGAGGACGGGCGGGGGTACGGGGAGAGGGGAAACAGGAGGAGGATCGACAGCACCTGAAGCTCTCACGCGAGCTATTCCACAGCGCTTGGCGCTGAAATGTCAATGGCGCGCAGTATTGCTGCCACTGTGGTTCGCTGTTGCGCTGGCGTTAGGTCCGGCAATTGCGACTACAGGAGGTCCACGACCACTTCGGGCCAAAAAAACCCAAACCAGAAAAAGACATCAGGAAATCTTGAAACCAAAACCTGGGGAAGTCGACATCCTGAAAAAACTCAAACACCAAACCTGCGAAAAACTCAAACCCACAAAAAACTTTTAAAAAACACCTGAAACTCAAACCTGGGAAAAAAAACTCAAACCAAACAAAAACTCCAAAAAATATCTAAACCGAAACCTGGGAAAAACGTTGGAAAAACTCTCGGAAACTCTGGAAACAAGTTTGGACAAAACTCTAAAAAAACTCTAAATCAACTCTGGAAAAACTCTCGAAGACAAAAAACTCGAAACGACTGAAAACTTGTAATGTAAAAAACTCTGGGAAAACTCGTAAAAAAACTGGAAACGCTTGAAAACTGGAATAACCAAATCTTTTTGTTTGAACAAAAAATATAATATAACAAAAAAAACGTGGGAAATCTATAACAAAAAACTCTGGGAAACTCTAAAACACATTGGGAAAACAACCTTCCGGGTTTGAGTTTTTCCAGGTTTGAGCTTCACGTGTTTCTAAGTTTTCTGTGGGTTTGAGTTTTTGTTTCCCAGGTGTCGGGTTCCAGATTTTCTGTAGTTTCTTCTGTGTTTGAGTTTTCCCCAGGTTTTGTGTTTGAGATGTTCTCAGGCTGTCTGGGATTATGAATTTCCCATTCAAGTTTTTGGGGTTTTTTGGGGAGTTTGAGTTCCCGGCCGAAGATTGTTTGAAGATTTCGGCAGGTTGTCCTATGGACCACCTGTAGTCAACTGCCGAACCTAAAGCTGGCGCCACCTGGTCCGCATGGGCCACCGCAACCTCGGCCGTGTGATATGTATGGAATAGGAGCACGAAGGAAAAAGGAGGAGGAGGAGGGGGAGGAAGAGGAGAAGGAGAAGGAGGAGCAGCAGAAAGTGGAGGAGGAGGAGGCGTACTCGGGAGAACGGAACAGGGGCGATGAGAAGGGCGGGGGAGAGAAGACCAGGAAGACGCACAGGAGGAGGGGAGCAAAGGAGGAACGACAAAAAATCCCTCGCCCTCTTCGAGGAAGCATCGAAGCTGCGGGCGCCAATGTCGTTAGCTGGCAACCACATGTGAACCGCACCCCTGCAGGTCAGATTTCTGAAATTCCGGCGGGGGGTCCGAAGCCGAAGGACTCATGCAGCAAGGTGAACCCCGACGCGGGTCTCCGATACCCCAGCGTCGAGTGGATCCCTAAGGGCACGGCTTGCAAGCGGTCGCAGAGGTGGCCTAGCGCCGCCACGCGCCATGCGAACGGAGCTAGGGAGCAGAAAGGCCGAACCGTCCGTCCGAACGAGATCACTCGGTAGAGGAAGGATGACAGCGATGAAGAGTGTTAGCCCCTCGGCGCTGCTCAACGATAGGGACAGCGGTAGCGAAAGGGACAGCGGTAGCGAAGATAAGAGTGGGAAAGAGACGGAAACCAAACACACACACACACACACACAAACGCACTGGTCCGAACCCCGACCGATAGCATGCCCTATGACAACGCAAGCGGGCAAGTGCTTCGGGATAGAGGTGTGAGCCCCATCCCACCACTCAGCGCACTGTTAGGCCCCAGTTGGCAAATGAGGAAGGAAAAGGGCCTGCCTAGTACCCATGATCCTCGACAAGGGCCCCATAGCCCCCCCCAGGCGCGCGCCGCCATAAGAAGCTTCGGGCACTCAGGGAAGCCAAGAAATGGGGTACGACACGGAGAATCAAAGGAAGAGCATGACAAAACATCTCGCGTGTAGCACGGCGGACAACCAAGCGGCGTCGGCGGCGCAGGTGCCTCCACCAACCAAAAGAAGTATATGAGTCAGAATCACAGGCGACGCGTCAAATGCGCACCTGCCACAGTGAGGCAGGAAAGCCGCCCCGAGTATTACGCGGCGCGCCAAATGCGCACCTGCTACAGCAAGGCAAAAAAAAAAAAAAAAAAAAAAAAAAAAACATAATCGAGATTGATGCGCCGCGCTGGAAGCGATGCAAAATATCGAAGTACTGCCCTGTGAACTTCAAGATGATAATAAAAAATGGTCATTCAGTTCCTATGTCAGAATATATGATGCAAGCGATGCATTACCTCTATGCAAACATGAACAGATTGCAATACCAATCCTGTACCGAATGCGTGAGTCATAAAAGAGATGCGTCATCGCATATTCGGAGGCTCCATCATGTGCCCCAGTTTCCATGAACATTGCTTGCATTCACTCTATCACGTTGTCAAGGACTCCGCCTAGTCTTGCGTCGTCAGAAAGTACGTCCCAGAGCACGAGTAAACGGCTCATGCGTGATGGCAGCTGGGCCTCCATCCCAATTTGTTGATGCGACCATCCTGGGTTCCTTTATGAGAGCAACATGGGCGCGCACAGTCAAGGGGCTCGCACCCGACGCAAAACATACTGAAATGCGCAAGTCGGGCAAACACTCAGGTTTGAGGTGCATGTACTTCCACTTCAAAGGCTTGAAGGCCAAATCCAACGGCCGCCACTGTATTTCGCTGTGTCGACACAAATCCACTGACTGCGGCCATCCGGCCAATAATGCCCACAAAAGTATTCGCAGTCCTCGCCGACGCGCATGCATGCACCATGCGTCTCGGACCAATGCATCATGCACAAAGTGGATGGGGGCGCATGCGTCTCGGTGGTATGCTAGAGGCCGGGAACAGCACCGCGCCGCCAGTGCCAGCGGCCCCGTAGCCCGCGGGCGCTGTCGCCGCGGGGGCAGCAGGGGCGGCGGTAGCATCGCGCGGGCCGGCGCGAGCTGCGCGGAATGAATGGCGGCACGGGGCGGAGCGGCCGACCCTGCCCAAAGCTCCATGTGACAAATGGACAACGTTACGCACGTCACGGATGGCAAACGCACGCTGCCCCCATTGGCGCATGGAAAGTACAAGGTCTCTGCGCGAGGGCCGCCGGGAACCCGACGCTCGCGCGCCAGGGGGCGGCTGGCCTGCACCCAGCGCCCACGCCTACCCAATGCCCGTCGTCTCGCCTGCTTCCGAAGCCAGTTCATTTCCAGAGCGCAGTCAGAGCGGGCGCCCTGCAAGCGGATCCTTGCGCCAGCCTGGAGGAGCTCGTCAACCTGGGCGCGGCCGAGTTTGTTGCGGATCCGCGAAATCCGCCACGCAGGCAATCCACGCGCCTCCCCGCGCGCCGAAGGCTCCCGCACGCACACAGAACGAACAATAATATCTGTCTGGTGCGCCAGCAGAGAGATTACACTAGCATGCGCCGCAGCGGGAGCGTCGGATCCGCACCCCCTCAGGCGCCCCTTCCTCGACAAGCCCGTCGCGGGTCTCGCGGCGGGCACCGACCAAAGATTTACCGAGACTCGCGCGCGATCAATCTCGCGGGTGGATTGGATCGGGCAGAGCAGATCGCGGTCGGGATCGGCGGCCTGGTCGGAGGCCGTGCCTTCTTCTTTCGGAAGTGCGTGGAGACGATCTGCCTCCTCTGCAAGGCGCCCTCATCGATCTCGGAGCTGGCCTGGGGGTTGGAGGAAAATCCCTCTCGAAGTACCTGGAAAAGGGCCTCCCGGATGGGCGCGGCAGCTGATGCCACGCCCGCAGGGCAAGAACCAGGCCCAGGGTTCGAAGCAATGCTGGACTCGACCAGATGCTTCCTGGCTAGGCGCGGAGATTTCGCCCCGCCCGACGATTGCACTCTTGCGAAAGATGGGGGGGGGGGGGAGACGGATCAGCGTCGACAAACTGTTCTCCGCAATTCTTGTAAAAACAACCATCCAGGGCGGCTGTCGCAGACCTGCCGCTCGTCCACGCACGCGCGGCGCACCTTCGCCTCGACGGGCACGCTGGCGTGCGCTGCCGAGAACCACCGGTAGATGCCCGTGGTCGAGTTGCGGCACGCGTCGTAGTCGATGGACATGAGCAACCTGGCGGCGTCGTGGATCAGGGAGCGCGTAGCGAAGTAGCCCATTAGGACGCGTGATCAAACTGGAGCTTCTACTTGCCCATGGCAGCTCCGAAGCTAAACTCGCACTCAATGGGAACCGCGGAGGGTCTCGATATCGTCGACTCGCGTGATATCGACCATCTGCAAGATTTTGAACGTGGCCGTCTCAGGCAGAGGGGCCGATGCCCAGCCATAGCTCTCATCTTCGTCTTTTACGTTGTCGCGATAATGGGCACATCTCTCGTCGTTGTTTGGGTCGCAAGGGCCGATGATCGCGAGCAAGCTGTCGGCGTCGATCTCGGCCTTGGCGGCGGCGGTGTCCTCGCGTTCCTGTTTGGCGGCGTTTGTTCCTGGAGCGCCCTCGGGCATTTCGTCACTTGTGGCGGGAATTCCATCACCGGTCGGATCGGTCGATGCAGGAGGGGTAAAGCCTCGCCTGGCGCAGTCTCCTCTTTGGTCTGCGCAGGCGTCGCCACTGGCTGAACCCCGGGTGGATTCACCTCCACGTCGAAATTGCCCTCAGTCAAACGGACTGCACGGACGCCATCATCAACGCGCTGCATGACCCGGTGCATGAGTCCGCAGGGCGCACAAGCGGAGTAGATAAACGAACTTGACACCCTTCATGGGGACCCCTGCGCCATCACTCCAAATGTTGAGTTCGCCCATATGAGGCCAAACTCTCGGCTTAGTACCTGGACCGCGAAGTATCCGCCGTAGACACCAAACTTCATGATAGGGCCGCACAAGGTACCACATTCCACGATTTGTCTACCAGCGTAGCTGCCATTGGGAAACAAGCGGTCGCAGGAGTGGCAGATCGATGTTCCATACGGACGGGTGTCTATAAAATCGCCTGGGACCCCTTTATCGCAGGTATGTCCCGGATCCCGAATGTCACGAATAAGATGGGGCGCAACCTTGTCGTAGTACCGTTTGCAAGTGTTCACGGGGCTCCAATATTCATACGCGCTCTCTGCGACGAGGTCCTGGTCCGCGTCTGCCAACAAGGTCCGAGCGATGAGTTCGTCGGAGGCTGTGTCTGGGGCGCGTTCCGCATGCTCTGCTGGTGCAGGAGCAGGCGCTGCCACCGGAGCAGGAGGTGCCAGTGGCTGCGGGGGTGGCGGCGTGCATGGGACGGCAGTTGCTGGTCTCGGATTTGGCATCTTTGTCGTCGCGGGAGTTACCCCCAGCCTTGATGTTGGCGCACACGCGTCGCACTGGCTCGGCGGCGGTCCATTCTCAAGCGGCCGATAACGCCACAATCTGGAATTCTCTGGCCATATCACCGCGCCGTGACGGGCGTCCAGGATCGCCAGAATGGCAATGACTGCAACGACGCATTCGACGCTCGCTGTCTTCATATTAATGATCACGCCCGCCTGCTGCTTGCATTTTTTACACTTGGACCCAAGGATCGTAGCAAGTGGATTAGAATTGTCGTCGGCCTCGAAACTGCATGAGCTGAAGAAACTTTCTTTGCGCACAGGTCCCCGCCAACCTAGCCGGGAATGATCCCCGCGTTGCTGATGTTGTCGACGGGCTTGCGCTGTGGCCTGGCGGATAACGCGGATAACGCGGCGTCCGCCCACGCCCACCGCGTCCAACCCATGTTCCATGGCTGCGAGCGGAAATTGCCCGGCACTGCGTCCGCCGATGCAGCGGATGGCCTTCGCCGCAGGCCACTTGACCGTCTCTCCGTGGGCGACGTCACCAGCGTCGATCTCGCAGAATACCCAGGAGCGGACTTCCTCGAGGTCGATGTGCTTCTGGAGGCAGCGGGGGGCGAAGATCACGCAGTAGAAATTGAAATTTATCCATGGCTCACCATGATCACAACGCGCCTGGCCCCAGTGCGTCTTCACATTATCTGCGACAGGAGCCAAGAACATAGGATCGTTGGAACTCGCGTAAACCCATGCCTGCGACGGAGCGGGAATTGATCATGATCGCCCATTGTCATAAGTTTTCTGTTTTCTCCAGATACTAATCAGTCGGTCAACGAACTGGTTGCATGGGACTGTTTCTTGCTAAATGCCTTCTCCTGGCCAAAGAACACATTCCGTCATTGAACCAATGGTGGTCTCCAGCGTTGGCGATGCGAACGCACGATCGCCGCCCAACCGCGATCTGGGAACGCTCCACTGTTGGCCAGTTCGGGGGCGCGGTTGAGGACGCGATCGCCCCGGGCGATGCTCTGGCGGCAGGCGTCACCCATCGGGCACCGGCGGTGCCCAGGGGCCTCTGTTCCACGCCATGGCGGCAGGATGCGGAAGCGAGGGCACGGGTCGGATGACTAAGAGAACCCATCGAATTTACCATTCAAGTCGACCGTGGTCTGATACCGCGACCCGCTGCATGCTTGGCTCAAAATAATTTTCAGCAGCTCGGCAGGCTGCGCGAGCGCAGGAGCGGCGAAAACTGACGTCGCCGCCGAAGAGGCAGCAGCAGCGGCGGGCGCAGCCACCAGCGGGGAAAGCTAGCCTGGCTGCTCCTGCGGGGGCGCCGCCGAAGGAGCGGCGGCAGCAGGTGCCCCCACCTGCGGCAATTGGGGTTTGACTGCTCCTGCAGGTCGGGCGGAGGCCAAACAGGAGGCGGCGGCGGATTGGCAGCGTCTCCGCCAGCTCGAATGGGCCGGCTGGCGGGGGTGGAACCCAGGCGGGATCCCCCTAATCCGCCGCCGTCTCAGCGAAGTAGTTCTTGACCCTTCCAATCACGTCCGCATACGAGACTAAGGGGCCGCCATATTGCATCTGCAGCTCGCCGCGCTCGAGGGCCAGCCACTCTGAACATATCCCCGATTCACCGAGCTCGTCAACGAACTCTTCGCGCACAATGCACAACATCGCCTGCTTATCTTTCCAAAACGCGTCTGGAGACAGACCCGCGCGTGAACAGATCCGCTCTGGAGAGTCGCATGACCCTCACACACTCTTGCAAGTGGCGACGAGCTGCTGCAAGCGTAGATACATCGTCTGGCATGAATCTCTATGATCACCTTGCATGCCCTCCGCGAGCGCGTGGCACCTGGCGCCAGGGTCGGCGTCATCAGAAGTCTCTGGCTGCGCGCGCGTCGGCATGGCAGCGGACGATCCTGGAATCTTTGGTTGGCTTGGCTGATGGGACACCTCGGGAAGCCGCGCGCGTAGCCAAGGCGTTGCCGGGTTGGCCGGGTCCGACGCGGGTGTTGCCACCGGCGGAGGGGTTCATGATGGGGCCGACGATGCGGTCGCGGCTCTCAACAGCGCATGCACGGCAGTAGCCAACCATCTGCATAGCGCACGCTCTACGGCAGCCAGCAGCTGCAACGCGTTCAGCTGGCGGAAGCGCTGGGGTTTGACTGCATGGCGCAGGCGCAGCGCGAAGGCACGCTGTATTTCTGGAGCAGTAATATGTCCCTGTTGGTATGTGACCCCTCTCTATCAGAGGTGCTCTGGAACGGAAGGGCTGCGATGGCAGAGACTGCGGCACCACGGCCATGTTGCGCGGGTTCGGGCCGCGCAAGAACTGCAGGGCAAATTCAGAAAAATGCGCGAATTCCGCTCGGCGTGCCAGGCTCCGCCGTTCCTGCCGAGGGCGTCAACCAACGGATCCGCGGAAGGACCGCGACGCCTCGGGACTTGAAGCGGTCGCACAACTGTTCAATCAACTTGTCGCGCGCAAGTCCGAAACCCCATTTGCGGCTGCGGCCAGGCCCCGTGACTGCAGGGCCCACGAAGAGCGCAGGCGCGTCAATCAGCCTGGAACAACCGAGCCGCGCGCGCGCTGGCACAGTCTCGGGGCACCCTCCGCAAACGGCACGCATCCAATGATCCGCTTCGGGCGTGCGACGGGCGCGGGCCAGATGCGGCGAAGGTCGACAGATTTGGAATCGGGCGCGCAACCGACGTCGCCGGCGCTCCACCGCACGAGGGCAGACAGACCACGCATACAATTGCGCTGCACGATCCAAGCTGGAAAAGAGTCGGCCCAAAGGCCCAGATCAGGTCGGTCATCTCGCTCATATGACGCCATTGCGATAGCCGGTCGGACATCAGGCGCGCGCGTGCTTTACGAATGGTCTCGATCATCTGGCGCTGTTCCACGTTGGCAGCGTCCGTCGTCCGAAAAATAACGGCAATACGGTCGTGAAACTTCGCGGGCGACGATGTCGTCGCGGACGACCGTGCTCAAATCTTCCACGGCGGCGCCGCATTGGCACTCAAACTTGTTCGAACATGGGCACAGCAGCGGTGCCAGCGCAGGGGTAGATGCCCTGAACCTCCCCATGAAGTCGCTGAAAGAGCACAGCTCGCCTACGCCTCTGGACGGACAACTCATAGCATTATCATGGCGGGAGAGAAGTCGGAGCAGCAATTGGCCCGCTTGAAGGCGCGCCCCTCCGGCCCACAAGCATGGATCATTAGTTGTCCAAAACCATGCTGCACGGAAGGCAGCCATCCACGGTAGCCAAACCAATCCTGGATGAACCTGCCGCCAACAGAGGCGACGCAAGCAGCGTGGCCACGGTCACGCAGCAGAGCGTCCGGGCGAAGGAAGCAGCCAGCGTCGGGAGAAGCCGTCGTCGGCATCTCTGACGCGCAGATCCCGCCGTCCTCGCCTGGCTGCCACCCGAGAGTCACGCTCTCGAGGTCTTCTAACCGACCCATCTGACGAACCCGTGGGCGTTGCCACCAACCGAGGGTCAGACTCCGCGCCGCCCCAGCCTCCGCGGCATGGTAATCACGATTCGGTTTCCTAGGCGCACCGCGCTACGTCCCGCGAGATGGAGTCGGCGCGGCAGCGCATCTGCAGGTCCGCATCGTCGACACGTCCGTCGCGCCCAGCATCGTCGGAAGTACGTGCGATCATACGAAATTTCGTGAGAGGCGTTTAACTGGTCCTTCTTGTTCAATACTGGGGCGAGGTTCGGCGTCGGTAAAACGTCTCGCTGCACATGAGGCGACAACGGGTCGCCCGTGGTGCAGGCGCGGTCAGTCGCAATAGTATCCGATGCCGTTTGCCGGAGATGCACATTACAGATCAGCTTCCATGGCGAGCGAAAGACATCCCACATCATGTCACGCAACTTCGCGCACAACAATTCTGGCGCTGGTGATCAGAGCGGGTTCTCTCCAGGGGCACCTGGCATGTTGGCGCTCAAGAAGTCTGGTATATTATCGCTGACCATTCCTTGCGCTGATGTGTCGCGAAGATAAAAACTTTCCACTCCAATCAGAATGGCAGGAACGCCAGCCACACAGTACACGCGGGCACCGGATACTGCGATCCACGATCGCCATCGCCACCTGGATCGCGCCCCTCGGCTGCGCCCCAGGCGGTCTCGACGAGCGCCTCCGCCCAGGCGCGGAGCGCGTGCTCGACGCCTCTGTCCAAGCGACGCGCGACGATGAGCTCTGCGCAGTCTGGGCCACCTCGTAGGCGAGCAAGCTGGCCACCGAAAGCCTAGCCCACGCGGGCGCTGCCACTGGCAGTAAGAGAGACGCAGGCGTTGCCACCGACTTGCACGCGCACGTCGGCAGAGGTCGGCGCGGGCTGACCGCGGGCCCGGAGCCGCCGCGGCTGTCCGGGGCCCGGGGGCGGGGGGGCCAGAAGTCGGGGCGGGAACCGATCCCTTCTCTGATGTCGCCATCGCGGGCAGGGGGCGAAGCGCCGCGCCGGCCCGAGCCGACTGGCCAGGGGAATCGACCCCTAACAACACGCGCGCACATGCGCGCACGCGGATATGCGGACGAAAATTGACCACCGCACCGAGCCTCGAAATGTCCAAGGGCCCCCTGGCGTCGTCGCACGCCGACTGCGTCGGCGCGCCCCCTTGCGAGCCCAGCAAATATGCGCGCGCCGACCTTTTGACCCGAATGGGTCGACGAGAGAACTCGACAACAGACTCTGAGGCCGTGGATGAAAACCACGCGCGGCACGGTGCATAGCATTCCCCCTGCAAAGAACACCAGAGTGATCACCCGCACCACGCAGGGCGAAATACGCGGCGGGGCCTCCCAGACAAACCCTCTGACACCTCCGCCGCAGGACCGCAAAGGCCCGCAAGGATTTCCAATGATGCGAATGCAGGCGCAAGTCGTTCCAAAATCCTCCTCACTGATCTCGCGCGCATCGGCTTCTACAGAAAGTGCCCCAGGGGCGCTGCCATGGCAAGGCGCATGAACATAGTCTCCGGAGCGGAGAGGAACGAGGGACAAAGGAGGGGAAACAAGCAGCAGCAGCAGCAGGCGCGGCAGCATGGCACGCGCGCGCACGCATGCCCCCATTTTCCTCGGTCTTCTTTCTCATCAGTCCTCAAGGTCGTGAGATCTTTGTGGGCCGGCTTCTCAGGGGGCGGGGCCTGCGCGGGGCTGATAAGCGCAAGCTCTAGGAGGGCGTTCCACAAATTCGCCTTCTTGGCCTCGATGTGTTCGGCCATCAGCGACAGGTTCTTCTGTTCCTGCATAATTGAGATCGGTTTGTCCTGCTGTGCGAACTTCTGAAATACAATCGAGATTGATGCGATGGGTGCGATGAAGATGACGAATTGCTGGGATACGTCCATATGGAACGATCTTGACACCGGTCCGGTTGTCCTCCATAATAATGAGCGGCACAGTGGCGGCCCCTCACAGACCGGATCCCCCACGGGCACAAGCAGCCCGCTGCCCGCGTGCGCACCCGTAGTCGAGGGCGCAGGTGCGGCGGCAAAAATACCGCGGGGCGTGCCGCCTATCTGGGGAAGAAGATCGGCTAAGAGAAGATGCGCGACTAAGTGGGGCCTTCCGCGGCGGCGTCTTCCGTCGCCGTTTCTTGAATGCCAATGCCAGAGACGACGGGTTGCTTTTAATCACTGCGGCCTCCAAGATGCACCCCCTCCTCCTCCGGCACCCGGCCCCCCCCCTCCGAAAATCCCCCCCGCACCCCCTGCTCGACCCCCCCCCTTGCCTCGCCCCCCCCCCCGCCCCCCGCCCCCCCCCGCCCCCGCCCGCCCGCCCCCCCCCCCCCCCCCCCCCCCCCAACATCCGGAAAACCGGAGAGGGGGACATGAAAAGCGAGGCGGCTGCGGGCGGGGGGGGGGGGGGCGCCCGCGCGGCAGAAGCCGCCGCGGAGCGGCCAGGGCGGCCAGCCAGCGCTGCACCCCCGGCAGCAGGCGCGGGCCGGCGCCGCGGCCGCGCTCGGGGGCCAGGGCAGAGGCCGCGGCGCACGAAGAGGAGGAAGTACCGCGCCAGGGCAGAGCTAGGCCGACGACGCCCCTGTTCGGCGGGGCCACGAGGCGGCTTCATCCCAGCCAGCACAATGCAGCGTGGACGACGCAGGGGCCTGTTGGCGGAAGCGGGCGGCGCTGCCCGCTGAAACCAATGCGGGCAGGCGGGCGGAGGTTGGGCGGGCCCCGCCGCCGGTGGCCGGCCAGCGAGGAAGCGGCGCAGCAGGTGGCGGGGGCTCGGCGACGCGCCCGCCGGCGGCGGCCATGGGCTGGCCGCCGAGGGGCGGCGACGGGGCAAGCGCGGGGCCCGAAGTGGCCGCCCAGCGCGTCGAAGGGGAAAGCGAGCCGCGCGCGCGCAGGAGCCAGTAAAGCATGGGGGGGGGGGGGGGTGCAGCGGACCCAAGCCGCAGCCGGCGCGCGCATCACAGCTAAGGGCGGGTGGCGCCCCGCCCAAGGGGAGCAGGGCGAAGGCCCCCCGCCGCCGGGCAAGGCTCGACGCATGCGACGCGTCGCCGGGTGGGCCAATGGGGGCTCGGCGCATAGACGACCCATCACCCCGACCTGCGGGGTGCCCGAGCGCCGTCGCACCGAACTCGCTCGCCGCATTCGCTGGCTCGTCGGCCGACCAAACGACGCGGCACACACGCCGAGCCCCTCCGAGCAGCAGAAGCGGCGGGCCGTCTGGCGCAGGGGCATGGGCGCGTCTGACGGAAGGCACGCGGGGCCCACGCGGGCGGCGCGGGCGGGTGGCGCGCCTCGAGGGAAGAGAGAAGGAGGGCGCACCGCAAGGGTGGGCGGCGCGCCCGAGGAGGAAGCGCCTGATCGGCGCGAAAGCAAATTGAAGATGGGCAACGCACCGCCTGAGATGGAAGGCGCAGAACCGCCACCGCGGTTTACCGCTCGACCCATCATCGGGCCAAGTTCGCCCAGGGCATGGAGCGCACTGCATCCGCCCTGCCCAGAGGGCAAACCAGGTCTACGGCGAAAAGCCTCGCATCCAGGACTGATCACTGGGGGGCCACGAGGCGCCGCTGGCCGCTTGCCCTTCGGCCCTCCCCCACTGATGGTCAGGGCCTGCCTGTCATTGCTGCTATCGCGCGTCGCCCCAAGATCCCTGCAGGCGGCGGCAACGGCAGCACGCGCGAATATCGCAGTAGGGCCCGGCCAGGTCTTCAAGGAATCATTGCGGGTTCCATTGAACATCGCACCGCGCCACTTTGTGTTGGCGTCGCAAGGGTCACTCCAGCCTCTGCGTTCGCAAGCGCTGTCGTCTCCCTGCCCGCGGGCCTCCCAGCTGAGGTCGATGCGCCAGCGGCTGCCCCTGGTCCAGGAGCTCCAGCGGGCACCACCCGCGCTGCCGTCAGTCCACCTCGACCCCGCTGGGGCCTTGTAGCGTGGCGTCCACCAGGAACGCTGCACCTTAGGTAGCGTTTTCAGCTCCACCGCCCGCTTCAGTGGTTCCCTGCCCCTCATCGCCGGCCCTCGGTTCAATGGTGTTGTCTGCCCCGCTGAAGGGGCGGCCGCCCCGCGTGATCCAGGCCAGGTACACAAATTATGTTCCGCCCAAGACCGTGAGCCACTCCGCTCCGACACGAACGCAGAAGTGGAGACCCACCTAAACTTCGTCCACTGGTCCTGCCACAGATCCCCTGTGGAGATCTGGCTGGGGCCGCTCGCCCGCTTCGTCGGCCAGCGTGTGCCAGCACGCGGGGCGGGCGCCGTCGTCGTCTCTGGCCATCAGGTAATCGCCCACCTGGACGCCAGGCGCGGGTCTGTTGCGTTGCTGCGTGACGGGGGGCCTGATGGTTGAAGCGAAGCCTCCGCGGTTTCCGTCGCCGGCGCTGGTCCCGCCCTCATGGCGCGAGTCGTCTGCAGGGAGCATGGCGCGGACGGTTGCGGCGCCCTGCCCCCCTGTGCCTCGGCGGGGCTCCAGCCTGGAGGAAGCAGTAAAGAAGCATCCCCTTGTAGCCGCCCTGGTACCAGGGCTTGGCACGGCACCCCCATCCTCCTGTCCAGGCGCAGCTTGCTCGTTCCCATCGCACCTGGGTTCAGCGGGGAGGACCGTCTGGATGCGTTTGGGCGGTTCCTCTCGAAGCTTGGGGCCTGCACTCCCCCACATACCGGCGCGCTGCAGCCGCTGGCCGCGCCTGTTGTGGCTGACCCTGGCGGCTGGAACGGCGCACGTGCCTCGCGGACTCCCAGGCGTGTCCGGTGGATGTGCTGGGGGTTCTGCCGGGGCGGATGGCCGACAGCAGTGGGCGAGTTTGGCGGCGCCCATGCCGCAAATGTTCTGGCTTGCCAGGAGGGATACTAGCGCGTCCGCGTCGTACCTGTACAGTAGGGGTCGACGCCCTGAAGGGCCCCCTGGGACCCCAGGACGGAGTCCCATGGCGCCATCAGGTTGTCGTCGCTGTCACATCCAATCCTGTTTCTGCCCTTCGTAAGGTTAAGCCTTGCCGACAAAGAAACACATGAAAACAACAAGAATGTAGGAAGCGGAATTCACGAGAGTCGCCCCCAATATTTTTGATAAGTTCCGCGCGGGAACAACCGAGCAACGGGGCACCTAGATTTATGTCCTGGGGCAAGCCAAACAGCACCGAAGACAGCCTGATGAAGCGCCGCCTCCAGATACCTCAAACGCGACGAAAACAGATGTCAAGTATACTCCCCGCTCTCCCCCCGAAAAAAGAACACCAGAAATTATGAACCATGAAGCCACCACTAGTCGAAGGCATCGGATGAACCCTCGCGTTGAGAAGGGCCGTGGCCTCCTGAAACATGTACTGGAGGAAAACAAGCGGCCGTGCAGATGAACAACAGATCAATCATGTGTATGAGCAACGAGACAGTAACAACAAGCTATGACAGAGAAGGGAAGCAGGAGGAGTAAGTCATGGATGTGGATTTCGGCGTACTGTCGTTACGTGGGGTGTATATATTTCCGTTCGAATGTCAACTAAGTGGAGGTTTTTTTAGCCGTGCGAACGTAGGTAAGGTCGTTTGGATGGCCTTTGTGGCGGTCGGCCCGGGCGATGGATGCCGGTCGGGTCTGCTTCGTAGGAGAAAGTTAACGACATCGTCTTCCCAACGGTTGCGTTGTCGGCCGTGTTGTCGCTGGTCACGTTGGCGTGGGTTGTCTCCTGGTTGCCAAAGGAATGCTCGCCACGTCCACTTGGTGGGGTCGTTGTTAGCAACCATTGACGCCATGCGCCTCGACCTCTGCCTGCGAATCGTCTCCCAGTGTGCGACTTGCTGGCGATGCATGAGTTGATGAACCCCCGCGCTCAAATGCTAAGTCAGAAATATAAGAGCAAGCCAAAGTCCACCAGAAATGCGATTAGCAAGGAAGAACCCGAAACGCAACCAACACCGAAACTCATCTTCAACCGCAGCACACCAAATGGACAAACTCCTCGTTCACTAGAAAGGATGTCCTGGTCGCGCCCCGCATGTTTTCTCCGTTTATCCGACAACCCTCGTTCGACCGAAGACAAATTCTCCGTTCGAGGCCAGATGTCCCTGTTGCCAGCCGCATTTCCTGGCTTGACCGTTCACCTGGCAGGACAGAGAAAGGGGAAGGAAAGCTGAGGAGGGAGGACAGAAAGATGACGAGGGGGAGGGAAGGAGGAAGGACAAGGGCCGGAAGGAGGAAGGATGGAGGGGGAGAGAGGAGGAGGGCGAGGGAGGAGGGGAAGGAACAGGAGGAGGACGAGGACGGAGGACGAGGGGGAGGAGGGAGAGTAGCCGAGAGGAGGGCGCAGGAGGAGGGCCCGAGGGCACAGAAGTCCGAGGTAACTGCCGATCAGGCGATGGAGAAGCTCACTGAGGACGAGGCTGCCGACAGCACATAGCTGAAAGGAAGAGGAGGCGGGGTCTATACTGGGGTGGGCACTGGACCCCCCCTGGCGGCGCCTCTGGCGCGCGGGTCCAGCGCCGACCCAAAATATCCGCGCTGACCTCACAAAGTTGATACTTACGCAGTGTGCTCATCTTCTACACTGGCCCCTGGTGTGGTTCTTGAACTAACGGAGGTCGTCAAAATGCGGTGCTGAGTTACCTACCAGACCGCCCCAACCCAACCCGAGGTCCCAAATTTTGGTTTTGGGCGGCGTTCGGGTTCCACTATTGTTTCATCGATGTCCCCGGATGCCCCCCCATTGGGAATGGAGGGCACATTGGGGCCTTCGGGTTGGGTTGGGATGGTTTGGTGCGTGTGAGGAGCTGCATTTCGGCGGCGCGCACATGGGGAGGGAAGCCAGAGGGAGCGGGCCTGCCCAGAAGGCTCAGAAGGCCTCAAGTTTCCGACAGCGTCTCGAAGCCTTTTTTCTCCGAAGCCACAGAAGGCTCCCTGGAAGGCCAGAGGCTTCTGAGAAGCCCCGCCGCCTTCTGGGAAGGGCTGCTCCCTCTCGCGTCCCCCTCGTCGCGCCGCCGAGCATCAGCTGTGCTCCAGACTCCCGAGCTGAAGCACCAATGGCTGGGTGACGTCTCGATGTTTTCGGGCCGCAAGATGTCTGGGGCTCGCCAGGGAGCACCGAATACCCTCCGAACCAAGGGTCCCCATTGGTCTCGACGCCACGCTCGTGCCTTTCTCAGAGCCATCGATAATGGAGCAGAAACCAGCAGAAACATATGGCTAGAAAGTCCGCACGGATTTCTTATATCCGCATTGGGCTCCCCTCCCTGGCGCGCAGGGAGTTCTATCGCGGATCCAAGACATCCGCGCGGAGCGTCAAAAAATACGTTTATGCAATGCGTTGTTCTTCGATACTCGGTGTCCTGGAAGATCTAGTTTGTCTCACATGTCCCGGGCGGTGCAGGACAGAGAGTATGGCCGCCTCGTGTTCTTGAGGTCCAGCAGGCGCCCGCACACCTCGCGAAGAGGAGGGTGATATATTTCCGCTTGAGAAAGCAATTCGCCTGGTGCGGCTGGTTCGCGCCGCCATGTCGCGGGCTGTGGTTTCTGACTCCGAGTGGACCGTTCAACCCTGAACAATCGCGGCTCTCCGATAGCGCAGACCGCTCGACAACGGCCGATTCTGGGCCACTGGCGGCGTCTCGCGTCGAACGCCCGCGCTGGGGTCGCCGCCACGTCAACACGGCGCAAGCATACCATGTCTGCTCAGTGTCCTTCTCACATGTTCGTCGTATCACAATGGCCATGGATCCTAGCATAGACTGTTGCATACAGCTGTCGAACAACAGGGGTCGGCGATCACACCTGCTGAAGATGGGCCACCAACGCCCGCACGTAGCAACCATGCAACGCGAACTAATGCCACGGCTTCCGTGCGCACTAGTCAAGCGTCACGTATCGGAGGTGAGGGGGTGAGATCGAAGTGGAACGGAGAGCCCCCCTACCGGGAAATCGATTTCGGTTTCGTGTTCGTGCGTGCCGTGCGGGCGAGGCGAAGCTGCGTGGGCGGGCGAGAGGAAAGTCTCCTGTGGCTGAGGCGCGGCCGGACCAAATCATTCTCCCCCGGGCGGCCGGTGGCGCGCGCGGTGTCCCGCCGGTGTCCCGCCGGTGTCCCGTCGGTGTCCCTGTGGCTGAGGCGCGGCCGGACCAAATGTGTCTCTTCCGGGCGGCCGGTGGCGCGCGGTGTCCCGCCGGTGTCCCGCGAAAGTCCCGCGGTGTCCCGCGGTGTCCCGCGGTGCCCCGCGGTGTCCCGCCGGTGTCCCGCGGTGTCCCGCGATGATGATGATTATGATTATGATTATGATTATGATGATGATGATGATGATGATGATGATGATGATGATGATGATGATGATGACGAGATGATGAAGATGATGATGATGATGATGATGATGATGACGATGATGATGATGATGACGGTAATGCTGATAATGATGATGATGATGATGCTGATGCTGCTGTTGATGATGTTGATGACGATGATGATGATGATGGTCATGCTGATGATGATGATGATGATGATGATGAGGACGATGCTGATGATGATATGATGATGGTGTCCCGATGATGATGATGATGATGGTGATGATGATGATAATGATGATGATGATGATGTTGATGATGTTGATGACGATGATGATGATGATGATGATGATGATGCTGATGGTGTCCCGATGATAAGGATGATGATGCTCATGATGATTATGTTGATGATCATGATGATGACGATGATGGTGTCCCGATGATGATGAGTATGCTGATGTTGATGTTGATGATGCTGATTATGACTGTGTCCCGATGATGATGATGTTGATGATGATGAGGTTGATGATGATTATGGCGTCCCGATGATGATGATTATTATGATGATGATGATGTTGATGATGATGGCGTCACGATGGTGGTGATGATGATGATCTTGATGCTGATGTTGGTGATGATGATGATGATGGTGCCCCGATGATGACGATGATGATGATGCTGATGATGATGATGATGATGATGCTGATGATGATGTCGATGATGAGGATGAGATGATGATGATGATGGTGTCCCGATGATGGTGATGATGATGATGATAACGATGGTGATCATGATGGTGTCCCGATGATGATGCTGCTGCTGATGATGATGATGACGATGACTGTGTCCCGATGCTGCTGATGATGATGATGTTGATGATGATGATGATTGTGATGATGGTGATGATGATGATGATGATGGTGTCCCGATGATGTTGATGACCGTGATGATGATGTTGGTGTTGATGATGAGGAGGGTGTCCCGATTATGATGATGTTGGTGATGATGATGTTGATGTTGATGTTGTTGTTGATGATGATGACGATGACGTTGATTGTGATAGCGGTTGTGATATCGATAGTGAGATCGATAGTGAGACCGAATGTGATATCGATTGTGAGATCGATTGTGAGATCGATTGTGAGATCGATAGTCAGATCAATGGTGAGATAGATCGAGTGAGATCGATTGTGAGATCGATCGAGGGAGATCGATCGAGCGAGACCGATACTGAGATCGATAGTGAGATCGATAGTGAGACCGATCGAGTGAGACGTTGGTTCCTCCCCCCCCCCCGAACCTCCTTATCAACCGAAGGGTGGTCGTATAGGTATACATGCGCATTCAAACGTCGGAGGTGAAGGGGTGAGATCGAAGTGGAACTGAGAGCCCCCCTACCGGGAAATCGATTTCGGTTTCGTGTTCGTGCGTGCCGTGCGTGCGGGCGAGGCGAAGCTGCGTGGGCGGGCGAGAGAAAGTCTCCTGTGGCTGAGGCGCGGCTGGACCAAATGTCTTCCTTCCGGGCGGCCGGTGGCCCGCGGTGTCCCGCCGGTGTCCCGCGAAAGTCCCGCGGTGTCCCGCGGTGCCCCGCGGTGTCCCGCCGGTGTCCCGCGGTGTCCCGCGATGATGATGATGATGATGATGATGATGATGATGATGACGATGATGATGATGAGAAAATGAAGATGATGATGATGATGATGATGATGATGATGATGATGATGATGGCGATGCTGATGATGATGATGCTGATGATGATGATGACAATGATGATGATGATGATGATGATGATGGTGATGCTGATGATGATGATGAGGACGATGATGATGATGATATGATGATGATGGTGTCCCGATGATGATGATGATGATGATGATGATGTCGATGATGATGGTTACGATGATGATGATGATGCTGATGGTGTCCCGATGATGAGGATGATGATGCTGATCATGATGATTATGTTGATGAGCATGATGATGACGATGATGGTGTCCCCATGATGATGAGTATGATGATGTTGATGATGATGCTGATTATGACTGTGTCCCGATGATGATGTTGATGATGATGAGGTTGATGATGATTATGGCGTCCCGATGATGATTATTCTGATGGTGATGATGATGATGTTGATGATGATGGCGTCCCGATGGTGATGATGATGATGATGATGATGTTGATGTTGATGTTGATGTTGGTAATGATGATGATGGTGCCCCGATGATGACGATGATGATGATGATGTTGATGATGATGATGTTGATGATGCTGATGATGATGTCGATGATGAGGATGAGATGATGAAGATGATGGTGTCTCGGTGATGATGATGATAACGATGGTGATCATGATGGTGTCCCGATGATGATGCTGCTGATGATGATGATGACGATGACTGTGTCCCGATGCTGCTGATGATGAAGATGATGTTGATGATGATGATGATGATTGTGATGATGGTGATGATGATGATGATGGTGGTGTCCCGGTGGTGTTAATGACCGTGATGATGATGATGCTGGTGTTGATGATGAGGACGGTGTCCCAATTATGATAATGTTGGTGATGAGGATGTTGATGTTGATGTTGTTGATGATGATGATGACGTTGATTGTGATAGCGGTTGTGATATCGATAGTGAGATCGATAGTGAGACCGAATGTGATATCGATTGTGAGATCGATTGTGAGATCGATAGTCAGATCAATTGTGAGATAGATCGAGTGAGATCGATTGTGAGATCGATCGAGGGAGATCGATCGAGCGAGACCGATACTGGGATCGATAGTGAGATCGATAGTGAGACCGATCGAGTGAGACGTTGGTTCCTCCCCCCCCGAACCTCCTTATCACCCGAAGGGTGGTCGTATAGGTACAGACTTACACATACGCACGTGCATGCATACCTACGTGTACACATGGAAAAAAAGGTGGTGGTCAAGTGATACATGGGATGCGGAGGCACTTCGCCTGGAGAAGTGTTCCAGCTGCACATGGCAACACACTGCTGCGGAAGAAGCCAAAATCCGCCTAAGGTCTAATCGACATTACCGACCCTGACATCCGTCAAGCCTGTCAGCAAGAGAAAAGCCTAGCAATGTCGCACGTAATCGAATCAAAGGGGGGAAGCCCCTCCCCTTTGATCCCTCCCACGTCGAGGGGGGGGGGTCCCCACGGGGGTGGGAGGGGGGGGGGGGTCAGATGTGTATCCCCCCCCTGGGGGTTCTGGGGCTTGAGGAATGCCAACACAAGCCCAGAGTGCCCCAAGAGGTCTCCGAGAGCGTCCAAAAAGTCTACCTCGTCGTGGTCTGCGTCGTCGTCTTCAGGGTCGGCAGCACGAGCCGTAAGGCCTTCGCAATATGCGAATTTCTAGCCAACGATTGTACAAGTGGGTATCAAACACTCTCGAATGTTAGCGCATCAGTGCTATGCATGCGATCGAACATCAAGCCCCTCACAAACGCATTCCGCATCATCACAAGTCCCCTTGGGGCTCATCCTTGACTCTTGGCAGCATGACCTTCTAACTGAGGTAACAAATACGTACCACATCCGCAGCGAGCCACAACCATGTCGAATATGATACAGATGTGTAGATATACATATACATATACATCAACATGCGTACATACATACGTACATGCATGCATACATACATGAATACATACATACAAATACGCTTTTACATCTAAACATACATGTGCATGTATATATGTGTGTGAATATATAAGTATGTATAGAAGGCCATCTGCATCTTACTGGAACTCCTACACACACACGATATCGCTCAGACTATGCTTCTTCCGCCATCTTGCGAAGTGCCCTGGGGGCGGCGCCGGAGGCGCGGCCAGGGGAAGCCCAGCGCCGACCCAAGAACACAGCGCGGACCTCAGATAAGCGTGTAGTTGTGCCAGTGTTTGATCTTCAATGCATCGAAACAAGCAGGCATACAGATGGCGCTTGCTATAGTGAGAAGCCTCAACATTAGTCTCTCTCTCTCTCTCGGGGCTTGCCCCCGAGGAGGGGGGGACCTGGCCGAGCGCCTTGGACCCCGCCGGCATCGACTCGAGGGTGTACCCTGCGGGGGATGAGCTCTGCGTGGTAATCCTCCAACTCGTCTTCCTCCGTGTCCTCCTGGTCCTTCTTAGCATCACAACAACAATAACAACAATTCTAGTCGACATTATCATCACCACCACCACCATCACCACTATCACCATCAGCAGCATCATCATCACCAGCATCATCACCAGCATCATCATCATCATCATCAGCATCATCATCATCGTCATCATCATCAACAACATCATTATCATCAACATCATCATAATCACATTCATCATCATCAGCATCATCATCAACAGCAGCATCATCATCACCATCAGCAGCATCATCATCAGCAGCATCATCATCAGCAGCAGCATCAGCATCGTCATCATCATCAGCAACATCAGCATCAGCATCAGCATCAGCATCAGCATCAGCATCAGCAACATCATCATCATCATCATCAGCATCATCATCATCATCATCATCATCATCATCACCATCACCATCACCATCACCATCGGCATCATCATCACCAGCATCAGCAGCATCATCATCAGTACCATCAACATCATCATCAGCGTCGCCACCATGATCAACAGCATCACCAGCATCATCAGCAGCAGCATCAGCATCATCATCATAATTAGCATCACCAGCACCATCTCGATCACCGTCACATTCATCACCATCATGAGCATCATCAGCATCAGCAGCATCGTCATCATCACCATCGCCAAGAAACAACCTCATCGTCAACATCGTCATCATCATTATCATCATCAGCATCATAGTCTTCATCAATAACAGCATCATCATCAACATCAGCAGCATCACAATCGTCATCACCGTCATGATCATAATGATCATCATGAGCATCATAATCAGAACCATCATCATCATCATTAGCATCATCATCGTCATTATAGAATCGTCAGCATGATCGTCGCCTTCACCGTGAACAGCATCATCATCACCATCTCCATCATCGTCATCATCCTCAGTACAGTCAGGATCAGCATCATCAACAACATCATCATCACCACAAGCATCGTGATCGTCATGAGCATAATCATCATCATCAGCAGCATTATCATAATCAGCATAATCATGAAGACCATCATCATAATCATCAGCATCAGCATCAGCGCCAGCATCAGCATCATCATCCTCAATATCTTTTCGCATTCGTCCCTTACTAACTCAGTTGTCCTCCTGAACCCTCCTCTCACGACCTGGTGGACGTGCCCCTCGGCCAGATCGCGAGGCCATATGCACCAAGACACGGGCCCAAAGCTCGGGCTGTGGACGCGTGCTGGATGACGGTGGATAGTCTCCCCCTCTCCTCCTCTATCGTGCTTCTCTGCCCTCCTCAAGGGTCTGCCGAGGTCCTCGGGGACCTCTTAGGGGGTCTCCGCATATCCACAGGAAGACCCCGGAGATCATTGGACCCCAAAGAGACCAAAAGCATCAACAACCTCAACACTCGATTTCCTTCGTTGGCGCCCCCTCCACCGTCATCACCGCTCCTCGAACCTGGAACCCTCGATCTTCGAACCTCGCACCCGCGCCTATGGCGAGGAGCAACTCCAATCGCAGCATTCGATGAACCTCGCTCCTCGAACCCTCGAACCTCTAACCCTCGACCATCGATCCTCGACCCTCGAATCCTCGATCCTCGAACCTCGAACCCTCGATCCTCGAACCTCGCGCCCGCTGGAGCGCCTATGGCCAGGAGCAGCTCCACCGCGCACTCGATGACGTGCTCCTTGGGCGGCTGGGGGGCTGAGCGAAGCTGCTGACCGAGGCCGCCTCCTCCTCCTCAACCTCTAATGCGTCGTGGCCATGTGGCTCAGGGTGATGAGGTTCTTGTTGAACCCAGTGGATACCGCTAGTCCGCGGCTTGATATCTCCGTTCGGGCAGATCGCCCTGACCCAAGTCGTTCCCTGGTCCACCCCAGGGTTCGGCGTCCTCCGTTTTTGCAGCCGATTCGGCCTGGCGGGTCGCTCGCTGTGCACTGACAGATGGGTGGGAGGAAGCAGCAGCAATATGTGGTGTGCAAATCATCTTGGCATCGGTGGATTTTCAAAACCAACGATTGGTGCTACGGTTTCTCGCCAGCGCTGGTGGTCAACCCGGCATCCCTGGCCTGAAGGCAAGTGGGCAGTCGGGCATCCCGCCATCAAAGACTACGACCAAGGCAAAATCGAGCAGGAGAAAAAAACGTCGGTGCAACAGCCAAGTCGTCCCCAGCATACCTCAGCCTTCGAGAGGCAACTTTAGCTTCGTTGGAACGCGGGCTGAAGGAATGCGAGTGGACACTCCTCAGAAGTCCCTCAAGAGGCCCCCGAACAGAGCCCAATAGGTTCCTAAGAGAGCCCCAAGACGGGCTCAAGGGCTCCAGAGCGTCAGCGTCGTCGCCGCCGCCGCCGCCGTCCCCCCTTTAGGGTCGGCGGCACCGGCCGTAAGGCCTTCCCACTACGTAGATTGTGAGATCGATGGATAGTGAGACCGACTAATAGTGAGATCGATAGACAACTAATGGGATGAATTGTAAGATGGAAAATGAAACCAATTACCGGATAGAGACTGATAGATTGATAGAGTGACCGGTGGTGATCTCAATACGTACTGAGATCGATAAACCGATTGTCATGGAGGTGTTCGGATGGTGTCCCGATGGTGTCATGGATTTGCCCCTGCAGTATCTTCAGGTGCACCTCCCGATGGTGTTTCGACTGTGTCCCGATGGTGTCCCACTGGTACCCCAACGGTCACTCAATGGTCGTGTGGTTGTCCTGCGGTTGTCTCGCAGGTGTCCAGGTGGTTGTACGAGGGTTCTCCGATGGGTGTCAGTTGATTCCCCCACCCTCCACACAACCTCCTTATCACACGAAGGTTGGTCGCAGGTATAGCAATCTACTCATGCACGTGCGTCACTTCGCATTAGAAGTTACAGTAGAGAACGCCAGCCTCGAACGTGTGCATGTAATTATGTATAAGTCTAGCTGTATGCGCTTATGCGTCGGAATCTTCGTGTGGGTGCGTGCGGGTGTGAGTGTGTACAGGCGTGCGGGTGCGTGGGCCCACTGCGCGCACAGCCAGCGCTGGTGCCACTGGCCGAACGCTAGCGAGGGCGGCTACGGCCGCAGTCGCTCCAGTAATCAAGCGCCGTACCCTGAGGACGGTACGCCAGTATGTGCATGCACATCTATGTGTCTGCGTGTGTCCAGCGATTTGGGGGGGTCGGCCCTTAGCCCCGAAGGGCCCCGAGGGGGCCCCAACGGGGCTGTGGGCCATGGGTCAACTTGCGCGAGAAGGCTCTAGCGTAACGTGTTTCAGGGCCCTTCTGAAGCCATCTACGATTGGGACCATCACGGGGCTCGCCCGAAGCTCTGGAGAGGCCCAAGAGGGCTCCACTTGTTGATGTTCCCACAGCGCGTGCAACATGCCTCTGTTGGGGTCCTCTGTGACGCTCCGAGAAAGTCCGAGTGTAGCAAAACTGCATGTGAACAGACCCCTGCATTGCTCCAAAAGAAGCAAGAGGCTCCCAAAAGCTCTCGGGCAGGCCCCAGCATGCACTCACAGAAGTGTCCCAACTGTGAGCGGCTGGGTGGGCGTCGTAAGTAATGGACTGAGATGGGCCAGCGTGTCCTGAGAGGGTCTTCAGACGTATAGCTGTCGGAACCCAGAGAACGCCACACTCCCCAAACAGTGCTTGCACTAAGAAACGCGTGCTTGGTCACGAAAAGAATTGCCTGGTATGTTTTCAGGCGCCTGGTTTCAGCGACCGATGGGCGGCCAAACGTGGACCACCCACCTCGCCTTGAAACGAGAAGGAATGCGCCAGGGTCTGGGCCCCAGGAATACGTTCCTTGTTCACTGCCGCCGCCGTATTGTGATAAGATCCCGGGCTATCGGGGCGGGGGGGGAACATCGCCAATGCCAGAACCTGACCCCGGGGCTCAGCAAGGGCCCCCGGAGGCCCAAAACGGCCAAACCCCCCCATTGTGAGTGTTCGCAAATGAGCGCAGAGCGCCGCGGGTTGCCTCCGGGACCTGGTCCGCGCAGTTGCACAGCGTGAGCTCCTGGATTACGGAACCTATGACCTTCACGGGCGCCGCGGGGCGCTTTGAGGGCGGTCCCGCCTCCAGCTCGGATCACTGACCTCCAACATCCTGGAAAACTCGAGAAGGAGGCTCCGTGTTGCTTCACCCTCGCCCTCCAAGGACCGTTCTCGGGCCCTGGGGCCATCGAAAAGCAATCCAGGACCGGAAGCCAGTCCCCGAGAGGGGCTCCAGAGCTCCAGGGCCCGCGCATAGAAACAAACCAAGACATCGGAGGTCCATGGCCCAGGTCTGCAGCATCACGGAACAAGGCGTGGCCGCCACTCGATCACAGGCGCAGGAGGATGAGCCAGAGGAAGGCGAGCAAGTGAGGGAGGATATCAGTCAGGAGAGAGTGAGGAGGAAGAGGAGGAGGAGGAGGAGGAGGAGAAGAGGGAGGAGGAGTTGCACGAGGATGAGAAGAGGAATGAATGATGAGGAAGAAGAGGAGCAGGAGGAGACGGGAGGAGGACAACAACGATGAGGAAGGGGTAGGGCATAGGGAGGCTACGGACGACGTCGAGGGGCGATGGAGGAGGGGAAGAATGACCCCGCTGCGTAACATGAAGTATGCCATATGAGCTGCTCGCTCGTCGGGGCAAACTTCGAGCCGAACACCGCTTAAACGAGGGAGTGTGCCGTTGAGGGCCCCTGCCTTTCCAACGATCCACCTCCTTACATAAGATACCATAACTCGGCTGCCTCAGTTCCCCTCCGAGGAGTGCGCGAGGGTCTACGCATCGTCGTGCACGCGAGCCGTCCGAGCACCGAAATGACAGAAGGCGGTGGCAGCGGTCAGAGACTTTCTGGATGCCCTCTGGAGGCTGACCTGCGAACGTTTGTGCACCCCTCCAGTGGGGATGGGTCGTTGACCCGACAAACTTGAGGATGCCATATCTTCTGAGGCTGAGGCAGATGCTGCAAAGCCGAAACTTACCGCACCACTCCCACTAGCGCGAATATGAATCCAACGCTCGAGGGGGGGAGAAGGAAACTTGGAGGTGGAAGACTTGGAGGGGATGGACAAGAAGAAGCGGATCAGAACATACCATCAAATGTTCTGACCAACCCTCTTCCGTCTCTACTTCCTCCTGCTCATGCCTCGCTCCTCCTCCTCCTCCTCCTCCTCCTCCACATCATTCGTCCCATCATCATCAGCATCATCGTCAGCACCAGCACCAGCACCAGCATCAGCATCAGCATCAGCACTATCAGCATCGTCAGCAGTAGCATCATCATCAGTATCGTTATCATCATAAGCATCATCATCATATTCATCATCAGCATCAGCATCAGCATCATCATCATCATCATCATCATCATCATCATCATCATCATCATCATCATCAACATCGCCGTCGTCGTCGTGCTCACAAACATCATCGTCGTCGACATCGTCGACATCAGCATCATCGTCATTAGCGTCATCAGCATCATCATCAGCATCATCGTCATCATGATCCTCGTCGTCGCCATCATCCTCATCATCATCGTCACCAGCATCAGCATCATCATCATATCCAGCATCGTCATCAGCAACAGTAGCATCGTCGCCAGCATTAGTATCATAAGCATCATCGCCGTCGTCAGCATCATCGCCGTCATCATAAGCAGCGTCAACATCATCATCAGCATCAGCATCGTCATCATCGTCATCGTTGTCGTCGTCGTGTTCATCATTCCCATCATCATCATTATCAGCATCATCGTCATCATCATCATCATCGTCGTCGTCCTCATCCTCGTCATCGTCGCTATCATCATCATCATCATCATCATCATCATCATCATCATCATCATCCTCGTCCTCGTCCTCGTCCTCGTCAGCATCATCAGTATAATCAGCATCATCATCATCATCATCATCAGCAGCAGCAACATCATCAGCACCATCAGTATCATCATCATCAGCATGATCATCAGCATCATCATAATCACCATCATCATCATCATCATCATCAGCAGCAGCAGCAGCATCCGCAGCATGATCATCATTATCAGCATCATCAGCAGCAGCACCATCAACAACTTCCTATACTTGATCATCATACTTACCATCCTCGTGATCAGTATGCCCACCAATCGTCAGCATCAGCGTCATCATCAGACTCATCAGCCGAATCAGTATCAGCATCATCATCGTCTTCAGAGCAAGTATAAGTTTCATCCTCATCATCATAATCATCATGCTCAGCATCGTTAGCGTCGTCATCGTCATCATCAGCAGCATCATTGTCGTCATCATCATCATCATCATCATTGTCATCATCAGCAGCAGCAACAGCAACAGCAACAGCAGCAACAGCAGCAGCATCATCGTCATCAGCATCGTCGTCGTCGTCATCATCCTCACCATCAGCAGCAGCAACAGCGTCATCGTCTCCGCCACTACCACATCCGCTTCGTCCTCACTTCACCTACCACCCCTCACTCTCCCTCCTCCTCCTCCTCCTCTTTCTCCTCCTCCTCCTCCTCCTCCCCCTCCTCTTCCTCCCCCTCCTCCTCCTCCTCCTCCTCCTTCTCCTCTTCCTCCTCGTTGGTGGCCGCCTTCGCCGACAGAAGCTGCCGCAGGAACAGATGGCCGATGAATTTCATATTCGACAGCACGCGGTCCTCGGGGCTGCCACGGCGGGAGGGCCACGCGGCGGCCCATCGCACGCGAGGCGCGACACAGGGCAGTCGCGGCTGCTGGCCGTCGGAGCGAGCATCGGAGCATCGACGCGCCGAGATTTCCTCGGAGGGCCTGCGGAGGCCACCACGGGCCTCCGGGTGTGGAGCCTCCGCGAAGCCGCCGCTCTGGCCTGTGGGATCCCCGGGCGAGGAGAGAGTCAGACCGGGCCAGATCGGAAATATCTGAGAGCCAGCGTCTCTGAAGCAGGTCACATCACGTGCGCGGACAACGAAAAGCGAAGTAAATTCACGGGAGTCCGAGAGGCGTGCCAGAAGACCACAAGGGGTCGGCGGTGCGGGGTAGGCCAATGAACTTCTGCCAGCCCTCTTGGCTGAGCGTGAGTCGAGTCGAACCGAGGGAAAAGAGGGAGGAGCGACGACATAGAACTCACTCCCCAGACCCTCGCCACCCCGAGGTCTCGGAGAAGGTAGGAGGGAGGGGAGGAGGATTTGGGGTGGAGGGTGCGGGGGGATAAGAGAAGACGAGCGCCGAGAGGCGGGCCTGGCTGCAGCTGGTGAATGGGTGCTCCAGGGTTCTATCACCCCGTACCACTTCCGCCAAACGCGGGGCCGCCGACACGGGAACAGGGTGGCACCCTCTGGGGGGTACAGATCTACTGACCACAGGAGAACTGGTGTGGCATGGCATCCTCTGGGTGCTGTTACCAGATGAGCACAGTGCCCTCCAACACTCAGTGGAGGGGAAGGGAAGCGAGAGGGAGGACAAGGAGGTGGGTCCCTGCATCCCGCCCTCTGGACTCCTTTCTCTTCTTCCTGCGGAAGTCCAGCTCCGACGCGTCGTACTTCTCCATCTCCTGGGCACCGCGGGTCTGAATGGCGGAGGCAGCAAGCAATGCGGTGCATGGCATAGCGTTGCGTTTATCAGAGCTACTCTGAATTGCTTTCTGGAAAAAAGAATGGCCCTATTGGGATCGCGCTGGGTTCACTGGGTTGGAAGGCTGATGAAGCAGTGGGCCTCTCAGGACAAGGAGGTACAACACCACGCAGAGCTAGCCAGGCGAGACTAGAGGGAGGGGGACAAGGGAGGAGGGTGAATCTGAGGCCCCATACTGGAGAACCCCCTAGACTTACGACAATCCGATTGGAATTCATCAGCACCAATACAACCCGGCACAAGCCCTGAAATAGTCCTGCTATCTTCCTCCTCCCACTCAGGAAAAGGAGACGAGAGAGAAGCATCAAAAAGATACTGCCGAAGCTAAGACGGAACATATGGCAACTCGCGCCCCCTCTCCCTCTATAAGGCCTATCAAGTATCAATATCATCATACTGCCTCACCCTCATTCTCACTCGTTTCGTCCTCCCTCATCCTCCTCATTATCATCACCATCCAAAGCATCGTCTTCATCATCCTCTCATCCTCATCTTCCTGTGAACTGTGGACTGATCGCAGCGCGATGACCTCATTATCCTCCTCCTCCTCCTCATCCTCCTCCTCCCGATCCTCCTCTTCCTCCTCTTCCTCCTCCTCCTCGTTCTCCTCCCCCTCGTCCTCGTCGTCATCAGCATCATCATCATCATCATCATCATCATCATCAGCAGCAGCAGCAGCAGCAGCATCAGCATCAGCATCATCAGCTTCATCAGCATCATCATCATCAGCCGCATCAGCATCATCATCGTCATCATCAGCAGAAGCAGCATCATCAGCATCAAACACGCTCCTCCTCCTCCTCCTCCTGCTCCTCCATTTCCTCCTCCCCATCATCCCCCTACAGTCGGGGCGTTGACCTAAGGAACCCCAAATAAGGAACGAGGTCCCTTTTTCCCATAAGTTCAACCTCGATTTCCCGTGGAAAACCTCAGGAAAGCCCTAGGCAAACTTTGAAACCTTCAAGGAACACCGAGCCCCTCCCCAACGAAAAGGGTTCCTTCTTCAGCGCCCCGACTGTATTAATTTCTCCCATCGCTTTCCTCCGCATCGTCCCCCAAACTTCTCTGACTATCCCTGCTGTCACCCATCCTTCTCTCAATCCGACGCATCGCCTCCCCCCCGTCATACTCCTCCTATTATGTTATTCCTCCTCCCCCTCCTCGTCGACTTTTCACTTCGCCTCCTCCTAACTATCATCCATCATCCTCATTGTGTATGCTTGCATTCCCACCCCGAGCAACAACCATTACTGTGCGCTCACTCTTTGAAATAAGAAGACACAGGGGCAGGGGCAGCTATATGATCTGGTTGCAAGATCGTGGACTCGCGGCGGCACCGTGTCGAGGTGCTCGGTCCATCATCCTGAACGCCAGCTTTTTGAAGGTGGCAATCGTCTAGCAGCGATGTGGGCGCAGGCGACTCCGAAGACTCACACGAACTCACGCCAGCGGCCCATCACGCATCACGTGAAACACGGGCGCGCCCAGAGCGTGGACAGCCTCCGAGGGCGGCCTGTTCTGACGAGACCCCCGAACGTGGCACCCGCGCCGTCTCGAGCACCGGCCTCGCCCGAGGGCCGAACCGGCGAGACGGGCGCGCGAAGAGAAGCGCGAGACGCTGGGGAGCGAGGGATCCGAGCTCTAGCGCCCGCGCAGGGCCATCGGATCCCCTCCGCGGTCGTGCGCGGCGGTCCGCAGGGGCCGGGCGCGAGGACGCGTCGAGCCCAAGCGGGGCCTGGCGCGAGCTCCAGCGGCGCGCCGGACAGGGCGTTGGAGGGGAGGGCGGGCGGCCTGCCGAGGAGACCACCCGCTTCTCAGGGCGGCGCGGGGCGCGGGGCTCCTTCGGAGGGCGACCCCTCCGGAGAGGCCCCCCCTGCCTTCGGAGACGGCCGCCTCCCCTCCTCCCTGGCCCCTCCTGCGCGCCGCCAACGGCGGCCGAATGCAGGAGGACACCAACTGCACACGCACACCGATCCCCCAATCGCCTCGGCGGGGCGCACATCAGGCTGCTGAGACGTGGAAGCTGGGGCCCAGGCCCCAAGCGCGCATCCGGTAGTGCGGCTCCTCGCCCGCGGCGCGGAGCCGGCAGTAGACCAGGAGGTCCACCCAGGGCTTCAGGGCGAGCGTCGACGTTATGTGCCACACGGCGTGGAGGTTCAGGGCCTTCAGCTGGCTGCAGAACGTGCTGTCCAGCAGCCACAGGCCCGCGCCCGAGTACCCGATGCCCACGTGCATTGCGAGCATTCCCAGGGCGGCCCGGTCCCACTGGGTGCGCCTCCATATGAAGTATATTATCAAGGGCCAGTGGAGGATGGCCTGCACAACGACGCCCGTCAGAAATACGCTGTAGGCCTTGGTGTGCAGCGTATACAGAATGGTCAGCGCCGCCGTCTCTATCACACACGCCGCCGCCAGGACGCGGGGCCCGAGCCCCCACCAGGAGCGCTTGAACCCGCTCTGCAGGGAGAGGTTATCGACACAAACTGCCAGGCTGAAGCCAACGAAGGCCATTATCGGCACCTCGTCCAGTAGCTGCCCGGCCCAAGTCAAGGTCCCATGGAAGGCGGCGGACCCGGCAAAGATGCAGAAAAAGAGCAGGTGCAGCCAGGGCAGTGCCCCCGCCGCAGGTGGTGACGGCTGGCACAGCCACACCAAGAACACGGCCGCGCACAAGACCGACGTCCAGGTGTTCCAAAACTCAGCCACCCACGTTTGAACGGCGTAATTGTCCTCGCACCAGTCGATGGTGACGCCATGCGGAAGCAGGGGTGCCGGTTGCGGGGGAGCCATTAACCTGCCGCTGTCGGCAAAGCCCGCAGCTTAAGAAAGGAAGACTTGAGCGAAAATGGCTACAGAGGAGAAGGAGAGGCAGGACGAACTGGAGCACAAGGGGCTGGAATAGACAGATCGCATGGGGAGTACCCCAGTGCCTCGGGGGACGTCGAGACTGACGAGGTCGCATCTCAGACGACAGATCTTCGCCTCCTCCTCATTGGTCGGCCATGGACAAGCGCCAAGACGAACTGGATGAGCAGATGAAGAGGAGAACACCAAGACGACGTAGCACGCCGAGGTGATCTAGGCGCCACAGACCTTGAAAGACAACCATTTAAATACATCGAAGCAGCCTCTCAACCACAGCGCGAAGGAGTGAAAAGGAGGACAAGGAACGATCCCAAAACGGTCCGTGTGATTGATTGGCCACAAAACCCGCAAACATTCCGAGCGTCAACAGGTTAGCAGAAAACTAATTCGTCGACCCCCGCTTGCCGGGGTTGAACATGCGTGTCAGACGAATGGCGATAAATAGTCAATTAGCCAGCGTGTACCCCAAACAGTCTGCTCCTAGCAATGTATGTTGTGCAGTCTATGTTTTGTCAGATATGTTGTGCGATCTGTATGGTGCAATATATATGCTGCGCAGTCTGTGGTGCTATATATATACGTGTGTGGTGCAATAGGTGTGGTGCAGTCTAGCGGGAGTAAGCACTATGGCGCAGTATATGTGGTGCAAAATATGTGGTGCTCAATCTATGTGGTGCAATTCACTTGACGAACTTAAAGGTATCAAGTCCATTGCTCGCGCAAACATCCCACCCACCCACCCGCAACTTGGTTTGCAAAACCCCATGCGGAAGCGATTGCGATGAGTGCTTGGTGTTGATTGGTGCATCTGTGCGACCGCGCTAGCCCGCGCATGCTCGCGCGCGCAGCGACCGACGCGCCCGACGCGACCGCGGTGCGATGACCGCTCGGCACATCCCAGCGGACATTTCAGTGCGAGTCGGCGACTGGTTGTTCGAGGATATATGGTACGATTCGTGTGATGTCATGAAGCTCGGTCTTGAAATTGTTGAAACCACCATATGTGTATGGAAGGATTTCGACCTGCGCGCGCGGCGGCCGCGCGCATGAGCCCCGCATGGTATTTTGTGCAAGAGATTGTGGCCCTGGCAGGCGCGCGACCGTTGTTGAATGAGATCGACGTGCGCGCTAGCCCAAGAAGCCCGATTGGACGGGAATGTTGAAACACAATTGGGTTTTGAAGGATTCGGCAAGAGCGCGCGGGCAGATGTTTCAGAATTATTGGGTGAGAAAGTCGTATGTTGACATAGGTGTTCTTGAAGCGGGATGTTGAAATTGTTTCAAACACAGTGTGTTTGGAAGGATTTCGACATGCGCGCGCAGCGGCCGCGCGCGTGTGCCCCGCATGGTATGTGTTACAAGGGACTCGTGCAAAAGTGTTACGGTAGAACAAAACATGTATACTGGTTTTGCCACGGAACCGAAGGGGGGACCGATACCGGCCTCGCTAGGATAGTATGAATTCACAGGTAGGATGGACATTGGGTCAGAATCAACTGTGTTTTACAATTTTACATAGGTTGCGCGGGAGTGGAGAAGTCCGGGGGGGGAGGGTGGTAGAACCTCTTTTTTAGCAAGGAAAATATATGTGGTGCAGTGTATGCTGTGGTGCACGCTATGTGGTGAAACTATGTGGTGCAGTCCTTGTTACCGCGACGAGGCGGCGACGGGGTCACGACGGCGGCAACAAGTTAGCCAGCTTGGACCCCAAACAGTGTCGTTCTAGCAATCTATAACTTGCAACAGTGTGTAAGGTGCAACCTATGTGGTACAATCTCCGCCTCCGTGCCGCTGGGCACGGAGTGGGCGTGTCCCCAGTTCCCGATCCCGGACCCCAAATTCTCACATCTACCGGGGTTCCCGGCGTGCCCCCCGGGCTGTGGCGCGGCCCAAAAAGGCGCCCGGAAGGGCCAAGAGGGCCCCAAGAGGCCCTTAAGACGGCCCAAGAGGGCCGAGAGTGACCGAAAAATCGCCCCAATACGCCCAAGAGGGCCTCAACACGGCCCAAGAGGCCCCTAAGGCGCCCAAAGATTGTCCCAAGAGGCGTCCCAAGAGGGCCCCAAGACGCAAGGATCATTGATTGTCCTTCGGTTTGAAGGTTTTTGGCCTTCACGCCTTTTCGGCTTTCCGACGCTCCAAGACTGCCCAAGAGACCCCAAAGATCGCCCCCCGACGACCCAATAGCCCCTCAGGAGGCCCCTCAAGAGGCCCAAGAGGGCCCCAAGACGTCCCAAGAGGCGCCCAAGACGGCCCAGAGGACCCCAAGACGGCCCCAAGAGGAGGCCCAGACGGAAGACCCGAACGAGCATTCCGAGCCCTCGACCCCGAAAGGATCCAAGATGCCCCAAAGAGGCCCCAAGAAGCCCCCGAGAGGCCCCCAGGGAGACCCAAGAAAGCCCCAAGAGGTTTCCAAGAAGCCCTAAGAGGCCCCAAAGAGGCCCTCAAAACAATCCCAAGGAAGCCCAAAAACTATCCCCAAGAAGCCCCCGAGGGTGCTCCGAAAAGACCCCATGAAGCATCCCTGAGGACTCTGCCCACAATCCAGGCACGGTGGCGGGATAGGCCGAAGGCCATTACATGTATTGTGTAGTCAATGAGAAACAATATATGTGGTGCTATACCTGTGGTACAATATAATGTGTGCAATTGACGCTTTTCACCATATGGAGCACCCTATGTGGTACAAACTATGTGGTGCAGAATATGTGGTCAAATCGTTGTTTCGCGATATAGGTTGTGGAATAGATGTGGTGCAACCTATGTGGTGCAACAACTGTGATGCAACATATGTGGAACAATAGCGATACCTGTGTGGAGCAAGATGCATGGTGCAACACACATACACATATATATACAGAGAGATATATACTGCGTGTGCAATATCTGGTGTGCAATCTAGGTTGAGCAATCTATGTGGTGCAGTAGACTACCCTGCACCGCGCCTGACCACCTCCACTGCTCGCGCAAACATCCCACCCACCCACCCGCAACTTGGTCGCAAGACTTCTTAAGACAAGACCTTGACGGTAGGTACCACATGGCACTTGGCCACGACACCGACGCCGACGAAGACAGCGACAACGACGACGACGGCGCCGCCGACACCGACTACGACGACACCGCCGACGTCGACGTCGACGCAGACGACGACGACGCCGACGCCGACGACGACGACGAAGACGACGACGACGACGTCGCCAACGAAGGCGACGACGAGGGAGGAAGGAGGACGACGACGGCGACAACGACGACAACGACGATGGAGGAGGGAAGACGGCGACGACGCGAACGACGAACAAGGAGGAAGGACGGCGACGCCGACGACGACGACGACGACGAGGGAGGAGGGAAGACGACGACGACGACAACGACGACGAAGACGACGACGACGGCGACGAAATAGGAGGGACGACGACGAGACGCCGACGACGGACGACGACGACGACGACGAGGGAGGAGGATAACGACGAGTGAGGAGTGAAGACGACGACGACGACGACGACGACGACGACGACGGCGACGAAATAGGAGGGACAACGACGAAACGCCGACGAAGACGACGAGGGAGGAAAGACGACCACGGCGACAACGACGACGGAAGCGACGACGACGCCAAGACGACGACGACGACGACGACGAGGAAAGACAGAAGACGACGGCGACGACGACGACGACGACGACGAGGGAAGAGGGATGACGACGACGACGACGACGACGACGACACAAGAGCGCGCGCGCACGCTTTTGTTGAAAATCCGTGTTGCGAAACCTTGTGTTTTTGTAGGTTTTTTGGAGACGCGATTTTGAAATCCTTCCGAAACCGATGGGTTTTGAAGGTTTTCGGCATACGCGCGCAACGACGCGCGCGTCTGCACTTCGTCCCATTTTTGCTTAGGATTCTCGCGACGGCACACGCGCAAGGGCGTTCGACAGATTTCGACATGCGCGCGCGAAGCCCGTTTAATAGCATTTTGTGATAATCTTGAAAAACCTATGGTTTTCTGAAGATTTCGCAAGAGCTCGCGCGGAAGCTGTTTTAGCAAATCAGTGTTGCCAAACCCTGTGTTTTTGTATGTTTTTGGGAAACTCGATTGCGAAATCCTTCCGGCACCCAAGGTTTTTGAAGGATTTCGGCATGCGCGCGCGACGGCGCGCGCGTGTGCACTTCGTCCCATCTTTTGCATGGGATTCGTGAAAAAGTGCTATGTTCGAACAGAAAATGTCACCGCATAGTGTTTTTAACAAGGGACCCTCAGGGGGGGGGATATCGGCCCCCCTGGGATAGTGCAAATTCATATTTAGGATGGACATGTGGCCATAATCATATGTGATTTACATACCCGAAAGGGGTAGCGATAACGCCGGGGGGGGGTAGATCCTATTCGGTTTTTAGAAAGGAGACTATATGTGCTTGTTGCGGCGACGGAGCGGCGACGGCGGCAACAAGGAGGCGGACCCGACAAACGAGCCCAGGCGACGAGCGGCGACGAGGCGGCGACGGGGCGGCGACGGCGGCGATATAGCCGCAAGACCGACGCCCAGGGCTCAGACGACGAGCGGTGACGAGGCGGCGACGGGGCGGCGACGGCGGCGACATAGCCGCCAAACCGACGTCCAAGCCCAATTATTCAGGCAAGCAAATGAGAACCCCTGAGTAAGTGTGAGCGCTGTTTGGGGAAGATGCAAGAACCCCTAAGTGCAGTGCAAGCACTGTTCGGGGGATATGAATACTACTCTCGCCCCTCCCCGGACTAAGTCCTGGCGAGGTTCCGCCCGCACCGTGCATTGTTTGTACACACACACAGTTTCAAAACAAGACATGCCTTGAATGTGTTGGTCCACACGAGCCGCTCTCGGTCCTTCAGCACTGTGTTACCGCAACACCGCTGGCCTTATTTCCGCATTTTCGGTCGTTCAAAAAGGTTTTCCCGCTGCAGAGGTGGCATCATTTCAGGATCAGCGCTTTGCTCCCGTCGTTGGGAAAGGCACTCTCGCCCCAGCCTGGACCACGTTTCTGGATCCGAGTGTTTCCTCATCGTTGCCGCCCGCCTCCTTTCCCCTCCCCCCCACGCCCTGGTCCTCCTGCTCCTGCTCTTCCTGTTCCTGCTGCCGCTGCAGCGGTTCCTCCGCCTCCTCCTCCTCCTCCTCCTCCTCCTCCTCTTCCCGTCCATCCTCCTGCTCAACCGCCACAACCTCCTCCTCCAATATACACAACTCCCCTTTTCTGATTACGCACAAGACGATGGGGCCTTTTAGGGGGTCCCAGGTCCGCGGCGGCATCCGCCAGCGGATGGAGGAAAATCACCGTTAAGGAGAAGGATGGGTGGGGGGGGATAGGGTGTCAGAGATGGCGCGAGCGCGCCTATCTTGCCCAATCCCTCTGTTTGCCCTCTTCCCGGGAGTCAAGACTTACATTCGAGAGGGGGGCGGATCTCCTGGGGAAGGGGGGGGGCCTCAGCTCATCAGTCCAGGGGCCTCCAGAGGCCCAGCAGGGGCCCAACACGTCTTTAAAATGTCGGTCCCCCAGATCTGCGACAACGACCACTCAAGATCGTGTCGGGATGACGTCGGCTTTGAATCCCACCAGCTCTTTATGGCGTAGGTGGTTTGGGGCGCTTCCTCGTCCGACCCCACTCTTCCCATTCGGGAAGGGGGTTCTATCACAGGCCCCTCTTACTGCACACCCACTCTCCCACCCGACCGGGGGCAAACTCGGAACCATACCAACACCCCCCCCGCCACCCCTGGTAAACAAAGCAAAACGCAAGTTGCGGCAAAATATGGATCACGCGCGGCAAGGGAGCACGTTGCACTGTTCTCTGACAGGGACGACGGGGGGCAGCATATTGCCTGCTGCGCGCAGGCCCATCATCCCTACGAAAAACGAAACGAAATACACTTTGTGGTAAAATCTTGATCATGCTCCACTTCGTGGCAAAATGTTGGTCATGCTCAGGCGCCCCGCGATCACTTTACCTTTTTTGTTTGGCAGGGATACGGGGGGGCTAGCAAGCGCGGCGCACCTCGCGGGCGTCACGCACTTGTCTGGCGTCGGCACTGGTTCCCGATGATTGTCGATGGAAACCCATGCTCATGCTGAAACTCCAATACTACTGAGCTGGTGGGAGGCCAGGCGGGAGTGGGGGCGGCGACCGATTGGAGCGTTCAAAATAACCCAAGATGGCTTCAGAAAGGCCCAAATAGCCCAGGATGGCCTCCAAGATGGCTCAAAATAGCGCGAGATCGCTAAAGATGGCCTCTAAGATACTCCAAGAAGTCTCAAGACCGCTCCAAGACGAGTCAAAGTGGCCCTGGGGGCTCCTCAGGATCCCCCCAAGAGGGTAATTCCTTGGTCAATGGTGTTTGCCTCATCGCCGTTTCGCTTCCGATAGCCTTCCGATGCCTCAAGATGGCTGAAAGAGCGCCCAAATGAGCCCCAGGAGGGTCTCCAAAACGGAGCGAAGAGAGCCCCAAGAGGCAAAAATAGGGCTCGAGATGGGCAGCGGCAATGGAGAACCCCTTATGTGATCGATGTTTTCCAAGATGCTCCCAAGAAGGCCTCCAATGCTCCCAATAGGGCCCCAAGAATGCCCCAAGAGGCGGCTACCAGGCTGTGAACAAGCCCCCAAGACAACGCAAAGACGCCCCAAGAAGCCCCCGAGAGCCCCGAAGTGGCCCCCAAGACGCCCTATGAGGCCACCAAGAAACCCCCAGGAGGCATCCCAAGCAGCCTCTAGGTATCCGAGGTATCCAAATGATGCCACGCTCATCCGAGGAAGGGTAGCTCCCAAGCATCGTCCCTGAGTGGGCTGGTTGGGATAACTTTTAGTCAGCGGCCGCGGGTGAGCGCGCCGGCGGCGAGTCAGGTCAAAGCGGGCTACGCAGCGACGAATTAAGGCCACGCCTAACGCGGCTAACCGAGGCCTCACGCGGCAACCCAGCGGCGGACCGGCGGGTGGCAAGGGCGACTGAGACTGAGTCGAACTGCCAGCGTGCAGGTGTGCATGGCGTCGGAAGCACCAGGAGGTCGGGACAAACGACGACCGGGGTCGGAAGCCGAGGAATTAATGCATGGGCCCGAACCCCGGACGACTGCGTGAGCACCAGGGTGGCCGCAGCCAAGGACCGCCGGCCGAGGTGGAATTGATAATTGCAAGGGCGAAGCCCCAATTCTGAGACTGCGTGGACCGTTCAATTCGATCGGTACTTTCCGATAGTGGTGGACCGTTCAATTCGATCGGTACTTTCCGATAGTGGTAGACCGTTCGAGGCTACCCTGGATCAGGCCGCCAGCGGCCTTCACCCTTGAACGCCCGCGATGTTGGCGTCGCCGCCGCGTCGACGCGGCGCAAGCCTGCCGCGCCCCGAGTTTGTTCACAAGCGTGGTGGGGCACCCCAGCCGACGAAGGTCAGCCGCGCCTCCTCGGCGACCCAGGGACTGGGAGCGCCTTCGGCACGCGGCGCCCGCCCGCGGCAGGGGGCGGGTTGGGGCTGTCGACGGGGGCGCCACTTATCAGGAAGGTTCGTCCGTTGCTGGGGCGCGGAAGGGAAACAAGAGAATCCAAACAAACAACCGACGAGGGCGAATGCGAGGGACGAGGGCGAGGGGGGGGCGCCTCGGCCGTGGGGGCCAGCGACGTCGGCAGCGCCTCGAACTCTGTCTGGCAAATATTGAGGAGCGTGGCCTCCGCGGATGGCGGCCCATCGGCCCATCGGCCGTCGTCGTCGTCGCCGTAGCCATCTTCTTGAAGCCAGCCAGACCTTACTTAGAAGGGAGAGGAAGAGGAGGGTGAAGGGAAGGGCACAGCGGGGGTGAAGTGAGGAACGCTTAGTGGGTGCGAAATGCTGGAGTGGTTCTAGGGAGCTGTACGCAGCCCTGGGGAATTCCGGGGCCCACTTCGTGTTTCGATTCCCCCGTCCTCTTACTCTTACTCCTCCTCCTCCTCCTCCTCCTCTTCCTCCTCCTCCTCCTCTCCCTCCTCTCCCTCCTCCTCCTCCTCCTCCACCTCCTCCTCCTCCTCCTCCTCCTCCTCCTCCTCCTCCTCTTCCCGATTCGCCTCCCTCGTCCTTCTTGCATGTTGCCCATCCCTCCCACACCCACTCCTGTTTAGCATCCATCATACATCCGACCCTCCTACCCCCTACGCCCGCCTGTTCATGCTAGTATTGCTCTACGTACCGATCGGGCCCCTTTTTCTATTTACCTATCCTACTCCATACTGCGTACCGATCCACCTCCTCCTCCCCCTCAGATTGTTCCTCTTTCTGGTCCTTCCTATTCCTCCTCCGCCCCGTCATCACCAGCATCACCATCACCCGCATCATTATGTTCCCTCCTACGGACCTCATCAGTAGTACCATCGCCCCCTTCCCCTGATCATCGTTTCTCCTTATGTATCCCCTGTCCAACCCAATTTCCAACCAGATCCACCACATAATCAGCGACTTCGGCACCACGCCACCATCACACCAATCAGCGACACAAACTTCCAACCTCTCGGCATCACCAACAATAAAGTGCCATCACCACCATCAGCACCAACACCAGCATCACCACCATCACCACAGACACGGTCAATATCACAAAAGTGAGCACCACCATCAGGCTCACGATCACCATCACTAACACCATTGGCATCACCATCAACATCATCAGCGTTGCCATCGTCATCCGAACCGTCGTCACCATGATCAGCATCAGCAGCATCGTCACCTTCACCATCATCGACATCATCGCCCGTACCGTGATCATCGTCACCGTCATCGTCATCGACATCGCAAGCACCCCCACACCTCATCCGAATCACCGCCATCATCGACGGCATCATCGCCATCGTCATCAGCAAAATCGTCATCATCATCGTCGTCGGGGAATTCCCGTTGTGACCACCATCAATACAGTTTCGCATGGTGCAACGGTGTTGAACGCCTGTGCTCCGCTGTGTAGACGCGGACATCTACAAACAGCTACATGCACATCGCGTAAGCGAATGTCAGAAATCTGCGCCGTCATTGGAGATCTCGGCGATGCATGCATGCCGGCACTCCCCGATCATTGAAAATACCAGCGACCTCCCAGAACGCGCAATCCCTTAGGCACTCGACCTCTTAAGCTAATCCGGACCCTCACTGGGTTCGAATTGGCACATGCACCGATGAACAATTCAAAAATACGCGCGCTGACCTTACAGAACCCAAACGCATGAGGACACACGTCGGCCGATATGTTTCCGCCCAACGCAACCCTTGAAGCATTGACGCCTCCATAACCCCGGAATTTGGCTTTTGCGCAGATGGCCCAATTTGTTTTACATGATCAACCTCTCGAATAAAATCCCTCCACCAAGGAGGCGTCGACGACCCCGACGTTAAAAACGTGAGCCCCCAGCGCGAAGTCGCTCCAAAACCCGCGAGACATCTGGCCACGGTGGCGCGCCAGTTGCGACTGCGCGCAGGCACGCGCCGGCGGCGTAGACGTCATCCAAGGATCAAAGCGATGACCCCGCCACCGGCTGACACAAGTTTAATCAATGACCCGTGCCCGCTTGCGGTGCAGCAAAAATGACGATTGCTCCACGACTAAGAAAGACTGCTCCGTGACCAAGACCTGGGCCTAAGGAAGATTGCTCCGAGGCCAGGGCCTGGGATCCACGCAAGAATCGCCGCGTGGATTCAGTCGGCCAGAACCCAGGAAAGATTGACAACTGTACGACTCCGGGGCCCATCGAGAATCAAGGGTAACCAACGCGTCACCAACAAGCAAACTGTTCAGTTTACGAACCAGAAAGCGCAGTCAACAATCTCAACGACAGCTTGTCTTCTGGGGCAAAACCAACGGGACAACACATGCGGGCATCATACGGCAACCACTACTGCGCTTGAACTACAGCATCGCGTTTTTTTCGCAGGCGTTGCACACAATGAAACTACATTGGTTTGGATGTGAGCGGGAGCGGGGGTTAGCAGTGCATAGACCCGCGGCACCTCTGCGCCCTTCGAAGCCGCAGCCAACGCGCCAGATTTCTGGCGCCATGCACACGGGCGCCCCACCAGCGTCGCGCACGACGCGGGCGCGGGCGCGAAGCGCGTGCTGCCGAAGTCAGAGAGGGCGACGCTCACGGGCCAAAGGAGGCAGCCGTTCGACGTTTTCCCAAGCAGATTCTCCATTGCGACATATGTGGGCCGCGCAATGTTTTGAACCGCCCGAGAGGTAAGGATGCACGTTCAGGAGTCATGTTGAGAAATAAAAATAAAAGTAATGATAAAATAACCAGCGCAAAACAATAAATACAATAATAGATTATATATATATATACCAAGCAATAATATTACATTCATCGCAGCTGTGAACAAAAAAAAAAAAAAAAAAAAAAAAAACTGCTGATTCTACTGAGCCAGGGGCAACTTCCGTTCAACGCAGCAAGAAAACTCAAGCGCAAGCACTGTTTAGGGAATACTGCCCACCCCCCCTCCCCAGCGAGCAGCACTGCTGGATCCCCCCCCCACAGTCGCGGGGAATCCTCGGAAGACCGCCCGCTGCGCAGCGAGCAATGCTGCTTGGATAAGGCACGGCGGAGGCATTGAATAAGGAACCCTTTGGATAAGGAGTGGAGGGTCTCGCGACCGATGGGCGGCCTGTCGCGAGCCACCCACTTAGCCTCGAAGCAGGGCCTGGGCCCTCGGGTGACATTCCTTCCCCAATGCCCCCGCCGTATATGATGAGACCACGGGGCCGAGAACCGAGCAGCGGCAGGCACGATAAGTGGAATGGTGGATGGGACGATGACGAAGAGGCCGAATCGAGAGGCAAGGGGCAGAAAGGCAGGCAGCGCGAGGTGGCCTGAGGTGGCCGAGGGCCGCGTCTCCTTCCAAGCTGCGCGTTGCGCGCGCCATCGCACGCGGGCTCTACGGGCCCACGGGCGACCCCGACGCCCGCCGCCCGCCCCGCGCGGCAAAGGGCCTCCGCCGGCAAATGCCCTTGCGGCCCTTGCCGATCCCCGCTGCGGCGCGTCAGCGGGCGACCCTGCTGCCCGCGCGCTTCCGCCCCGCGGGCGGAATCGGAGGGGGGCGAAGGACCCCATCCCTCCCCCCCCCCCCCTTCCTCCGCCGACGTCCCCCCTCGCTCCCTGCGCCCCGCCCTCCCCCGAGGCTCTCCCTCCCTCACTCCCTCCGCCGAGGCCCCCCCCCCCTCCCCCCCTCCTTAGTCGAGGCCCCTCGGCCCTCGGCCCGAGGTCTTACGCTGCAGCGGCAGCGGCCTTCCGCGCCTTCAGGCGCTTGGCCAAGCTCTCCTCGGCGCCGGTCGCCGCCTCCCGTGGCCCCGCTTCTCGGCCTCCGTCTTGGCGGCCTTGGTCGCCGTGGTGTCCAAGGCCTGCTCCGCGACGCGATCGCCCACCTTGGCAACCTTGATGGGCTTCTTGTCCCCCTCCTCCACCGCCGCGGCCTTGCCCTTGCCCTTGCCTGCCGCCGCGGCCTCGACCTCGATCTTGAAGTGGTCGGCGCCCGCGCTGCCCTCCTCCAGGCTTTTCAAGGCCTCCTCGAACGAAGGTGGAAGGGTGACCTTGTGCGCCGCGAACTTCTTGCGGACGTCTTCGGCGCTGCGCTCGATGGACTCCTTGTTGCCCGACAGGTTCGGCATCCCACGGCACACGTGCCAATCCGCGAATGCGAAGCAGACCGCCCGCGCCCCCAAGTCAGCCGCCTCGGACAGGGACTTGATCATCTTAGGCGACATCCACGGCTCCTTGCAGCCGTCGTTGAGCACAGCCTTGAGGATCTTGTAGCCTCCGCGAGCCTCCTCGCACAAAGTCCCGATCTTGCTGAACGATTCGCGTGGGACCGTGATCAGCTCCAAGCACAAGTCTTTCCTCTCGAGAAGCTCGTCAACGTTTTCGGCCCACTTCTTCGGGATGAAGTCCATGGCCCGGAGGTGCCCTGTGACCAGATTGCCAACTGCGGTCGCGGCCGCGGCTGAGCTCGAGCAGGCGGCCCCGAGCAAAGACTCTGAAAACTCCTTCACGTCCAAAACGCCCTCCAAGAACTTGAAGCGACCGACCCCGTGGAAACAAGTCTTGGCGGACTCCATGGCGACGGCGGTCGTGAATGTGTCCGTCCACGACCGCAGGTTCTTGACGGCGACCGCCATCTCCTTCACGATGACGGATGTGAGGGGCACGCTGCTGGCGGACGTGATGCCGACGAGGGCGTTCTCCACCTCGGCGATAGCCTTGGCCAACGACAGCGACTGAGACATGATGCTGAGCTCCGTGCCCAGATGCCGGTCTTGGGACTGGACGTCCTTCAACGCCTTCCGATCTGCGTCACCGAAACCAGCTGTCATGAACTTCATACGGCGAGAGGCTACATCGCCGGCGGACGTCGGCTCCGGGAAAAACTCGCGGAAGCGATCCAAGAGGGGCTTGATGACCGACTCGACCTGGGAATCCGCCTTGCCACCGAGGTTGCGCATGCACTCGCCATCCTTGGACAGGAGCGGGGACGTCTTCAGCGCGGTCTGCAGCGCCTCCATGCCATCAGGGGCGGCCTCGCTAACGAGGTTGCCAAGCCTCATCGTCAAATCGGCGCAGAGCGCGGAGTCGTCGAAGTCGGCTTTGATTTGCTCCGAGAAGTTCATCATGCATGAAACCACCTTCGCAGGTCCGAGACTGGAGATCGGTCGAGGCGGATGGGGGGGGGGGCAGGTGGAGGAAGGAAAAGGAACGCATGGCAAAAGGACCTGGGATGTGATATATACATATAGAGAGAGAAGAGAAAGAGAGAGAGAGAGAGAGAGAGAGAGAGAGAGAGAGAGAGAGAGAGCACAGCAAGAGAGGGAGGAGAGAGAGATAGATAGAGTGTGAGAGAGAGAGAGAGGGCAAGAAGGATAGAGAGACAGAGAGAGCGAGAGAGGGATGACGAGGTGAAGAGGTGGACGAGGCGGAATTGGTTGAGGAGGAGAAATGGACGACGTGGGCGGGGGGCGGGGGCGAGTGGCAAGGGGGGAGATGGAGGCGGCCACCTCCTGCATCCACACGCACTGGTTCCACGTCACGCCGAACTTGTTCACGAACTTGCTCTTCTCGAGGTCCTCGAAGAAGTCGTCGAGCCGCAGGCCGCGTCCATCAACTTCAACGGCCTTGGCCCAACTCTGCAGCAGCTCCTTGTCCAGCGCCTGGCCACTCAGCCGCTCTGTCAAGTACTTGAACCCGTCGTAGCAGGCGTCTAAGGGCACGTCGAAGTGGAGCAGCTCGGCGGACGGCACGAACTCCATCAAGCAGCAGTCTGGCGCGGAAGTGAGAAGCTCACACAATGCCTGGAACGCGGCCCTCGCATTGCTGACCACAGTCTTGTCGCAAAACACCACGTTCGGCGTGCACTGGCCCAACGCGTCAACCATGCTCGCGGCCCTGCGGTGAAGCTCCACCTTCACTTCCTGCGTCTTCTTCGCCTTCTTCGAATCCAAGTCCAGATCCGCCACCAACTTCTTCCCGTGCGGGTGGGCGAACAACGCCGCGGCACTCCACGTGTTTTTGTTCTTGTGGTTCACTAGGACGTTGTTGGCGTGCTCGGTGATCTCCGCCCTTTCGTCCAAGTCATCGAGGCACTGGCAAGTCGCAGCCACCCCCACCGCGGCAATGAACTCCTCGGCGTCATCCGCAAAGTCGCCGTCTGGCGACTGCCCAAACCACTCCGTCATCGCCGCCAACGCCAGGTTGTAGGTGCTCTTCTTGAGAAGCACCATGACCTTCTCCCCCAAGAGCTTGTCCTGGTCCTCCTCAGGATTCGTCGATCCCTGCTTGGTAAGGCTGGCCATGCTAACCATCTGGAACCACGCCTGCTGCTGGTCCATCCCGGTGATGCGCATCCTGTGGCGCGCCCACTTGACGTGCCTGGGCCAATTGATGACCACCTGCGGGATGCCGAAAGAGAAACGCGCGGAATCGAGGGCAAGAGGGCTTCTCCAGGAAGACTCCCCCCTTCCCCCCTCCTCCCTCCTCCTCCTCCTCCACCTCCTCCCCCTCGTCCTCTGCCCCACCCTGCCCTTCCTCCGCCCCCCCCCCTTTTTCCTCGGAGTGGCATGACGGCATGGCATGGGGAGGGGGGATGAGGAGGATGATGAGGGGAAGGTGGAGGAACGGAAGGAGGGGATAGGAGGAGGAGGAGGAGGAGGAGGAGGAGGAGGAAAGGAGGAAGAGCAGGAGAAGGCGGAGGAGGAGGCGGAGGAGGAGGGAGGCAGAGCAGCATGACCAGCAGTGGCACACTGGCCCCTGGTGAGTACCCCCCCTGCGCAGTAGCGCCGACCTCCCCTTCTGAAATGGCCCCAACCAGGAGCGGCCAGCGGCCCCCCACGCTGCTGATCGCAGCGAGAATGCTGGAGAGAAACACGTTTGCATCCCCAGGCTGGCCCAGGCCCCAGGCCGCCCGAGGATCCAGGGCGCAAGAGGTCTCGACCATGTCGAAGGCCGCCGAGAAGCCCGGCGTGCCCAGGCCGTGATCCTGCACCGCGACCAACAACGAATGGATGGAGTTCGTGTGCTTGAGAATCTTGCGGAAGCTAGCGATCTCCTCGGGCACCCTGGCCTTCTTCACCCTGGTCTGCGCATCCTTGTTCAACAACTCGAAGTGCTTCATGCCCGTCTTGGCCTCCGCTCCCCAATACACCGTTGACGTTGGCGGGGCGTCCGCGAACTCCTGGCAGAGAGCCTCGAGCTGAGCGTGGAGGTCTTTCGGCTTCCTGCCGCGCGTCTCCTTCTTCTGGATGCCGTCATCGGTCACCTGGGTTGACTGACCCGCTGCTGCAAGGGCCTTCGCCTTCGCCGACGCCTTCCCCTTCGCCTTCGCCTTGGCCGAGCTGCCCTCGAGTGAATCGGCCTTGCTGTCACCTGTCTTCTCAGGAGTAGCCGTCGCCGTCGCGGCCCTGCCGCTCGCGGCTGGCGGACTCGGCGCGACGCTCCCCGACGAAGGCGGGGCGCCGCCCTGCGCCACCTGCGGCGCGGAGGAGGTGGAGGTGGGCACCTGACCAAGGTTCATGAGGGTGGCGAAGTGGTTGCTGGACGAGCTGCCCGAAGTCGCAGCTACACCGTCAAAGCTCTTGCCCCCCGCGCTGAAGAACGTCTTGGACAAACCCTGCAAATTGCTCTCCATCTCGTCCGTGCTCAACTCCTCCCCCGTGCTTTTCAAAAGCGTTTCCTCAATCTGGCCAGCGATCCTTTCGTTGAACTGAATTTTCGTGATCGGCTTGTCGGGAACGAGCACCCCCCGCTTGCCCTCCCAGAAGAACTCGCGGTGCCCTGCGTCTAAGCCGGGCTGGTGTCTGTACAGGTCGTGGCCGTTGCCGTACTCCGGTGCCTTCGTGCAGTAGTCCCATTCCACGTGTTCCCAGCCAGGTTTCTGGACGTTCATCTCTATGGTCTTCACGAGCTTCAAGACCTTCTCCTCGATCGTTTCCCACTCGAAGTTGGCGTTCCGAGCGAAGCCTTTCAACGTGATCTGATCCTTCAAAACCGCAGCCGCCTGTTGGTGGGCGTTCAACTTCTTCTCATCGCCGCCTAACTGTGCCTTGTATTCCACCACAGTCACCCGCTGCGGCTTCACCCTCGCACTGGAGTAGCGGAAGCAATAGCCGCAGATGGTCCCCTGAGTCTTGCCCGTTTTGGGGCAAGGGGGGTAGGACCACCAACACTGCTCGTTGACGGGCGGCACCATCTTGAGGCTGCAGGGGTCGGGGTCCGAGTCGAGGCGCGGGCACAATTCGCATTTGCGGCCGTCTGGAACCAGCTTTTATCGTGTAAGCCTTCTTCGTCCACGTCAGCGTCCACTTGATGGCAGTGACGGCGCTGGACGAAGGATCCTCGAGGCGATCGAGACAACGCAATCCCACCAGCCCTCTGGGCGCAGGTGGTCTAGGGCGATTCCCTTTCCAACCTCCTGCCTTTCCCTGCTCGGGAGGTTTACCCCCCCCCCCCTCCCTGCGTTTGGACGGGGGGGGGGGGGGGGGGGGCGGGCCCATAGCAGCGTCCAAGATGGCCCAAGATGGCGCCAAAAAGGCCTCTGAGAGCGCAAGATGGCCTCCAAGATGGCCCAAGATAGCGGTAGGCGGGTCAAGATAGCCCCCGACACGCGTCCAAGAGGCCTCAAGACGGCCCCAAGACGGTTTCAAGTGCCCTCCGAGGCCTCCAAGGACCCCCCCAAGAGGCCAAAATCCTTCAAACAACCTAAGGACAATCAAGGTGTTTTGCCTTCTCGCTTTTTCGCCTCCGAAGGGCTCTCGAGGGCTCAAGATGGCCCCAAGATGGCCTAACACAGCCCCGATATGTGGCCGAAGAGAGCCCCAAGGCGGCCCCAAGAGAGGCCAAGAGCGCTCCAAGAGCGGGCCAAGAGGGTCCCAAGACGGCATTCTTGAGCCTCCGAGGGGGGTGGGGGGCGGGGGGGGGCAAGTGAAGTATTCCCCCCCCCCCCCCTACTGGCCATATGGACAAGACGGCCCCGAATGCTCCATAAAAACCCCACCCCCCCGGGCATGTGGTCATCGGTGGGGCCCCCTATGGGGCTACGAAACGTGTGGGGTGTATGTGTGTGTGTGGTGTGTGTGTGTGTGTGTGTGTGTGTGTGTGTGTGTGTGTGTGTGTGTGTGTGTGTGTGTGTGTGTGTGTGTGTGTGTGTGTGTGTGTGTGTGTGTGTGTGTGTGTGTGTGTGGGTGTGTGTGTGTGTGTGTGTGTGTGTGTGTGTGTGTGTGTGTGTGTGTGTGTGTGTGTGTGTGTGTGTGTGTGTGTGTGTGTGTGTGTGTGTGTGTGTGTGTGTGTGTGTGTGTGTGTGTGTGTGTGTGTGTGCAAAAATGGGTGCAGTGACCGCATGCGAACGCTGGCATTTGGGCCTTCGGTGGAGCTCTCTATGGGGCCACGAAACGTGAGGGGTGCGCTGGAACGGGCGATGCCGATCATGATGATGAGAGGAGGGAGGGATGGGGGCAGTGGGAGAAGGAGGAGGAGTGAACGTGTTGACCGTCTCTTCAAAACGAGGGCCCAACACCACAGGATGGTTGGGAAAAACAATGTGAGCGCTGTTTTTTGCTTGAAGGCAGATTACCCCAGTGCGCCCCTACCTAGAAAGTGGAACCCCTAGGAAAGCAGCATTAGTTGCTATGCTATGCTGTGCTATGCTATGCTATGCTGCGCTATGCTATGCGATGCTATGCTATGCTATGCTGCGCTATGCTATGCTATGCGATGCTATGCTAAACTATGCTATGTCATGCTGCACTATGCTATGCGACGCTATGCTATGCTATGCTGTGCTCTGCTATGCTAAAGTTCAGCGAAGCTAAGATGAAGGTAAGCTAGCTAAGATAAACCTGAGCTAAGATGAACCTAAGCTAAGCTAATCTGAAATAAGCTAAGCTAAGATGAGATAAGCAACGCTAAGCTAAGGGGACGTAACTGGGGGAACCGCGGGGCGGATACTGGGGGAACCGCCCGGGGCGGGTTCCACTGCCCGGCCCTTTAAGCACACCGAGTAAGAACCCTTCTAGGCAGAGCCTAGGTAGGGAATCAAGCTTAGAAAAACACGTTAATCAAACACCTCCGTGGCGCTTCTTTGGGCGCCTGGGAGGGGGACGGAAAATATGGGCACAATGCCCAACAACACATGTTGCCCAACACCAACAGCGGTCGCTATTGGACAGGCGGCCTTCTATCTCAAATGGACACTGTCCGCGGCGACACCGACGACGGGTCCCCGTACCCACTTCAGTCGTCCCGATCTTGGCTAACGACGCGCGGCCAGTCTGGGGAGGGCGCCTCCATGTCGGTGCCCGCCATCCGACGGCCCGCGCCGCCCCTCCTGTGGCGGGGGCAACGATTCGGGGGGACTGGCTCAGGGGGGACGCCTCGAGCTGGAAGGTTGGTGGCGCGCGAAAACATATCTTCGCGCCCTCGAGGGCTCCCTTGTTTCCATATCGGGTTAAAGTGTCGTTCCTCGCAAGTCTCTTCTTTGGAGCCGCCCCGGGACCTCTCCCAGGGGCGCGTTCGGATCAACGCCTCGAGGCGAGTCCAGCTGCGGCCACGAGGGACGCGCAGCGGCATCGGCATCGGCATCGCTTCCTCCCTCTGAATGGAGAAAATGCAGATGTACAGTCCACCCGTACAATAAGGACGCACGATAAGGATGCAAGGGCCTCGGAAGGTCATGTCGACACTCTGCGAGAGGGGTACGGCCAGCGAAAGCGGCCAAGGATGGGCCGAATGGGGAAGGATGCAAGGGTGACCTGGTAACCTTGGAAAGTCGCGCATCCTCACTGCGCGGGTTGACTGTAGGGGAGGGGGAGGGGGAAGGCTTCTCAGGAGGGTGCCGCTTCTTAGAAGCCTCCCCCACTCGCCCACACCCCGCTGTGCGCGTGGCCGAGGCTCAGGGGGGAACGCCGAGCTGGAATAGGCGATACACCGCCGGTGGATCGGCGATAGGCCCCCGATAGCGAAACCGTGCCTTTCTGGGCGGGGTGGGCTATCGGGCCCCCTATCGGCGACCAGTGGGCGATTGGGGGTCGATGCGATCCCCTTGAGCTCATCCGCGTCCGCGCTGGCTTTCGGGCTATCGCCCGGAGAAACGGCGGCCGTTCGGGACGATCCGAGCACCCCGGGAGCGCAATCGGCGAGGCGCAGCCGCTGTAAGGCCCCCCCCGAGGCTGAAAAAGTGCAGAGAGCCGACAAAACGCCCGTCAAACCGCGAAACTGAGGCTACGGAAAGCGCAATTCATGAAGGACAGGCCTGCCAGCACGTGCCCCGCGGACATTTCTTCTCCACCGATGGCCACAGGAGCTCTGCAGAATCATAGGACCCTCAAATATGGATTAATGGTCTCAATCGATTGAGAGTGTGCCCCAATCAGACTCATGGCAAGATTTCTTGTTGCATATGCTGCATACCCCCTCGGGAACTTTTGCTTAGCGTGTCGCCACGGCGGCCTGGAAACACCCTATCCAAGCCGATAGCGTCTCGCTCCGCCCCGCGGGGGAGGCTCGGAAACGCTAGGGACGTTGACACTGGGGACCGCGACGCGGATAGTGTGTCGCGTCGAGGCGAAGTGGGCCCAAACCGGCAGAGCGTCACGCTGTCAGAAAGAAGCTGACCGTGAGGGGGGGGAGACCGCGACTCCCGAAAAGATGATGATGATGAGGATGAGGATGAGGATGAGGATGAGGATGATGATGATGATGATGATGATGATGATGATGATGATGATGATGATGATGATGGTGCTTACGACGATGATGATGCTGATGATGGTGATGATGGTGATGACGATGGTGATAATGATGATACAACATATGCTGATGGTGGTGGAGATCGTAGTGTTTTATGCTGATGGTTATGGTTATGATGATGCGGCTGAAATTTGTCTCTAAACACGGCGATATCAGCGCTCCTGAAGCTAAATTGTTTGCTCCAGGAATGCCCCTGGCGGAACAGACCCGAGGCGCGCCGAGGGCCACGGACGGCGCGGACGAAAGTGCACCACGCTCCCGTGGCACGCCGCAGATGCAGCAACCGACCGCGGAGGAAATCCTGCAGACAGGACAGACATAAGCATTGCCAACGTCGCTCATCCAGGCACGAACCAACCCGGCCCTTGCCTGACAGGCCCCCATGCACTGGCAACGGCTTGATACCTCCTCGTGAGCACGCGAAGACGAGCTTCAAAGATGTCTTCAGCTTGGTCCGACAGGCGAAGACGAATAATAGTATGCGTGGAACCGAACGCATCGCACATGCAGGCACACAGCAGCGAAATCTCATCGGGGAGAGGGTAGAGCAGGATAATGGTTGCAATCCAAGGAATCATGACAGGAGCAATCGGAAATCGTGATCCCATCCATCTGACACATATCTCGCGAAAGCGACGGCGGAACTTGTAGTGGCGCATATCGTCATAGGCACTGGACATGTCGAACACATGCTCATGATACGAACGCCCGAACATACGAGGAGGGAAGCGGTAGCGAGCACTGGTACAGACACCTCTGGTACACATCTGAAGAACACTCATAACCAAGTGGGGGGAAGCGGAAGACGAACTACGGCGATTTTGAGAGATCAGCGGAGAAAGATCCAGCCCTTGGATTCCGGGAAGCCAATTGCGGATACGAAGGAGAAGACCACCACACGCAGGCAGACCAGGGAGAGGAAGCGAATGAAGGCGAGCATGAGCTTTACGTTGGAGAATATCAGGTTTGGTAGTACTTATATCAATAATCCCATGCGCGATCTGGGTAGTCTTAAATAAATCAGGCAGAAGCGAACGTTGATAGCACCCCCTCGGATCTACGAGCCGAGTATAGCAAACAACATTGCTGTCGAGCGCACGCTTGAGGTCGGCCCAGCAGTTTCCAACGCCAGGGCATTTGGTAGCAAAGTGGATGCGGCAAGCATTCGAAACGGCGAGAATATCTGGAGACTCAAGCGGAAACCCAAGCTGCATCAACGACACAAGCATGTTATACGAGAGCGCATGATATGGACCACAAGTAAGACGCTGTAGCATATGCTCATACGTTTTGGTGACAATATCAGTAACCGGTTCAACTTGCATGACAAACTGCAGGAAACTGACACACATTACTTTAAACGTTATAATCGTCCTGGCATATCCAGGCGACAGCGCACGGACTTGCGCACAGCGGGCCACAAACTTCTCCAACGGTCTAACCCACGCCTTGCCACCAGCAGTCGGGCCAATAAAACAGCCAAGGTACTTCAGATCCGTGCAAATAGTTATATGTTCAAGCCCCCTTCCAGCCTCCTGCAACTTCAGTCTAACGCGTTCCTTCCCCATCCTCCCACATAAAGGAAGCCCGCATTTGCTAACATTCAAAACCAATCCAGTAGCGCAGTCGAGGCGCAGGAGGAGTTCCCAAACCAGAGGGAGTGAGTAAGTAAAAAAATCGTTCACCCCGAACAGGCAGTCATCCGCATACGCGAGAGTGAAAGAAAGCTGACGCGGCAGCCTGTACTGCATCCAGCGCAGAACAGAATCTAAACAGAAGTAACATAGATTCATCGAGCTTGGGTCTCCCTGTCCCAATGTCACCGCGGCATAGTTATTAAAATAAAGCAAGCGGTAGAAGCGCTCAATAAAGGAAGGAACGCGCATAGCAGAGAGCATGGTCTGCAGCAAGACATGAAGAATAGATGGGGAACCAGCGGCAAAATCCGTGGAGAGGATGACGGCAGAGTCGAGCCCGAGGAGGTCATGCTTAAGTCCCCACCCTTCAGCCTGAACAAAATTAGCAAGCATGTGTTTCCCGTTCACACACTTCTGAAACGGCGCAACAGTGGTGCTAGACAGCTGATTCAGCGGCATGCAACACACGCAAGGTAGCAGCTTGGCATCAGTGATGGCCATCAACAGTGGCCTCGTGCATACGCAATCTCTGACGGCGTTCCCATCCCCATCCCCGGGCCCCTCCCCCTCCGGTAAAGAACATCTCCCTCATCTCAGTCGGCAGCTCCACTACCGTCCCACGCACTACCTCCAGATAAAAAGCTGTATAGATACCGAGGAGCATTCCCAGCGCGCCAACAATAATATGGAATACCATCAGGACCAGGCATAGAATAACGACGCGACCGAATCCGCTGGTAAAAACTCTCATATGGCACTTCCCACCAGGCTGGCTAGTCACATCTTGGGCCCGAACGGAACCGCTAGGACCATTCCCAGGGACAACCTGAACATGAACTAGAATGTCACCCCAGTGCTCACGATCCGCATGGACAACATCAAAAACCTTGAACCAGCACTGAGCTAGGAAAACGGCAGATGCCTCGAATGGAGCACGCGGGCGCCCCCTTTCATCAAGCATAGCGGACAGATACGTGCGACGCTTAAGCTTTCGCCATAGTTCTTGCTTGCGTCGTAGCTTCCTAAGAGCATGAGCTTTCGCTTCCTCCTGAATGTTCTCATCATTGGACACCTCCTCCTCCTCGTTGAGCATGGCAACGTACAGGTCTCGCGCGTGGCTGCAAGGGCCGTCGACATCGGTGCGCTGCGCGCTGTCGACGGCAAAGAACTGCTGCAGCACAGGGTGAGAAGACAGCGCCCTACAGAGCAGGTGGTCTTGTTGCGCGCGGATGCCACGGAGAGCGACCGCGTGCCAGTGATGCCGCGCAGCTTTCTGCGCCACAATCTGCTCAGATAACTGTCGGCGAACAGCGGGCGCAATCTCACGCGCGATGCTCTTGGCCATTGCTAACGCAGAAGCTGCGTCAAGCATGTTCAACTCACCCTCGCGATCCCCCAGGTTTTTTTCGAGCGTCTTTTGGTGCGCTTCATTCATGCTAAGCCAACTGGGGATCGCAAGGGGGTCGCTCGACGACGGGCGAGACGTCGCAATCTGCGCCGGGACAGGAATATGATCAGAGGTGCGCGAGAAACAGAGCTCACCAATAACAGATGACTGGATCGCGAGATCAGCTCTGAGCGCGGCAGGCAGGGGCGAGTGTAGATGCGATCGAGCCTAGACGAGTGGGCAATATTACCACCCCGCAGCGCTCGTCGGGCGTCTTCGGCTTGAAAAAATTCGATCCATTGGCCGCACATGCGACAAAATGTCTTGGAACCGAGAGTCACCATTAGACAATTCACTCCCATATGGAAACATCCGGCCCTCTTCTTCGAGAGTAGAACTCCAGCCCCCCATGATAATCGAGAAGCACAGTGCAGCAGGTGGGAGAGAGAGGAGGATGTCATCCAAAGAGTTAGCATCTATACGTAGCGCCTCGCACGCGTTGGGCATGCGCGCGTTCGTGATAGCGAGGTCCCCCCGATCCCCCACGAGTTTACTGAATAATATGCGCCCTTCCTGGATAGCATGGTGAGTAATTTGCGTGAGCTGCCGAGCAAGTTCATGGGATATGTAAGCAAAGATGCCGCCAGCGCGAACCGTGTCGGGGAACGTAGTACCGCCGACACTCGAGTCTCCCAATTCATTCTGAAGATGGACTATGTCTGCCAACTTACCATGAGTTTCCTGAGCATCTGGTACTTCCGAGAAAGACGAATTAACTTGCGACATCTACTGGCGGCGTTCTTCTGCCGCCGAGTTCTCACGGAGGCAGAAAGACCGCGCGCATTCCACGTTGCAGCACTGAGCGGGGAGGAGGGAAGGAAAGGCTGCCGGTGCACTGCAGTGCAAGGTGGCCGCGTCGGCGGCGGCCCCGCGACCGCGGGCGGAGCGATGGGGCAAACGGGCAGAGACTCTGCCCGAACAACACGGCAAGTAGACAATTGAGGATCAGACGATGTCGAAGAAGAGCTGGACATCGAACTCGACGAGGAGGATGAAGATGAGGAGACACTGCTGGTAGAAGCCGCAGAGGAGTCTGAATTAAGCCGAAACCGACGCGGTAGCGTGAGGCCCCTATCATCACGCACAGGAGCAAGACCGTTGGGCGCACTCTCGCAGGGAGCAGACCCCGAGCAGGTAGCTGTCGGCGTAGCTGGTTGGAGAGCATGTCAATCATGAGGGTGGCAGTTCTCAATCCTAGACTTCATGGCCTCGGCTGCAATCCCCCAGAACTGTAGATCGGGAAGATGTGGGCGCAACTGCATGCGACCAAGCCCGTCCATCTCACATTTGGCCAGCACGAAGTGGTCAGTCTCCGTCCTCGCGAAGAACTCATTCCGAAACCCATTCGCGCCAATCTTCATCGAGTCCTTGTAGCGGTTCGTATCTTTGAGATGCTGCGCCACTGGGGTCCAGAGCTTGGCCATCAAACGTTGGCGTGTGCGAACATCATCAGGAAGATCAGCCTGAATCCTCGGGTGGTGCTCCTTCTGGTCACGAGGATCTCGCCATTAAACCTCTTGCGCAATGAACCAGTTCTTGAACTCTGTGGCAGACTCGGACGAGGAGAAGTGGATGGAGAAGCTCTGGCTGGTTTTGGCGAACTTCGTTGTGGTGCCACTGAGAGGACGCTGCGGACATGCAGCTTCGAGTAGTGTCCATGTGGAGCGGCGCGTGGTCTCAAGGACCGCGCGTGGGTATCCTGATGGCCAGAATCTCCCTGGCTCAACTTGTTGATTCTCGACCAAGCCAATGGTGCCAGCAACACGAGGACCTGTAGTGCCAGCATACGTTGACGCCATCGATGATGGTGGGGCCTTTCTTAACGACTCAATGCTACTTTCTGGCTGGTGCTGCTTCACTTGAAGTTCTTGAACTTTGATCTCGGGCGCCGCCATTCGACGGTCGATCTGGACCACTTGGCTGGTCATTATTTTATTAGACTCGTCCACGTTCGATGTCAGCGTTGCAAACTGTCCAGTAACGAAAGCCGCGAACCATGCAGGGGCAGCATCCGCACTCATGACTGCACGCGGTACTGCTCGGAGCACAAAGATGGGAGCGTAGCCGAAATCGAAAGGTCTTATCCCCAGAATCCCTCGATCCTCCCTGTCGGCTGCGCAAGAAAATCAAACCCCAGGGCGAAGGTTTGAGCCTACGGATCATGATGATGCGGATGCTGATGGGGATACTGAGCATGATGAGGATGATGCTGATGATGAGGATGGTGGTGATTATGAGGATGATGTTGCTGCTGGTGATGCTGATCATCGTCATCATGATCCTGCTCATGACAGTGATTGTGCTCGTGCTGTTGTTGGTGATGTTGATGATGAAGCTGGTGGTGATGTTGGTGCTGATGCTGATGATGGTGATTTGTTGGTGATAATGATGATCATGACGACATCGGTGGTGATGATCATCATGATGATGCTGATGATTATGCTGCTGATGGTGATGAGATTGCTGATGGTGGTTCCGATGACGATGGTGATATTGATGGCCAATGATGACGATGATGCTGATGATGATGACGATGATAATGATGACGATGACCGTGACGCGCATAATCATGATGCTGATGATGATGGCGATGATGATGATGATGATGATGCGGATGATGACGATGATGATGATGCCGACGATGACAATGATGACGAGGACGACGACGATGCTGATGATGCACCTGAATGAAAAAACGTGTTCTTTTCAGGCCCCTCCTGGGCACAACATGTTTACCTTGCTTCACCCCACCACGTAGCACCGTGCAGTTCCGGATAAGAGTGAAGGGGCGGCGGGGACGTCGGCAGTCAGCGAGGCTCTGAAAAAGCCCGCCGCAGGCGCCAAAGTCTTACAAATTATGCAACGAGCCCGCCGCAGGCGCCGATTTTCTAATTAAAGCAATGTTGGTGCGTCACGGGGTGGGTCGCAGGGTCGCGAAAAGGTCGCGAGTGGGTCGCGGGTGGGTCGAGGACCGGGTCGCGGGTGGGTTGCGGGTGGGTCACGGGTGGGTCGCGGGCGGGTCGCGGGTTGGGTCGCGGGTGGGTGGCGGGTGGATTGCGGGTGGGTCGGCTGGGTCGAGGCGGGGGACGACGACAACAAACAACAACAACAACAACAACAACAACAACAACAACAACAACAACAACAACAGCAGCAACAACAACAACACCACCACCACCAACAACAACAATAACACCACCAACAACAAGCATCAACAGCAACAATCATTTTCAGACTGTTCGCTCTTATCTGCTCAAGCGTCCGTTAACGAATATTTCCCGAACCCTCGGTACCCGCCTCTTCGTCTTCGATCGTACCCAATTTGGGGGGTATATCTTTCTTCCCTGCAGGCCAGGCCCCGGCAAGCGGCGGTGCGGCCGCGGACCGTCGGCCTAGCCAGCGGCAGCGCTGATCGGCGGCAGCCCGACCCCAAGAGGGACGGACAGGGGACCGACCAGGACGGCGACGACGACGACGACGACGACGACGACGACGGCGGCGGCGACGACGACGACGACGACGACGACGAGCGAAAGCGAGAGAGAGAATGACAGCAGGGCAACGAAGGGCACGAAGTAGGCCACGGAGGGCGACAGCGGGGACACGAAGGGAATGCGTATGGGGCCACGAAGAGCGCGAACGAGCGGGGCCACGAAGGGCAGATAATGCGGGGCCACAGAAGGCAAAGACGGGGCCACTGAGGGTAGCAACTGGGCCACGTAGGACAGCGAGGGAGCCACAAAGGACGACAGCAGGGCCACGAAGGGCATGCACATGGGGCCACGACGGGCGCGAACGAGCGGGGGCCACGGAGGGCATACATATAGTGGGCGGGGGGGGGGGCAAGGACGGGGCAACGGAGGGCAGCAACGGGGTCACGAAAGGCAGCGAGGAGGCCACGAGGGGCAACAGCGGGACCATGAAGGGCATGCATATGGGGCCACGACGGGCGCGAACGAGCGGGGGCCACGAAGGGCATACATATATGGGGCCACGAAGGGCAGCGAGGGGGCCACGAAGGCTGCAACGGGGCAATGGCTGCAACGGGGCCACGAAGGGCAGCGAGGGCGCCACGAAGGGTTGCAACGGGTCCACGAAGGGCAGCGAGGGGGCCACGAAGGGTTGTAACGGGGCCACGGAGGGCAGCGAGATCCCGATTCCTAAATAATCTGTGAGGGAGTCCTGAGGGTGAGCGCGACTCCTGGGTGCCTGAGTGTCGGAAGCGCGGCGCTAAAATAAATTGCGGGAAACTCCTACCCGAGGGCGCTATTCTTAAGTAAACTGCAAGCAAGTCTCCAGCGAGAGCGCGACTACAGAGCGCCGAGAGAGCGATTCCTGAATAAATTGTAAGGAAGTCACAAGCGAGAGCGCAATTCCTGAATACAATGCGAGGAAGTCCCAAGCGAGAGCGCGATTCTTCAATACATTGTGAGAAAAGTATCAGGCGGGAGCCGTTGTTGTTGTAAACGGGGGGCCAACGACACAGTTTGAGCCTCAAGGCTTTCTCTGATGAAAAACAGAGTGCGAGCCCCGGGAGGGGCACTCCAATACACAATAATACAATGTGCACCGGGCGGGGGGGATCAGCAAACATTATTCTTCAGAGATGAACAACAGCAGCAGCAGCAGCAGCAACAACAACAACATCACCAACACCAGCACCAACATCCACAACAACAACAACAACAACAACAACAACAACAACAACAACAACAACAACAACAACAACAACAACAACAACAACAACAACAACAAAAACAACAACGCAACAAACATAATGTTCACCACGGACCCCCACTTCAGCCACGCACCCAGGGACAATGAATGACCGTTCGGCCTCCTCACTCTGACGTAGCACCCTGCAGTTGCGGATAAGAGTTAGGGGGCGGCGGGGACGTCGGCAGTCAGCGAGGCTCTGAAGAAGCCCGCCGCAGGCGCCAAAGTCTTACAAATTATGCAACGAGCCCGCCGCAGGCGCCGATTTTCTAATTAAAGCGATGTTGGTGCGTCGCGGGGTGGGTCGCAGGTCGGTCGCGGGTGGGTCGCGGGTGGGTCGCGGGCTGGGTCGCGGGTGGGTCGCGAGTGGGTCGCGGGTGGGTCGCGGGCGGGTCGCGGGGTGGGTCGCGGGTGGGTCGCGGGTGGGTCGCGGGCCGGGTCGCGGGTGGGTCGCGGGTGGGTCACGGGTGGATCGCGGGCGGGTCGCGGGGTGGGTCGCGGGTGGGTCGCGGGTGGGTCGCGGGTGGGTCGGCTGGGTCGCGGGGGGGACGACGACAACAAACAACAACAAAAACAACAGCAACAACAACAACATCAACAACAACAACAACAACAACAACAACAACAACAACAACAACAACAACAACACCAACACCGACAACAACAACAACAACAACAATAACAACGCAACAAACATACTGTTTACCACGGATCCCCACTTCAGCCACGCACCCAGGGACAATGAATGACCGTTCGGCCCCCTCACTCTGACGTAGCACCCTGCAGTTGCGGATAAGAGTGAGGGGGCGGCGGGGACGTCGGCAGTCTGCGAGGCTCTGAAGAAGCCCGCCGCAGGCGCCAACGTCTTACAAATTTTGCAACGAGCCCGCCGCAGGCGCCGATTTTCAAGTTAAAGCGATGTTGGTGCGTCGCGGGGTGGGTCGCAGGTCGGTCATGACAGGGTCGCGAGTGGGTCGCGGGTGGGTCACGGGCCGGGTCACGGGTGGGACGACGACAACAAACAGCAACAATAACAACAGCAACAACACCACCAACAGCAACATCATCAACAACAACGCAACATGCAGAATCTTCACCACGGATCCCCGCTTCAGCCACGCACCCAGGAACAATGAATGACCGTTCGGCCCCCTCACTCTGATAAGAAACAAACGGACGAGAGAAGCCGCGTAGCAAACGTACTTAAGGAAGGAATCGAACAGAACAGGGCCGTGTAGTAAACGAACAGGGCCGTTCAGTAAACGCCCAGGGCTAGTTATGGGGGTCGGGATGCTTCTTCCTTCCTTGACTCATCGCCCCCCCACTGCTCGACGCCCGAATGCTGCCCCTGACGTCCTGCCAGGGTGCGCCGCGAGTACCCGCGCGCCCACGAACACGCCGTCGGCCCCCGCGCGCCCGGCCGCAACCGCGCCGCGCCGCCGCGCGAGCAGCCGCTGCAAGCCGCCGCGCTCGCCGACGAACCGCTGCAGCTCCTTGAAGCTAACGGTGCCTGCCCGACGGCCACGTCTTTTAGCCAGCGGCCGTAAGACCCTGAGACACTGCGGTTGCACTCTCGTCACCACGGGCGTTTTCGCCCAGCTTCGAGCTCCGGGACCCTCACAGGTCGATGCGGAGGGGGGAGGAGGAGGAGGAGGAGGAGGAGGAGGAGGAGGAGGAGGAGGAGGAGGAGGAGGAGGAGGAGGAGGAGAGGAGGAGGAGGAGGAGGGAGGAGTGGAGGAGGAGGAAGAGGAGGAGGAGGAGGAGGAGGAGGAGGAGGAGGATTGAGGAGGAGGAGGAGGAGGAGGGAGGAGAGGAGGAGGAGGAGGAGGAGGGGAGGACGGAGGAGGAGGAGGAGGAGGAGGAGGAGGAGGTGGAGGAGGAGGAGGAGGAGGAGGAGGAGGAGGAGGAGGCTCCAACCGTGATGTCTTGCGGTGCTGCGACTTTCTTGGGACGCCGGATCGCAGGGAGGGGGCGGACGGCGGTCGAGCAGCGGCGGGGCGCAGCGCATCACGGCGAGGCGCGGGGAAGAGAGAACGCGCCAGGTGGGCGAGGGAAACGCACGCGGGCCAGGAAAGTCTCCTCCACCTCCTCCCCCTCCTCCTCCTCCTCCTCCTCCTCCTCCTCTCCTCCCCCTCCTCCTCCTCCTCCTCCCATCCTCCTCCTCCTCCCCTCCTCCTCCTCCCCTCCTCCGCCTCCTCCTCCTCCTCCTCCTCCTCCTCCTCCTCCTCCTCCTCCTCCTCCTCCTCCTCCTCAACGCGCCGGGTGGGCGAGGGAAACGCACGCAGGCCACGAAGGTCTGCGCGTGCGTGCCGCGCATCGGCCACACGCAAGAGAAGCCGTACGGGGCGCAGAAGGACACAAGGCCAAGAGAACGCGCCGGGGTGGGCGAGGGAAACGCACGCGGGCCATGACAGTCTGCGCGTGCGTGTGGCTCATCGGCCACACGCAAAGGGAAGCCGTAATGAGGGATGATGATTCATAAAAAATGGGAGAGAACGATTAAACAAATAGTTTTCTGCGATTTCTGCATAATTTTCTGCCTGGAGGAGAACGATTTAAAACATAATGTTCCAGCCCGCGGCCGGTTTTTTCTAATCGTCATCCTGGGCGCCGCCGCGTGAACACGACCCCCGGGCATTTATTAATCGTCATCCTCCATTACGGGGCGCAGAAGGACACAAGGCCAAGAGAACGGACTTCGCCCTCAGCGCTATTTCAAGCGGCAGTTCAGGTTCAGGTGTACGGACCTTCCACGAAAAAGAAGCTCCAGGACAACGCCCAGAAGTCCATGAGACTACACATGGCGGCGAGCGATGGGGGGAAGTGAGAAGGAGGAGGCCTTTTCAGAAGCTCTCTGGCTTTCTGATGAGTCTTCTGTGTCTTCGGGGAAGGATCAGAAAACATCCCACAAGTCCAGAGGACTTCCGAGCCTTCTGAGAAGGCCCGCCCCCTCTCACTTCCCCGGGCTGGCCGCCGATACACGCAAGACTGGACATATGGGGTGCAGAGGAAGGACAAAATTATGCGCCCTCCTCGGAGACGCAAGTCCGTACCGAACAGACAGTAGAAAAATCTTAGAATCTATCGTCCACCGAACGGTATGGCCAGAAAGCGCCCGCCACGGAACGTCTACTGTAAGATTTCTGAGCGCGCGTCGCCCAATTTGGGGTGACGAAGACATCGACCGCAAGCAAGAATCTTCTTCGAGGCCGAAAGAAGAAAGAAACCCGAATCGGAACCGAACTGGATTCAGATCTGGAACTGGAATCGTGACCTGGGGGTCTTCTTCGAGGCGGGGAGAAAACAAAAAACGGAAACGAAACCAGGACCAGGACCATAACCAGACGTTCTTACCCCGAGCCGGAAGAAAAAGGAAACCAGAGCCAAAACTGGAACCAGATCGGCGACCAAAGAAAAAGAAAGGAACCGGAACCGAGACCGGAACAAGAACCGAAGCCAGAACCGAAACCAGAACAGGAACCGAAACCAAAACCGAAATCAGAACCAGAACTGGAACCGAAACCAAAAGCACCACCAGCCATACTGCAAGAGTGACCTTCGGTGCGCGGATTCTGGGCGGGAGCGGGGGAGCCACACACAAGCGCGCGAGCCGCTGCCATCGCATCGCATGCGGCGAAAGTGGGGGGGCCCCAGCGGGCCCACACAACAGGTCACTCTGGCGAAAATGCACTCTTAGCTCCTGGGCGCACTAAATCCCAAGACGTCCTCAAATCTCCGACGTGGAAAAACCTGTTCTGTCCATCGCGCTGCTATCCGCGTCGACTCCGCGTGGAATCCATGTCGAACCTGTTGGGTCCGCGTCGGATCCACGTTGAATCCGCGTGGAAGCTCCGTCGACTTCACGTCGCCGAATCCGCGTCGGGTAGAAAAGACAACAACTTGCAAGACAGACAAGGCCCCCCGAAGATGCAACGTTTACTCCAGATTTCGTAATAAAAGGGAGGGGGTCTGGACCCTCCAAGACAAGCCATTTCAGACCTCCCCCGTGGGAGAACCCTCCAAAACATCGTCCCCAGACCCCCCAGGCCCTCCAAGATAGCCTGGAAGAGACCCCCCCCCGAAATGAGACCCCCCTCCCTTTATTTCGAAATCTGGAGTAGAAAAGACAACAACTTGCAAGACAGACAAGGCCCCCCGAATCTGCAACGCTTAACCAGCGATCTGACTTCTTCAGCCAACGGCCTCTGCCAAAGTACCGGCCTCGGGCCTCGTTGTCGGATCCGGGGTGTGACACTACCCCCGGGGAGGGGGCCAGGGGGGAGAAAATGATGCCATGATAAGACTGGCTCTGGATACGTTCCAGGATGTCCTGAATATCTACTCCAGATTTCGTAATAAAGGGAGGGGGGTCTCATTTCGGGGGAGGGTCTCTTCCAGGCTATCTTGGAGGGCCTGGGGGGTCTGGGGACGATGTTTTGGAGGGTTCTCCCACGGGGGAGGTCTGAAATGGCTTGTCTTGGAGGATCCAGACCCCCCCCCTTTATTACGAAATCTGGAGTAGCGGGATTCCTTCTTGCACCTGGCGTGCAGCATTAGGGAGTATCGGAAACCATGACAATCTCGGAAATCTTGGGACGCATCATTATCATTCCCTCTTGTTCCTCTGATTCTGATGTCTCCAGACTTCGAGTGGGGGATCGGATACAGAATTGATTTACATTACCCCAGAACTGTGTTTTCCGCCGACTCTACGGAAAATACGCCGAATGCTCCGTATATCGATTGAGCACTCTATGTATGAGAGAGCGCGCCCACAGTGAAGGAGCAAAGGGGGGGGTCACCCCTTAGCTACCCCCCCCCCCTCCCTTGAACCCCCCCTGCTGGAAGCTACCCCCCCCCCCCCCTCCCTGTTTCGTCCGCCCCTGGAAGCTACTCCCCCCCCCTCCCCCCCTCTTTCGGCGGTTGGAAGCTACCCCGCCCCCCCCCCCTTTCCAAAGCAGGGGGGGGCTTAGCTGCCCCCCCCCACTTTGGCTCCCTCTGCCAGAAGCCCCCCCCCCTCCCTCCCTTTTTTGCCCCCCCCTCCCCCCCCGAAGCTACCCCCCCCTCCCCCCTTTTGCCGCTCCGGAAGCTCCCCCCCCCCCTCCCCACTTTTCAAAAGGGGAGGGCTTACAGTGAGCGGCTTGAATAAGGAACACTTACTTTTCAGAAGGGGCTCGGTCGTTCCTTAGGCTTGCATGCGTTATGTATTGTTCCCTATGCGTTTTGTATTATTTGTTCATCGTTACCTATGCGCTACTCCTTGGAAGAAAGGGGCTTCGTTCCTTATTTATCGTTCCTTAGGTCAGGCCGATGACTGTAGCTACCCCCCCACCCGTGAACCCCCCGGGCTGGAAGCTACCACCCCCTCCCTTGAACCCCCCTGCTGGACGACGATCCTCCCCCGTCGCCGTCGTCGTTGCCGTCGCCGTCGCTCGACGTCTTCGTACGACGCCGTCGTCGTCCTCGTCGTCGGCGTCGCCGCCGTCGCCGTCATTGTCGCCGTCTTCGCATGACCTCGTCGTGGTCGTCACGACGAGGACGAGGTCATACGAAGACGGCGACGGACGACGGACGACGGACGATGCGCGACCGACGACGACGACCCAGGGTCAGAGAAAACGAGACCACGACCCAGAGGCTGAGAGAACCAGGAAACGAAGCAGGGTTCGAGAAAACGAGACAACGGCCCAGGGGCCGAGAAAACGAGAAAACGAACCAGCGTCCACCAAAAACATCCCGGCAAAGCAACCTAACAGCGATGTGTATGAGCATATCTGGAAGCATTCCCCTTTAGATTCATGTAGGATTCCTGTTGTAGAATTCTGGTGTACTCGGAGTCGCAAGCGCAATCGCATTCGCAATGGCAGTCGCAGTGGCAACGGCAGTCCCAGTCGCAGTCGCAGTGGCAATGCCAGTAGTTGCAGTAATGCCACTAGCAGTAGCAGTAGAAGGGCTCCGGGCATTCAAAATGTGGCCCGGGAATGGTGTTCTGGGAACACGAAGAACACGAAGTGGCCTACAGTTGGCTCCGGGCATTCAAAGTGTGGCCCGGGAATGGTGTTCTGGGAACACGAAGAACACGAAGTGGCCTACAGTTGGCTCCGGGCATTCAAAATCATGCCCAGCAATGGAGTTCTGGGAACTCGAAGACCCCCCTGGGGCGTCATGATGCTCTCTTTTGACCCTACTAGAAACCTATCAGTCTTCGCTGTTAGGGAACGACCCAAAATCAGAGAAAACGCGACCACGACCCAGAAACCGAGAAAACGCGAAAACGAACCAGTGTCCGATAAAACGAAACCACGACCCAGGGGCCGACAAAACGAGACAACGAGAAAACAAACCAGTGCCCGAGAAAACGAAACCACGACCCAGGGGCCGAGAAAACGAGACAACGAGAAAACGAACCAGGGCCCGAGGCAGCGAGATCACAACCCAAGGGCCGAGAAAACGAGAAAAACGAGAGAATAAACCAGGGCCCCAGGAAAAAAAAGAGGCCCCCAAAACGAGAAAACGAGACAATGAACCAGGGTCCGAGAAAACACGATAACAACTCAGGGGCCGAGAACACGAGAAAACAATAAAACAAACTAAGGTCCCAGCAAACGAGGCCACGACCCAGGCCGAGAAACGCGAATATCGGTCCTAGAAAACGAGACCACGACCCAGGGGCCGAGAAAACGAGAAAACGAAAAAAGGAATCAGGACCCGAGAAGACGATACTAAGAACCAGGGGGCGAGAAAACGAGGCAACGAGAAATCAAATCAGCGTCCTGGAAAACGAAACCGCGACCCAGGGGCCGAGAAAGCGAGACAACGAGAACACGAACCAGGGTCGCAGAAAACTGGACCACGACCCAGGCGCCGAGAAAACAAAAAACGAGAACACGAACCAGGGCCAGAGAAAACAAGACCACGACCCAGGAACAGAGAAAACGAGAAAACGAACCAGGGTCAGGAAAAACGAGATCACGACCCAGGGGCAGAGAAAACGAGAAAACAAGAAAACGAACCATGGCCCGAGAAAACCAAACCACGACCCAGGGGCCGAGAAAGCGAGAAAACGAACCAGGGTGAACAAAAAAAAAGAAGACCACGACCCAGGAGCCGAGAAAACAAGAAAACGAGAAAACGAAACGGGGATCGAGAAAACGAGACCACGAACAAGGGGCAGACATAATGCGAAAACGATAAAACAAACCGGGGTCCGAGCCAGGAGTAGAAAACAAGAAAACGAACCAGGGTCCGAGAACAAAAGAAACACGACCCCGGGGACGATAAAACAAGAAAACAAGACAACGAATCAGGGTCAGAGAAAACGAGACCACGATCCAGGGCCGACAAAACAAGAAAGCAAGACAACGGACCAAGGGCCGAGAAAACGAGACAACAACCCAGGGGCCGAGACAAAGAGAAAACGGGAAAACGAACCGGGGCCCGAGAAAACGTAACCACGACCCAGGGGCCGAGAAAACGATAAGACGAGAAAACAAACCATGGTCAGAGACAACAAAACCATAATCCAGGGGCCGAGAATATGAGAAGACAATACAACAAACCAAGGTCCCAGCAAACGAGGCCACGACCCAGGCCGAGAAAACGCGAATATCGGTCCTAGAAAACGAGACCACGACCCAGGGGCCGAGAAAACGAGAAAACGAAAAAAGGAATCAGGACCCGAGAAGACGATACTACGAACCAGGGGGCGAGAAAAAGAGGCAACGAGAAATCAAATCAGCGTCCTGGAAAACGAAACCGCGACCCAGGGGCCGAGAAAGCGAGACAACGAGAACACGAACCAGGGTCGCAGAAAACTGGACCACGACCCAGGCGCCGAGAAAACAAAAAACGAGAACACGAACCAGGGTCAGAAAAAACGAGACCACGACCCAGGGACAGAGAAAACGAGAAAACGAACCAGGGTCAGGAAAAACGAGATCACGACACAGGGGCAGAGAAAACGAGAAAACAAGAAAACGAACCATGGCCCGAGAAAACCAAACCACGACCCAGGGGCCGAGAAAGCGAGAAAACGAACCAGGGTGAAAAAAAGAAGACCACGGCCCAGGAGCCGAGAAAACAAGAAAACGAGAAAACGAAACGGGGTCCGAGAAAACGAGACCACGAGCGAGGGGCAAACATAATGCGAAAACGATAAAACAAACCGGGGTCCGAGCCAGGGGCCGAGAAAACAAGAAAACGAGAAAACGAACCAGGGTCCAAGAACAAAAGAAACACGACCCCGGGGACGATAAAACAAGAAAACAAGACAACGAATCAGGGTCAGAGAAAACGACACCACGACCCAGGGGCCGACAAAACAAGAAAGCAAGACAACGGACCAGGGGCCGAGAAAAAGAGACAACAACCCAGGGGCCGAGACAAAGAGAAAACGGGAAAACGAACCGGGGCCCGAGAAAAAGTAACCACGACCCAGGGGCCGAGAAAACGAGAAGACGAGAAAACAAACCAGGGTCAGAGAAAACAAAACCACAATCCGGGAGCCGAGATACGGAAAACACGAGAAACCGAACCAGGGTCAGAGAAAAGGAGACCACGACCCAGGGGCCGAGAAAACAAAAACGAACCAGGGTCCGAGAAAACGAGACAACAACCCAGGGGCCGAGAACACGAGAAAACGGGGAAATGAACAAGGGTCGGAGGAAAATTGACACCACGACCCAGGGGCCGAGAAAACAAGAAAACGAGATCACGAACCAGGGTCCGAAAAAAAATACAAACAAGCAAAAGCCGAGAAAGCGAGAAAACAAAACAACGAACCAGGATCCGAGAAAACACGACCACGACCCAGGGGCCGAGAAAGCGAGAACACGAACTACCAAACCAAAATTCGAGCAAACGAGACCCCGACCCAAGACCACAGAAGACGCGAAAACGAACCAGGGTCCGAGAAAACACGACCACGACCCAGGGGCCGAGAAAACGAGAAAACGATGAAAGGAATCAAGGCCCGAGAAAACAAGAAAACGAAACAAGGAGCCGGAACAGAGAGAACGAAACCACGACCCAGGGGCCTAGAAAACAAGAAAACGAACCAGGGTCCGAGAAAACGAGACCACGATCCAGGAGCCGAGTCAATGAGAAAACGCGAAAACGACCCACGACCCAGGGGCCGAGAAAACGAGGAAAAGAGAAAACGAACCAGGGTCCGAGGAAACCACGACCCAGGGGCCGAGATCACCAGAAAACGCTTGGTTCGAAAAAGCGAGACCACGATCCAGGAGCCGAGAAAACGAAGAAACGAGAAAACGAAGCAGGGTCAGAGAATACACGACCACCACCTGGGGGCCGCGACAACGAGAAAACGACAATACTAACCAGCGTCCGAGAAAACAAAACCACGACCCAGGGGCCGAGAAAACGAGAAAACGAAGCAGGGTCCGAGAAAACTGGACGACGACCCAGGCGCCGAGAAAACGAGAAAACGAGAACGCGAACCAGGATCAGATAAAACGAAACCGCGACCCAGGAGCCGAAAACATGAGAAAACAAGAAAAACAAGAAAACGAGAACACAATAAAACCAAGCAGTGCCCAAGCAGGGGCCGAGAAAACAAAAAACAAGAAAACGAAACAGGAGTCGACGTTATTCTCCATTTCGCTCTCGAGCGCTGCGGTGCGCACCTGTCGTCAGGGATTCCGCCATTTTGCCCGAGCCCCGGAAGGGAGGAGGGGGGGAGGTAGCTTCGGAAGCCCCCCCCCCCTTGCACAGGGGGGGGGTAGCTTGAAGCCGCCCCCCCCTGTGTCCAAACCCAAAAAGGAAGGACGGGGGGGGGAGCTTCCGAAGCCCCCTGAAAGGTAAGCCCGGGCTAACCTTCTGCTCCAAAAGAGGGGGGGAGGGGGGGGGGGTAGCTTCGAAGCCCCCCCCCTTGAGCCAGAGTTCCCCTAGCTTAGAAGGTCTTACGAAAGGGAGGGGGGAGGAGGGTAGCTTCGGAAGTTCCCCTTCTTTTGGAAGGAAGGGGGTGGGGGGTAGCTTGGAGCTGGGGCCCTCCTTTTCTTATTCCGGTCGCGACGGGCGCGCTCTTTCCTGTATTTGTGTGTGGGGGCTCGGCGAAAATAAATTTTGGGGTAAATCAATTCTGTAGCCGACCCCCTACTCGAAGACTTGCGTCACTCCTCGACCTCGGCCTCTGGGGGCCGCTCTTTGAGCCCCCGCGGGGCCGTGCAGGAGAGGACCTGGGAGTAAAAGCGCCCCCGGGGACGGATTGAAATACACCATCTGTCGGATGTCAAGGTCCCACGTCCTGGACGTCCGACGTCTTGAACTGATGCAAGAACAGCTCACCTTAGGTCGGGCATGTCCTCCTACAGGCGGATTCTGGGAGACATATGAAAAACAACCAACAAAACTCCAAACAAATGATCCGAAGCTAATCGAACAATTGCCCCCATACTATTTTCTGACTATTTTTGAGTACTCCTCCTGTAGAGGGACACGCCGGACTTGAAGCTTACCCCCATCCCTGATCCCAGACCGCCCAGAACCCCTATAGGGCCGAGTCGTTGAAGGAGACCCCGGGACAGCGACCCACGTGCGGCCACGACCGCCAAACCCGAAAGGCCGCAGGCCCACCCCAGGGGGGCCAGGGACAGCAGTGCCGGGACCCTAACTTTTTTTCGTCGGCGGCGAGGCACAGGCAGTCCGCACCAGCAGGAGGCGAATCGGGGCAACCGAAAGGCGAATTTTGTCCGGCGTGCAGGTGGAAGGACAGGAGACTAGGGCGGCCGCGCGGGGGGAGGAAAGGGGGGGGGAGCGCTCCGACGTGGAAGAGGCAACCGGGGAGTCCAAAATTACGCTACCGAGGAACCCCACATACTTAATTTAAATCTTATGTGTTTGCTTAAGTTTATGATATATGCGCAATTCCCCACATGCTTCGTGGGGTTCTGGTTTTCTTCCCTTCCGCGTCTCACCCGCGTCTCCTCCTTCTCCTTCTCCTCCCGGAGTCCAGAAATACCGCTGGTCCGACTTCGGTGCTGCTCATGAGCAACACCGGAGAAGGAACAGCAATATGATCGGGGTCCACCAAAGAGGGGGGGACCCTGATGGGGGGGGGGTGAGCTCGATCCGCTGGTGCATCGAATTTCCGGAAAACGATGTCCCCCGCGCGCCCCGATTGTCGACGCCTCTCGGGTTCCGGCGGCGGCCGGAGACCTCGTTTTGCGTAGTTTTTCTGCGGCTCGATGCGCCCACGGACCGAGCTCCCCCCCCCCCTGTGGCACCCCCCTCCTCGTCCTCCCCCTCCTCCCTCCCTCCTCCCCTCCTCTCCTCCTCCTCGTCCTCCCCCTCCTCCTCCTCCTCCTCCTCCTCCTCCTCCTCCTCCTCCCTCCTCCTCCTCCTCCTCCTCCTCCTCCTCCTCCTCCCTCCTCCTCCTCCTCCTCCTCCTCCTCTCCTCTCCTCCTCTCCTCCTCCTCCCCCTCCTCCTCCTCCTCCTCCTCCTCCTCCTCCTCCTCCTCCTCCCCCTTCCCCTCCCCCTCCGCCTCCTAAGGAGGTCCCGACATGAGCACACACTCGCGGAGGTCCGAGCGAGTGTCTTGCATCGGTGCTGGGCCACCCCCCTTGCGCGTGGAGCGGGCCAGGGGCGGCGCCCGAGGCGCCGCCCAGAAGGGGCAGCGCCGACCCAGGGAATCAAGTGCGCTGCGGGGATTCGCGGAGCATTCTCTTAGCGTGGAGGACTCAGGGTGAAATCCATATGGGCTTCTGCACCTCGAGAACCCGTCCGTCCTGTGATTCGCCCTCTGCAGATGCAGGCCTCGAAGTCCGTCCAGACGGCATTTCAGATTTCACCCTGTGCCCTCCACCCAGAGAAAGTGCTCGGATTTGTCTGGTCTTCGAGGTCCCCGGAGGTCGATCCCGCAGGCGGTGAAGATCGTTCTGTCTTTAATGCTTCGGCGCTTACCTGGGTTATCTGGTGGGGGAGGGTTGAAGGGGCCCTGAGACACACAAATAAATACACACAAATAACAGGATTCCCAATCTTTTCTCATATTTTCTGGGTTTCTGTCTTCCCCCCCACTTCCCATAAATATTTTCCCATATTTTCCGGGGAGTCGACGATGAACTGTGTCCGTGTGTTTCTCTCCCTCCTGGAAGGTGCCGGCCGATACCCCGACCTTTTCGCTGCGGGCAGCCCCATGTGTGCCCGCGCGAACCAATACTGCGTATCCCCTTGGCCCTGCGCAACGGACAAGGTCAGGTTACAGTCGGGGCGTTGACCTAAGGAACCCTAAATAAGGAACGAGGCCCCTTTTCTCCAGAAGTTGAACTTCGATTTCGTATCGAAAACCTAAGGAAAGCCTGAGGCAAGCTGCGAAACACTTAAGGAACGCGGAGCCCCTCCCCAACCAAAAGGGTTCCTTCTTCAGGGCCCCGACTGTATCCCCTTTGGCCCTGCGCAACGGACAAGGTCAGGTTATTCGGGGGGGTGAGGAGGGGTCGGGCGGGCCCGGTGACCCGACGTCTCGCCGGACCCCAAAACACAGTCTCGTCGTCAGAGATAGCCCCGCCGCGGATCCGACGCCCTGAAACAAAACGATACGGGCGCGTTTCTTGGAGTGTTTGGACTCCAGCGGCCATCGCCGGGCCGCGGGACTGGTCAACAGGGCGGCTCGGGACGAAAAGCTGGCCCTCATGGTTGGGTGTGGCTAAATGGGATAAATTGCAAGGGAAACTTGCACCTGTCGTGCCCGTTTTGGCCAGGGCCCTTTAGAGCACGAGAGGTGCACGTTTCTCGCCCCATCCATGCCCCCCCCCTCCATTACGCAACGTCCGCAAGGGAAAAGGGTCAGGACTTCAAGGGACCCTGTGCTAGAAAGGTTCAGGCATCGGATGTTTGACGCTGGCTTCTGACACCGCAGGGACCGTTCAACCTTGAACGATCGGCCGTTTCCGAAACGTCAGATCGTTCAACGTCAACCGAATTGGGCCACCGGTGGCGTTCAGCGTTGAACGCCAGCGGCGGGATGGCCGCTGGTCGGCACGACGCGAACCCACCGTGTCCGCGGGGTCGCTGTCCCGGGGCCGGGCCCACGAGGCCGATACGCACACGTTGAGCCAATGCTGTTCGCCCACAGGCCCCCCTCGAAGAGCCGCAGTTCTCGCCCTCGATCCCTGGCTTCTCGGTCCCCGTCCCCTTCCCCACGATCCTCGATCCTCGACCCTCGACACAACGCGAGACTGCCGTGTTCGGATGGGGAATGCCCAGGCGCAGCCCCAGGCCTTGGCGGCGCGCACAAGGGGGTGGGGGGAGGGGGGAGCGCTTCTTAGAAGCAGGCTGCTTCTTAGAAGGCGCCGGTCTTACATCTACAGATAAGGCCCGCGCCTTCTAAGAAGCAGCGGTGCTTCTAAGAAGCCCTCCCCCCTCCCCCCTCCCCCCTCTGCGCGTGGCTGAAGGACGACGGGTCCCCCAGGGAGGCGGTTCCGCGGAGGCCACGGTGCCGGCAGAAGTGCGGGCACGCTCGTCGGGGGGGGGGCGAAAGGGCAGTGTTAGCGAAGGGTAGGGGCGGAGGCTCAGCTCACGTAGGCTGCTCTTCCTGGCGCCTCTAGAGGCCTCTCAGATGGGGTCCGAATAGATGGGGTCGGAGGATAGCACCGCATCGCCAACACATCGGCGATGCATCGGCGGCGCCGGCGTGGAGAAGATCGGGCTCCACATCGGGCCGCATCGCCGATGTATCCACGATGCGGCGCGATCCTCCGACCCCGTCTACTCCGACCCCATCTGGGAGGCCTAGAGCCTTGGCGCCAGTAGGCGCCCATGTGTCGAGGACTGGGCCGGCCGGCGCGGCCGAAATCGGCTGCATGCAAAAGGGTTTCGTGGCCACCCCTTTCCCTATCCTACCCTCTCGTCCGGCCCGAGTTGGGCCTCCCCCCGCGCGCCATTGGCGTCGAGGTCGGCGTCGTTCAGGTCGTTGTCCAGGCCCAGGCAGGCGCACATGTGCCCAAACTCGCTGGCGTCAACGGTGCCCGAGCCGTCCGTGTCGAAGTGGTCGAAGGCACACTGGATGCGAGAGGCCTCTATGCTGATGCCGTCGCGGACCTTCTGCAGGAGCTCGCCCGCCGCCTCGGCCTCTCCCCTGCCGACGGCTTCCCGCGCACGCTCCAGCCAGCACCGCAGCGGGTGCTCCTGTCCTCCAGGGAAGCCACAGTCAACGGCGTAAACAGTTTTTGTTTGACAACAGCGCGCGTTACTTGGGTCGTCGCTGAACCACGCTCCGCTCACCCACTCCCCGGCGCGCGGATCGCGCCAGGGGCGGCGCTGGAGGCACAGCCAGGAAGTACAGGGACTGGAGGCCCAGCGCTGCCCCCAGAGATCCGCGCGGTTCTCTGAACGTTGTTGTGTTTATGATTTTTGTCTGGCCTTCCACCTGCACCAACTATGTATGGATGCTTGCTGTGGATGTCGTCGAGCTCGGCGCCTAGCTCCTTCACGCTCAGCGCCACCAGGGAGGCGGGTGCAACGCGGCCCCGCCACCGTCGCGCCGCTACCGCCGCGGTCGCCGCCGCCGCCACCGAGCCTGTGGTGCGGTCAACTGGCGGCGCCGCCGCCGCAGGGGCTGCGGTGGTGCTCGCTGGCACTGGCACATCCGCTGCGGCCGCTGCGTTTCCATCTACCAGTGCACTTGCCGGCGTCGCAGGCGCAGGGGTCGGGGTGGTGCTCGCTGGCGCCTGCGCCAGCACCGCATCAGGGCTGGACCGTGGCGCACTCGCCTCCTCCACCGCAGAAGCTGGGAGTGTGCTCACAAGCGCAAGCAATGTCGCGTCTGGCGTGGTGCCCTCCAGCGCACTCGCCAGCTCCACCGCAGGGGCCGGTGTGGAGCTCGCCGGCGCTGTCGTTGCAGCTGCGTCAAGGGCGCTGCCCGCTGGCGCGCTCGCCGCTGTGGCCGCCGCTGCTGATGTGGCGGGGGTGGTGCCCACTGGATCCAGCGGTGCCGCTGCGTCCAGGGGTTCTCCCACTGGCGCTTTCGCCGCCTCTACTGCGGGGGCCAAGGTGATGCTCGCCGGCGCCAGCGCCGCCACGTCGGGCGTGATACTTGACGCACTCACCTTCGCTGCAGGATAGGGGGTGGTGCTCGCAAGCGCCAGCGACGCCGCGTCTGCGGTGCTGCTGGCTGGCGCACTCACTTCAGGAATGGCGGTGCTCGTCAGCGCCGACGCGGGCGCGTCCGGGGTGCCGCTCGTCGGTGCACTCACCGCCTTCACGACGGTGCTTTCCGAATCGATGCTCGCCAGCGCATTCGCGCGCGCCGCCTCCACAACAGGGGCCGTGGCAATTCTCACCGACGCTGGTGCTGCCGCTGCGTCCAGAGTGCTCCCCGCTGGCGCCGTGGCCGCCGACGCTTCGGGAGTGGGGATGGTGCCCAGCGGCGCTGGCGGTGCCACCTCGTCCAGAGGGCCTCCCGCTGGCACTTTCGCCGCCACTGCTGCATGGGCCAGGGTGATGCTCGCTGGTTCCAACGCGGCCGCGTCTGGCGTGGTGACGCTCGCCAGTGCCAACGGTACCTCAGGCGCACGCGCAGCCGTTCCCACCAGGGCGTCCACCGGCACACTCGCTGCCGCCGTTGTGGTGGCCAAGACGCTGTCTGCCAGCTCTCCCGCTGCTGCCCGAACCATGTCGCCGCAAGGGCCACTAGGTGCGGCGGCCGATATGGCTTCGGCCGCGGTGCTACTCGAGCGGTCAGCTGGTGCCGAGGCCACAGCCGCGGTGCCGGCTGGCTCCGGCTGCGATGAAAAATCGGCGGCGGCGGATCCGTCCCGCGCCGATGCCTGGCCACTGTCCCCGCGCTCGCGAAGCTGTCTCTCGAGACGGGCGATGGCCTCCTGCTGGTCCGCCCAAGCCTCGCGCAGGCGGTGCAGCTCTGCCGCGGTGGTGCTCGCAGCAGCTGCGTCCTCGGGGCCCGCGCCCCCGCTGAGGGGCGCCAGCAGGGGATCCGCCGCTGCCGCAGTCTGCCCCGCGGGGCTGCCCCTGTGCTCCGCGAGCATCATCGACGTGGCTGGATCGCGGATGGTCTCAGTGGCGAACCGCACGGTCGAGAAGCCGTCCTGGCCCTCGAGGCTCGGGTCGCACTGCCACTCCATGAGCTTCTCCACCACCTGCTCGTTGCGGACTGTACCGGGCCTTCCAACGGCGTAGTGCAGAGCAGTGTGGCCCTCATCGTCAACCGCATGCACGGCCTCGGGCGCGGCGGCGTGTAGCAGGCACAAGACGTCGAGGTCCCCGACGCAGCAGGCGAGGTGGAGAGCGTTGCGCCCCCTGAAGTCGGTCGCCCCCGGCGCCGCACGCCAGGCGACGAGCAGCTTCGCCGTTCCCGCGTGCCTGTGCAGAGCAGCCAGCGCCAGCGGCGTGGCCCCGTTGAGCTCCTCGGCGTGCGCGTCGGCGCGCCACCTGAGGAGCAGGCTGCACAGCTCCGCGCGGCCGTGGCGCGCGGCCACGTGGAGCGGCGACCTCCCCGTCGCCGGGTGCCTGCACTGCAGCAGCATTGGCCACTCGGGCAACGTGGCCAGGCCCGCCACTTGCTCCGCGTCGCCTGCGGCGCACGCCTCCAGCAGCGCACGGCACAGGAGGGCCCGCGCGGCGTCGCTGCCGCCGCGCGCGGCTGGCGCAGGCCTCGGCGGAGGCGCCGGCGACGGCGACGCCCAGGGCCCGAGGTGCGGGCCCGCGGCGCCCAGGGAGCGCGCGCCCTCCCGGGGCGGCGGGCGCCCGCTCGCCCACGAGGGGCTGGGCGATCGCCGCGCCGCCGCAGCGCGGCGGGCGGTGGCGCTCCGCGGCCGCTCGCGCGGCGGCGCGGCCCACGGCCTGGCGCCGCGCGGCGCCGCCGCCAGGGTGCGGCGCGCCTGCAGCAGCCGCACCACGCTCGGGAACGCGGCGTCCTCCTCCAGGCCGAGGGCGTGCGGCCCCGCCGAGTAGAGGTCCCGGAGCTCCCTGCTGGTGGCCCTCCCCGGCCACCCGCCGTGCGACGCCATCGCCGCCGCTGGCGCCCCCGCCAGGCGCGCGGCGCCCGCCGAAGGCGCGCGCGCGGCGGGGCCTTGAGCCAAAGGCCACGGACACCAAGCGAACATACAGACGCACTGACACTCCACACACACACACGGACACACGGACACACGGACACACGGACACACACACACACACACACACACACGGACACACGGACACATAGACACATGTATGTTCGGAAAACGGTCACACGGACACAAGCACAAACACACACACACACACACACACACTCACTCACACACACACACACTCATACTCACACACGCACACTCACACACTCACCCACACACTCACACACTCACACACTCACACACAGACACACAGGCACACAGACACACAGACACACAGACACATCCGTAGCCATTTTGGCTCAAGCCTGCCTCGGGCGCGCGCGGGCGGGCTCGAGAAATGGCGGCGGCGGGCTGCCCCTCGTTGTGGCGGCCTTCTTCACGGCGCGCATTGGAGACCTTGCGCCTCGGCTCGACGGCCGCTCGCCGAGCGGCCCGCGGCCGCGCGCGGGTGGCCGCCCGCGCTGAGTGCGCGCGGCTGCGGGAGGCGCTGGGCCTGCGGGGAGCGGCGCGCGGGTCCGACGGCGTCTCCGTCGAGGCCGCCCGCCGCGAGGAGCTGGCCAGGCCCTCCCTCTTGACGCGGCTCCGCGGCGAGCCCGAGAGCGGGGCCAAGCGCCTGGTGCGCAACGTCTCGCTGCACGCGAGGCAATGCCCGCAGGCAGGCGCTCCCCTTTCGGAGTGGAGGGCCGCGCAGCGCGGAGGCCGCCTGGATGGTGGTGCCGGCGCCGTGGCTGCTGGAGGCCCCGTCGTCTGCGAGGTGGAGCTGTGCATCGGCGAGCCGCCCGTGGAGCTCCCGCCGGTGCAGCCCAGGCTACGCCGGGAGGCGGCCCCGTTCTGGCCGCGTCGACCAGTGGGGCGGTGGGATTGGCCGGCTGACGTCGACGCGCTGCTGGAAGGGCTGGGTGTGGTTGCCGACGGCGTTGTGCACAGCGAGCTGCCCGAGCACGACTCGGTGCATGATGCGAGCGTGGAGAGCGCTGCTGGGGGCGGTGCCGCGGGCGCTGGGCCGCCGCCGCCGCCGACAGCGTCTGCTCGCGGTATCTCGGGAGCGGACGGGTCTGCCGTGGGCCTGCTGGGAAGCGGTGCTGCGAGCGCTGGAGCGCCGCCGCCGCGGGCCCGCGCGGCTGGAGGCGTCGTCGGAGGAGAGCGCCGCGTTGATAGCGACGGCGACGGGAGCCTGTTCGAACACGCAGGTGCCGCCCTCGGAGTACAAGGGATCCCTGGAGGTACTGCTGGCCGTGTGCCGCTGCCTCCCGTCTCGGGACCTGGTTCCGTCGAGCTGGCCGCGCAGTTTGTCGAGTGCGGGCTGGGGTCCGACTCTGCATCCGTGCCCGTGGCCGTGAGCACGACTGGGGCTGGCGCAGGCGCGTCCGAGGTGGCCACCGCCTGCTCGGCCAGCGCTGCGCCTGGAGGCCGCGAGTCCGCCGTGCAGCAGTACCTGAGCAGGCATCCTGCGGCGGTCCTGCGTGGAGGCCGCGAGCCCGCGGGCTCTCGCGGGGCGGCCTGGTGGCGTGCTCGGGAGGCGGTCGCCCGCGCCTGGCTCGAGGCACCAGCCGCGGGCGGGCATGCGGAGGCCGACGCGGGTGCAGCGCGGAGCTCGGGCTCGGATGCGGGTCCGTGCTCTAGTGGAGCGGACGCCGCCTCTGCCCGTGGCTGGGCTGCAAGCTACAGAAGTTTGATTTCGTTTTCGAGGGAAGCGGACTTCGAGGAGGAGGAGTTCGTCTCGGATGGCAGCGAGTACGGCTTTGATGACGGCCCCGTGGAGCAGGATTTGACGTTCTTGCCCGCATGAGGGCCAGCGACGAAGCTTGGCGGGCTGCCCTGGAAGCCCGACTGAGGGCCTCGGATGAAGCTTGGGAGGCCTGCCTCGAGGAGTCGATCGAGGAGGAGCCCCAGGATTTCTTCGAGTCTTGGTAGGGAGTGCGTGAGGCGGGCAGTTGCATTCTGTATGTAGATCTGTTCTCGCCTAGTGGTGCGGCCGCGGTGGAGGCCCAGTGCGGCCCCGCGGGGAGAGGCGGCCCTAGGCGGCCCCTCTCGGACGGGCGTGGACCCCTGGTGGCCGCGGGCCTCTGCGCGTGGGCGTGAAGCTTCCTGCGCCTCGCCTGCCTCGCCGTGCCGCTTGGGGCTGTGCAAGCATGTTTGGGGCGTCGCCCGTCGCGTGTCTGCACGTTTGTATATATTCCAGCGCTTCGCGCTGATGCCCCTCGACGGGGGTCTGAGCTGACAGGCCGAGCGGTGCCTCGGGGCCGATGTGCCCTGGTGGCAGCCTTATGCGGCTTGTCTGGGCTCTCGGGATCCCTTGTGGCCCGCCCCCTGTCGTGGGATGGCCCCTTGGGGCTTTGGCCCCTCAGTGGGGCCAGGGCCCTTTGCGGGCTCTTTTCTAGCCTTTATAGGCCCCGCGCTAACAGACACACAGACACACAGACACACAGGCACACAGGCACACAGACACACAGACACACACAGACACACACAGAGACAAACACAGACACACACACACACACACATTCACACGCTCTTTTTGTCCAAGGCCGGCTGGTCCAACTCACCGAGGCGAATAGCGAGACGCGCTGAAAGGCATTGGAAACGAGCCTTGTCGATGGGAGACAACCGCCGAATGGTTGCGCGGGCAGCGAAACAGGGATGCACGACAGACAGGCGCATGCACGCTCAAGAAACCCG
>CAUYUJ010020348.1:652435-657435 GCA_963575745.1 Prorocentrum cordatum
GCTGTTTTTGACGGACGGCCCCAAGGCCCGTGGAGGGCCCCAAGGGCCCGCAAACGGCAAACACCAAAGACAAAAATGTGTCCCTCAACAAGGACCAACCGTCCCAACACCGTTATAGTCTTACCACGACATTTCCTTATAACCAAAGATTGCTGCAACGACAGAGACAATGTCAGCCAGCGAGGACGCCAAACAGGATGCTTTATCAGACTATATGGTGCAACCGATGTGGTCGAAGTAACCGTTGTTCGCGGTGAGTTGTCAACTCCAATGCTCGCACAATTATCATACCCGCCCACTCGGAACTTGGTTCGCTGACCCGTTTGCGGCGGCAATGGCGATGGCTGCTTGGCAGTTTGATGCGTTGCTGTGGCCACGCCAGTGCGCGCAGGCTCGCGCAGAGCGCCCAGCTGGTCTGGCGCGACCGACGCAGCCGCGGTGGCGCTGACCGTTGGGAACTGCCCAACGCGTTTCGCATGCCGCGTTGACGCGCGGGCACTTGAAGGCCCTCTTGGGGCCATCGTCGGCCATCTTGAAACCATCTCGGGCCCTCTTGGGGCGCTCCTGTGCGTCTTCGGAGCCTATTGAAGCTTTCTTGACCATCTGTACGGCCCGCGTGGCCTGTCGTGGGCAAGTTGGAGGCGGCCCAGGGCAGTCCTGGGGGGCCTGTGACCCCCCAGAGGTTCGGGGGGGCGCCCATGGGGCATGATGGCACCGGTTTCCCCCCCCCCCCCCTCCCCCTCTCTGCCTACTCCGATATATATATATATATATATATATTATATATATATATATATATATGTAAATACATCTATATGTGTACAACTATATATTTATTTATTCGTGCGCACACAAACATATGCTTCATGATAGATGAATGTGAGCGCATATTTTCTTGCCGGAAATAATGAATGGTTTGGGGGGACAGTAACTGGACTGCTTGGTACGGTCCGAATTTGTATGTAAGATGGACGTGCGTGTAGGAATAACATAAAAGAAGCAACACCAACAACGACATTGCTTACGCAAACATCCCGCCCACCAGCCCGCAACTTGGTTTGCAACACCAATGCGTCGGTGATTGTGATGGCTACTTGGCGCTGGTTGGCGCATCGCTGCGGCCGCGCTATCAAAAGCACGCAGGTTCGCGCGCAGAACGGCCAGCTAGCCTGGCGCGAACAACGCGGCCGCTGTGGCGTTGACCGATGAGCACTTCCAAGCACGTCTCGCAGGCCGCGCTGGCGCGCGTGCGCTTTAGTGCGAGTCGGCAAACCGGCGGGCGCGGACTCATGAAGACGTCGGCAACGGCAGGCACGATTATGAGAGTAGCGATGCTGGTGGCGATGATGACAGTGACGACAGCATGGGCAATAACGGCGCCGATGCTGATCACGCCGATGACGATGATGGTGTCCACGCGTTTGTGACAAAGATGCGGGAACACACTCGACATGCGCGGGCGGCTGACGCGCGCGCGTGGCGCGCATGGTATTACTCGACAGGGATCGTGGCTCGGACCAGCGCGAGTCCACTTTTCGACGTGAGCGCGCAAACTGCCCGCGCGGCCCCACTGGGCAGGAATGTTGGACAAAAACCATTGGTGTTTTAAGGACTCAACAAGCGCACGCGAACATATTATGTTAAAGAAAATGTCGCGGACGTGTGGTGTGATTCGTTAGGTCTTGTTCGGGTGAAGCACTAATGGGTTTGGAACGAGTTTGACATGCTCGCGCAACGGACCCGCGCATGTGGCCCGCATGGTGTTGTGTGACACCAATTGGTGACACAATGGTATTTACATCAACGAGTGTGCTCCGCGCTGTAGTATTTGAAAGGGAGAAGGGGGGATCCATAACTGCACTACTTGTGATGTTACGCGCTCGTGTTTACGATGGGCGAATGTGCAGAGTCAGATACGAAAACACAATACGGAAAAGCAGGCGTGGGCGTGGAGGTATAAGCTAAACCTGTTGAGCCAGGGGTGGACATGTGTGGTATGAGCTCTGTGGTATGAGCTATGTTAAGCATGATTTCTCGTGTGCACTATGTGGTGTGGTTTGACTTGTGGTGAGATAGCTGTGGATCAACATGTGTGTTGCGAGCTTCGTTGTGCAATCTATGCGGTGCGAGCTACGTGGTGTAAACTATGTTTTGTTACATGGTGTAAGCTATATAGTGCTATACATGTGGTGCGAGCTACGAGGTGCAAGCCACCTTGCCGAACTTGAAATCGTCGACTCCAATGCTCGCGCAATCATCGCACCCACCCACCCGCAACTTGGTTCGCAAAACGCACTGCTATTGCGATGGATGATTGGTGTTGGGTGGTGCATCTCTGCGGCAGCGCCATCTCGCGCATGCCCGCGCGTGCAGCGGCCAGTTAGTTTGGCGCGACCGACGCGTACGCGGTGGCGCTGGCCGCCAGGCACATCCCAGCGGGTACTTCAGTGCGAATCGGTGGCTTGGGCGGGCGCGGTATCATGGCAACGTTGACAACGGAATACACGATGATGATAATAGCAATGCTGGTAACAGGGTAGCGATGTTGGCAACGACGACGGCGCGGCCAGTGCGAGCGCCGATGCTGGCCACGCCGGCGACGATGACGGCGTCCTCGCGTCGGTGATGAAGGGTTTGGGACGAGTTCGACATGCGCGCGCGGCCGGCGCGCGAGAGTCGCCCGCATGGTATGATCTGACAAGGACCGTGCCCCCCCCCCCCCAGAGCGCGCGCGCAAAGGCGGGCGAATGATTTCGGCATGCGGCGCCAGGGGCCTGCTTGGCAGAATTCCATGAACATGTTGAAAAACCGATCGTTCTCTGTTCTCTGAAGAATTCGCAAGAACGCGAATGCACGCTTTGTTGAAAACTGGTGTTGCGAAGCCACATGTTTTGCACATGTTGTTGGACATTGGGTTTTGACACCGCTATGAAACCACGGGTTTGCCAGGGATTCCGACGTGCGCGTGCAACGACGCGCGCGCGCGGGAACGTCGTTCATCTGTTGCAAGGGATTTTCGCGACGTCACACGCGCAAGGGCGCCCGAACGACTTCGATATGCGCGCGCGAAGCCCGTGTGGTAGCATGTTATGAAACTAATGAAACAAACCTATGGCCTTCTTAAGAATTCGAAAGAAGAACGCGCAAGTTTTTGCATTGAAAATACGCGTTGCGAAACCATGTGTTTGTTTATACGTTGTTCTGGGTACTTGATTTTGAAATCCTTGCAGCACCGAAAATGTTTGAAAGATTTCGGCTGCGCGGGCGACGACGCGCGCGTGTACACTTCGTCGGTTTGTTGTTGCAAGGGATGTTTGTAACCTAAGGGTTTCTGATAAACGAGTGCGCGCGCACAGTAGTTTTTCGCAGAGGATGCCGGGGGGGGGAAACCGGCCCCCCTGGGATGGTGTGAATTTCTATGTTGGATGGACGATGAGGCAGGATCATACTGGACATCCCCAGGGGGTACAGTAATGCTAACTCCGGCCTCGGGAGGGCGTCGTCTCTTTTCAGACAGGAGGATCTATCGAAATCCATCGCTGTCGACGCAATCGACCGCAAGGCACCTCGGGAGGGGTGCAACGGAGCCGCTGCGACGGGCGGCAGCGAGGCGGGGGCGGGCGGCGAGCAGGCACGGCGAACCGGCACTGGGGGGAAAACAAACCTACCTCGCTTTTGACGACCCTCGCTTCCAAGAGATATCAAACGATGCCAAACTACGGCCTGTACTGGTCAGGCCGCTTGACGAGGAGGCGCGTGGTATGACTTGGTTTTGCCTGGAAGCGAAAGCGGGGTAGGTAATTCACGCTCTGAGGCACCGCGAACGACGCCGAGCGCAGTGGAGCGGCGCTGGACGGTGGCGGCGGGCGGCGGCGGCGACGACAACAGCACGGCGGCGGACGCCCGGGCCCAGAAGCGGCGGCGACGGGCAGCGGCGACGGGCGGCGACGGGCGGCAACAGGCCAGCTGGACCGACGCAGAGGCCCCGCTCCCTTGCAGACGCAGTGAAGGAGCCCCGAGTGCAAGCCTTCCTTGGAGCATGCTGATTGAAGATGCTCGTACTAAACCAAGACGGTCTGAGCAGGAAATGTCCTGAGAGCACTTCGTGCAAACCACAAGAGATTATGAGAACATCCCTCGGTGAACCTAATAGGCAGGCCAAGACGCTTCGCTACTCGCTACTGCTTGACCTCAGGACCCGTTCGCTTCACGAGGGTTGCGCCGGCAGCTTCGTGCAAGGAAGGCCACGTGCGGCCCCAGGCTGCTGTATGGCCGGGGTGCGCCCGCTCGTAGGCCGGGTGCTGTCGGAGGCGGCCCTTGACGAAGGTGGACGCGGACGGCTTCCAGTAGGGGGAAAACAAACCTACCTCGCTTTTGACCACCCTCGCTTCCAAGAGATACCAAACGATGCCAAATTGCAGCCTGTACTGGTCAGGCCCCTTGACGAGGAGGCGCGTGGTATGGCTTGGTTTTGCCTGGAAGCGAAAGCGGGGTAGGTAATTCACGCTCTGATCCAGAGCACCCCTCGCTGAATGAAAGCGCACCCGCGCTCAAATCTAGAGCGGGGAGGACATGAGGAAGGGCAAGGAGAGGAAGCTGCTACAGGTGTGGGTCCGGGTTGCCGGGCCCAGAGGCCCGTTCAAGCGGGGGCCCCTTCTCCGACAATGCACCCCCCCATACGGTCGGCCCCAGGACAGAAGCACGTCCTTCAAGAGCATGAGCCCCTCCGCTGGCCGAAACACACAGCACATCCAAGGGCATCCCCCCCAAGAATGCCCGAAGAACATTCGGGTACCCTCCCTGAACCGACCTTCCCCCTCCTCCTCCTCCTCCTCCTCCTCCTCCTCCTCCTCCTCCTCCTCCTCCTCCCTCCTCCCTCCTCCCTCCTCCCTCCTCCCTCCTCCCTCCTCCCTCCTCCCTCCCGACCTTCTACCTCGGTCCGCCTGCAGCCCCCAAACGGGAACTCCTTAGAGGCGCCTTGGGGCCAGCCTTGGGCCAGG
>CAUYUJ010020348.1:662435-717435 GCA_963575745.1 Prorocentrum cordatum
GGGCGCCAGGGGGCGAGAAGAAGGAGACATAAAAAGAGATATATAGAGAGAAAGAAAAGAAGAGCAGGAGGAGGAGGAGGCGGAGGAGAGAGGAGAGGAGAAGGAGGAAGCGAAAATCCAAAGTTCAAAACGTATTCGATTTAATTTGTAAACGCTTGATGAACATTAACAAATTCATCTGCTCGTGTAGGGGAGCTCATGTGCTTAGTTTTCCCGGGGTAATCAACCCCAGCGATAGACAAGTTCAGGGCGCCAGGGGGAGGAGGAGAAGAGATAGAGAGAGAGAGAGAGAGAAAGAGAGAGAGAGAGACAGAGAGAGAGAGAGAGAGAAAGAGAGAGAGAGAGAACAGAAACAGAAACTAAGAGAGAGAGAGAGAGTTCAAAACTTCCTTCTTATGTTGTTATCTCAACATAAGAAGGAAGTAACCTCGATGGCGAACTTTCCCCGTGATAATGAAGTTCGGCCTCCGCGTCCTCCGCCTCTATTTGAAAACCGTCGAGGCCGAGGATAAAAAACTCAAACTACTATTTAGGGGGGGGGGGGTACTTTATTATCGTGGGTTCGGGGTTAGTGAAAACGGCCTGGGACCGACGCCGACGGACCTGGACCCGCAAAAATGACGGCCGCGACGCCCTCTCGCGAACCGAAAACGGCCAGTTCCTTAATCGACGTGTCAGGGTAGGAGGTCGATCCACCTCCGATTAGTATGCTGGGGCGACGCCGAACTGTGCCGAACTGTTTTTTGTTTGTTTCCCCCCCCCCCCGGGACAACACCACGATGCAGCATCACAGCGAAGCAGTCATGACAGGATACTGCGCAGTACGGGGACAACGAGACAGGAGGCCAGAGGAGAGGACGAGCAGGGACGAGCAGGACGAGAGAGCTGGGGCGACGCCGACCCGTGCTGGCCGCCGCACCCCTGCAGATCATCTCGCGCCACCACCAGGCGGGCTGCAGAAGGAGCTGCCTTCGCGGGCCACGGCGCATATGCCATCATGCTTCTCGGTGCGCGCGTCGCCCCATGGGGAGGCAACGCACACGTAGTGTTAGTATGCTGGGGGCGACGCCGAACTGCAGGGGAGCCCAGAATCGAATCGATAAGTCGGATCGGCGATCGAAATAAGTCGGATCGGCAGAAATCGGCAGCCGAGTCGGGAGAAGTCGAATCGGCGGAAATCGGCAGGCCAGTATGCGTCCGATGAGAAATCGGAGCCCAAATCGGAGTCCGAAATCGAATCGAACCGGAATCGGAAGCCATCGGAGTCGAATCGAATCGGATCGGAGGATTCGAAACGAACCCTGTGCTGGCCGCCGCGCCCCTGCAACCACCTCGCGCCACCACCAGGCGGGCTGCAGAAGGAGCTGCCTCCGCGGGCCACGGCGGGCCTCGGCCACGCGGCGGGCCCCCGACCCTGGCTCGCGGGAGCGGGGCCAGCAGCAGGGCCCACCCTGTCGAGCCCAGAATGGTCCTTCCTTCTCAGCGTCTTGACTGTGTTCCTAAGGGGGAAAAGCCTACCTCGCTTTTGACCACCCTCGCTTCCAAGAGACACCAAACGATGCCAAACTGCGGCCTGTACTGGTCAGGCCGCTTGCCGAGGAGGCGCGTGGTATGACTTGGTTTTGCCAGGAAGCGAAAGCGGGGCAGGTAATTCACGCTCTGATGTGTAGGGTTCCCTCCTGAGCCCATCTGGCGTCTTCCCGAGCAGGGTGCCAAAATTGAGCACACTCGGCCACCGGTCGGTCGGAGGAAGTGGGTAAAACATGAAGATTTGAGGCGGAGCAAGAAGATTTGATTCAGGGCCTCTTAGAGGCTGTAACGAAGCACAGCGAAGGCATGTCGATTCGTGAAGTAGGAAGGCGCCCGAAATAGACTGGAATCTGGGAGACCAGAAATACCTACTTTCAACGACCAGCGTGTACCCACTCACTCGGCCCAGCGGGAGGCTCAGACGCTGTAGTGTGGTGGTTCGGGAGGGAGCCCTGGGGTCAGAGCGGCCTCCTAGATGGAGTTCTGAGCAGATAGGGTCAAAATTGCGAATTGATTTCTTTTTTTTTGAATCCTCAAAAAAATACTCGCAAAAAAAACCTGAACACACACACGCAAAAAAAAAAATCCCCCCCCCCCAAAAAAAAGGATTCAATATCCACTCCGACCCCCTCTGAGGAGGCCTCGACCCCCGCACCCTCGACCGAGCGGGAGGCCCAGCCGCCGGAGTGGCTCGGGAGGGAGCCCCGGGGCAGGGCCTCCCCGAGCACGGCCTGCGGCACGTCCGGGGCAGCCGCGCCGGGGGCCGCGGGGCCGCCGCTCCTCTGCACGGCGGCGAGCGGCTGCTGCGCGGGCTCGCCGTCGCCGGGCGGCCTCGCCGAGGTGGCCGGCGCCGGAGAGGAGGAGGAGGAGGAGGAGGAGGAGGAGGAGGGAGGAGGAGGAGGAGGAGGAGGAGGAGGAGGAGGAGGAGGAGGAGGAGGAGGAGGAGGAGGAGGAGGAGGAGGAGCCGCGCGCCTGAAGTCGCCGCCCACGAAGATCACGAGGGCGATGATCGAGGAACAAAAGGATGGCACAGACAGTCAACGCGCCCAGTACGGGCGCGCGCCCTCGTCTAGGACCTAGGGCGCCCTCGTGTCCTCGCCTCTGCGGCCGTTCTTTGCCATCTTTTCACCGGTCGCCCGCCACCCACAAAATCCCAACTTCGGACTCCAAGGGTCTTGCGTCCTTGCCACCAGTCCTTAAAATACACGTCTTGACTGTAGACATAAACTTTTGGAGGTCAGCGCGGCTTTCTTGGATCGGCGCTGGACCCCACTCCCTAACGCGCGGAGCGAGCCAGGGGCGGCGCCGCCAGGGAGCTCCGGCGCCGATCAGTGAAATCCGCGCGGAGCTCCGAGAGTTTGTGTTTATGCCACTGTTTGCTCCCCGAGATGAGCGCGACGGCGAGCAGCGAGTACGGGCTCTGGCCACCCTTACCAGCCTGGAACATATCCATGCCCCTATGATTGACACCGCCTCATCTTGGTGCCGACTTTGCGGATTCCCTCAGTTTCTGAGGGCAAATCCCTGAGATTGTCGTCGCCTCTAGTGACGAACCAACAACACACACCCATACCCATAGGGGGGTCGGAGAGGGCTATGGGTGCGTGTTGTCGAATGGGGGTCCCCGCTCGAACGGGAGCGTTCCCCAGGGTCCGACAACCCGCACCCATACCCATAGCCAGTCCTCCTCCCAACGACCCCCCTATGGGTATGGGTGTGTGTTGTTCGTTCGTGATTTAGGCTTGTACATCTTATCGGGAGCGGCCAAGAGGGGGGTGTCCAAGAGGGGGGGGTGCAAATCATGACCGGCGGCATGTGCGCGACCTAGCGGGGGGGGCAGGGACGTAATGAAACAAGAGGAGGCGCCATGAAACCTGGGGAAATATCATGCCCCCCGCCATGATATCCACCCCCCCTAGTCATCACCACCCTCTTTTCCGCTCCCGATCTTAGGGGTGGGGATAAGCTCGGGGCTGGTTACACGCGGCTGGGCCGCTGGCGCGGCGGGCGCCCCGGCAGCGGAGGCGCTGGCCCTGCGCCGCGCCGCGCCGGCGGCGGGGGCGCTGGCCCGGCGGCGCGCCGCGCCAGCGGCGGAGGCGCTGGCAGGGGACGGCGCCTTCAGAGCCCCGAGTCATCGGGGTTGGGGGCGGTCAGGTGCGAGGCGCGGGTTTATCCAGATCCACCGCCTGGGAGAAGAAGAGGGTTGGAGACAGCAGTGCTCCATTCATGACGAGAACCCAACGCAGGAGGGCAGGAAAACTAGATCCTCGAAGGCCGATGAGGAAAAGAAGAAGGAAGAGGAGGACGACGGGGTGGAATTGCATGAAGAAGCGGGTCGTCATCGCCGTGCTCGAAATCCTTTATCCAGGTGGGAGCCCAGCGGGCGATGGAGATGGATACATTTTGGCCCCCGCGGGGGGTGGCGCCGTCAGAGCCCCGAGTCATTGGGGCTGGGGGTGAAGCTGATAGGGAAGATGCGCGACAAGGATGCAAGCCCCTTGGACGCCCGTCTCGAAGCTCTTCGAGCGGGGCTGGCCATCGAAAGGTGTCAAGGATGGATCGAGCAGGCAAAGCTGGAAGGGTGCCCTTGGGAAGGTTACCCATCCTCACTGTCTATCGATTTCGACTGTAGCTCATAGTACGTGCGCCGGGGGCCCGCCCAAACCAGAATTTTCCCAGACTGGAGCTGTCCTGGATAAATCGGGCGTCCACTCACTCTGGAGTCATGGGGGCTGGGGGGGGTCCGGGGAACTCCTGGTTCGTGCCTCCAGGGGCCCAAAACGGTCGTGCCCTGGACCCGAGTTGCCCTGGAGTCGGCGGCGAGCGATGGGGGAAGTGAGAAGGAGAAGGCCTTCTCAGAAGGTTCGGAGGTCCCCCAGCCTTCTGACAAGATTTCCAGGCCTTCCCCGAAGACAGAAAAAAAAACACTTCCCTGAAGGCGCGAGGGCTGCTGAGAAGTCCCGCCGCCTCCTGAGATGGCCTTCTCCTTCCTGGGCATCGCTCGGACGTCCATTTCCTGTGTTGTTTTCGGTTTCGTGCGTGTCTTCTCCCCCGAATGATCAAGGATGCTCCTCGATGGTCCCCGCCGAGAAAAAAATGCCCACGTCCGAGCGATGCCAGGCTTCTCACCTCCCCCCCTCGCTCGCCGCCGATGGAGCATTCGGGCGCCCCAGAGGCCTCCCTGTCGTAGTCGTAGGGGTTGTCCTAGGGCCTCCCTGGGCCTCCCTGGGCCTCCCTGGGCCTCCCTGTCCCAGAGGCCTCCCTGGGCCTCCCTGTCCCAGAGGCCTCCCTGTCGGGAGGCCCTGTGCCAGAGGCCTCCCTGTCCCAGAGGCCTCCCTGTCCCAGAGGCCTCCCTGTAGGGTTGTCCTCGGGCGTCCCTGGGCCTCCCTGGGCCTCCCTGTCCCAGAGGCCTCCTTGTCGTAGTCGTAGGGGTTGTAGCCGACCTCCCTCCAGATGTCCTCGAGGTCCTGCGCGGCAGGGCGCGGCTCCGCGCGCAGACGGCGCCCACAGAGAGGCAGCGCAGGCCGGCCTCGACGGGCCCCCTTTGTGGGGCCGTCGGGGGGCAGCCTCCGCGCCCCCCCCCCCCGCCGCCTCCGGCGGCGCCCCCTGGGGCTCTCCACGCCCACGCCGCCCAGGGGGCCTGCCGAGCTCCCAGGCTCCCTCGCGCTGTGCAAAGCAAAGTCATGACTCGAGGTTTTTCCATATTGGCGGCCTCCAGGGGCCCTTCCCGGGCCTCGGGGCCGTCAAGCAACGACTCGGGATGAACAACCGATCCAGGGTAGGGGGTCCGGACCTCTGGGGGTCGACGTCGTGAAACAATCACGACGTCGGGGGTCTGGGCTTGCGCCGCACTGGACTTGACCCCTGGAAGCTGCCCGTGCGCAGCCGCCAGCGTCGTTTGTTTCCAGCTGAGGGGGAGCAACGGACAAGAGTTCGATTGCCGAGCCAAGGCGTGAGCACTGCCCCCACAGAAACGAAGCAGGTGAAGGCAGGTTCGTTTCGTGCCGACTTCGGCGTTGGTTTCTGAAACCGTGGGGGCCGTTTCTGGCCGAATCTGAAACGTCAGATCGTTCAACGTTGACCGACTCTGGCTTGCTGGCGGCGGTTAACGTTGAACGAACGCCGTCGGCGGACGCCGCCGGTCGACACAAAACGAAACCAGCTGCACCCAGCAGATTGCGTCTTGCCCCTCCCTTCCCGATCCTTGAGCAGGGATCGACTATCCTGGCATTCCTATATGACAATTGCGGCATGTTCTTCAGACCAAATAACGAACCAACAGCACAACAACTTCTTACAACATGAAACCGACCAACAAATGCCCTGAGAACTGCATCGTGCAAGCCACAACAGGTTCTTCGCGCATTCTTGGGCAGGCCTACGGGCAAGCCTGGACGCTTCGCCACTGCTCGAGGTGATCGCCCCCTCGCGTCCGTCCCGCAGTCGGCGACCGACAGCACGCGGGGGAAACGTCAGGGGTGCATCGGCCACGTCCCCCCGCCACGTCCCGCCTGGGCTACCCCAGCCCGCGGCGGGCGATCCGACACGACAGGGGAACAGCGCGTCGCATCCTCGCCGTCGCTCGGACGTCCATCCCCTGCGTTGTTTCGATTTCGTGTGGGTTTGTTTTTCGCCAAATGATCAAGGATGGTCCTCCAGATTTCGTAATAAAGGGAGGGGGGTCTCATTTCGGGGGGGGGGTCTCTTCCAGGCTATCTTGGAGGGCCTGGGGGGTCTGGGGACGATGTTTTGGAGGGTTCTCCCACGGGGGGGGGGTCTGAAATGGCTTGTCTTGGAGGGTCCAGACCCCCTCCCCTTTACTACGAAATCTGGAGCCCTCGATGGCCGTCGCCGAGAGAAAAAAATGCACACGTCCGAGCGATGCCAAGCATCTTGCGCGGCCCCCCGAGCCTCTCGGGCCGCCCGGCGCCGCACGCTGCGGGCCTCCCGCGCGCTCCGCGAGCCGCCGCCGCCCCGTGCTGGGAGTCCCTGCGGGCGCGTCGCCCCGCCCCGCCCCCCGGCAGCCTCTGCTTGCTTCGCCGCACCTGCCTGGGCTACCCCAGCCCGCGGCTTGCGATCCAGGGGGGGGGGGGGCTCTGCCTCGGCCTCCTCCTCCTCCTCCTCCTCCTCCTCCTCCTCCTCCTCCTCCTCCTATTCCTCCTCCTCCTATTCCTCCTCCTCCTATTCCTCCCCCTCCTCCTCCTATTCCTCCTCCTCCTCCTCCTCCTCCTCCTCCTCCTCCTCCTCCTCCTCATCATCATCATCATCATCATCATCATCATCATCATCATCATCCATCATCATCATCATCATCATCATCATCATCATCATCATCATCATCATTCTCCTCCTCCTCCTCCTCCTCCTCCTCCTCCTACTCCTCCTCCTCCTCCGCCTCCTCCTCCTCCCCCGACTCCTGGCTCTTCTGAAACACCGAGACGCCCCAGGACGTTCGAACAGCCGTGCTCGAGACCTTTCGCGGGCTACTGGAGAGCGCCCGTGCTGGTAAGCCGCTGGCGTGCGCGACGCTCCCGAGAGAGGAGGAGACGAGGAACGGGAAACACCGGCTCCAGGGGGACAGACATCGACCTGGAATCGGCGATACATCGCCGATCGATCGACAGCAGGCCCACGATAGTAGATAGTCCCCAACCCTCTTGCGTTGGGTACTCGTTTTGAACGGAGCACTGCGGTCGCACACCTTCTTCTCCCGTTTCCCTCTTCCTCTCGTTCCTCCTACTTGCCTCTTACCATGTCTGCTATCTCGTCGTCCTGCCCGGGTGATCGGTGGGGGCTGCGATCTGCGATAACGTTGCAGTTTTCGAAGCTTGCTGGGGGGGGGCAGCATGCAGCGTACGGCGGGTTCGTGTCGTGCCGACCCCAGCGTTGGTTTTTGACACCGCAGGGATCGTTCAACCTTGAACGATCGGCCGTCTCCGCAACGTCCAATCGTTCAACGTCGATCGATTCTGGGTCGCCGGCGGCGTTCAACCTTGAACGCCCGCGCTGGGGTCGCCGCTGGTCGACACGACGCAAACCTACCGTAATGAGGTTGCACGCAAATTCGTAGAAGACCTCGCAATCCCTGGGGGGGGGGTGCGATCCGCGAAGCCGTCGCCACTTTCGAGGGCTGCTGGGGGGTTCACCGGAGTGAGGCACCACCTATATTCAAATTAGACCTCGCCATCCCTGTGGGGCTGCGATCTGCGAAACAATCGTCATTTTCGATGGCCGCTGGGGGTTCAGCGGGGTGAGTTACCACCTGGACTCAGATTAGACCTCGCCAGCCCTGGGGGGCTGCAATCTGCGGAACTGCCAACATTTTCGAAGGCTGCTGAGGGGTTCAGCGATATGAGGTACCACCCAGATTCAGATAAGACTTCGCCACCCCTGGGAGCTGAGATCTGCGAAAATGTCGCAACTCTCGAAGGCTGCTGGGGGGTCAACGGAGTGAGGCACCACCCAAATTCGGATTAGACCCCGCTTTCTGGGGGGCTGCGATCTGCGAAATTGTCGCCACTTTCGAGGGCTGCTGGGGGTTCAGAGGAGTGAGGCACCACCCAGGCTCCGACTGCAACTCGTCATCCTTGGGAGGCTGCGAACTGCGAAACTGTCGCCACTTTCGAGGGCTGCTGGGGTTCAGCGGAATGAGCACCACCCAGACTCAAATGAGACCTCGCCACCCCTGTGGGGCTGCGATCTGCGAGAATGTCACCACTTTCAAAGGCTGCTGGTGGGTACAGCGGGGCACACTGGCATGCGAACTAGGCCTCACTCGCTTCTTGCACTAGCTATAAGCAGGTTGAAGTATGTTGTCGAGCGCCGCGGCGAAATGGCGCAGGCAACGCTGCATCTCCCGTTGCTGCTGCCGCGCTGACAGGTCGGGCCCCGCGCGTCCTCCTGCCCTTTGTTCCCGCCCCCATGTCCTCCTCAAGCCCGGGCCCTCGCTCCTCGTCCTTCTGCTGTCGTCCTGTGAACCCGACCACGCGAGCGCATCCCACGCAGCTTGTACAACCGATAACGGACCCTGGGCTGTCATCGTCCTGGCAAGTTGGGGCCAACTCACCTTTTCACTTGATGCAAATGGGTTGGGTACGTCACAAGGCAGTCTTCATTCTTGGTGATGGCCCGGGTTATCCCGAGGGGGGGTCGGTGCCGGCCGATGACCGAGCAGTTTCGCTCCTGGCAGCCCCACGTGCCAGCGCGCACTAGTACAGCGCACCCCCCTTCGGACATGTGCAAGCGACAAGGTCAGGTCATCCGTGGGGAAGGGGGGGGGGGGCGGGGTGGGCGGGCGGTCCCGATACTTCAGGCTACCCATACGACCACCCTTCGGGTGATGAGGAGGTCGGGGGGCGGGGGGGAAAGAATCCACTGCTGGCAAAGGCGATGGGTGTGATGAGATGAGGACGATGCTGGTGGTGCACAATGACGACGTAGCGCTGCGATGCACTGTCACGATCGTTCTCACCATCGACCTCACTATCGACCGCTCTATCGATCTCGCAACCAATGTCACAATCAGCCTCGCTGTCGACCTCATTTTTGATCTCACTATCCATCCCATTCTAACGATCCCACTATCGATCTCACTATCGCCTTCACTATCGATACCAAGGCGGGACACCCGCGGCCACCACCCGCCCACCGCCGACGGAACACCGACGGAACACCAACGGGACACCACAGGACACCATCGCGGGACACCCCGGGCCACCGCGCCCCCACCGGGGGCGGAGAGGCGGCCCACTGCATCTGAATCGCCCTCGCGATGGCGGGGTCATTCCTCTCACGCGCCCACTCAGCTTCGCCTCGCCCGAACGCACGACACAAACACGAAACCGAAACAGAGCTCCCAGTGGGGGGCTCTCCGTTCCACCGCGATCTCACCCCCCAACCTCCGATCGCCGGACCCTTGAAAAAGATCCCTAGCGAATATGCACGCTCCTGGGTGGAGTGGGCTAATTCTGCGATCAGTCGGCGATTTGGGGTCGAATCATCCCCCTCTGAGCCTATCCTCCCATTGCCCCAGACTCGGAGCTCGGTTTTCAGGACGATCAGTGTAACCCTGGAACGCTCTCAGGGAGGCGCAGCTGCTGGAACGCATCCCGAGGCTGGAAGACCGCCGAGAATCGACGAACACGCCCAACCTGGCCCCAAGACGGTTCCAAAATGTTCACATAATTTTTCAAGACGGCGCGGGGGTCCTCCACCATGGAGGCCTCCTGGATGGGGTGCCAGTTGATGGGGTCGGGGGATCGCATCGCATCGCCAATGCATCGGCAACGTCGGCGATGCTTCGGCGCCGTCGGCGTGGAGAGAATCGGGCTCCATATCGAGCCGCATCGGCGATGCGTCGGCGATGCGGCGCGATCCCCCGACCCCAACAACTCGGACCCCATCTGGGAGGCCGAAACCCAGACCCACGACATCATGACTTTCTCATGACGTCGACCCCACCAAGTCTTGACCCATTCCCCTGGACAGGCTATTCCTCCCTGCGTCGCTTTCCCACGGTCCAGAAGCCCAGCGGAGGCCCCGGGAGGCCGAACACAGCCCAAACCCTTCCCTCATGACTCGTTCATGGCCCGAGGGGCTCTGGGAATGATCGGCGGCGAGCGAGGAGGGAAGCGAGAAGGGGCGGGCCTTCTCAGAAGGCGTTCTCCTTCTCCCTTCTCCCCCTCTCGGGTCGGGCGAAAGGGGGGGATAGCAAAGGGGGGTTTTGAGAATCAGCTCGCGCTGATTTTCCTGGCGCCTCCCGGCGCCCGAGGCGGCTATGTATCGAGTAATGGGCCCCTCGGTGAGGCCGAAACCAGCTGCAGGCAGCAAATTTCGTAACCCCCCCTTTCCCAATCCCCCCCCTTTCGTCCGGCACGACCCTCGCTCGCCGCCGAAAGGCAGCGGGGCCCAGAGCCGGGCGGCGAGCGAAGGGGGGGGGAAGCGAGAAGTGGCGGGCCTTCTCAGAAGGCGTTCTCCTTCTCAGGGAGGAGGAGGAGGAGGAGGAGGAGGAGGAGGAGGAAGAGGAGGAGGAGGAGGAGGAGGAGGAGGAGGAGGAGGTGGAGGAGGAGGCAGCGGGGCCCAGCGCCGGGCGGGCGTCCTCCACCTGCTCCCTCCAGGCCTCGCCGCCGGGCGCCCCGTCGCCGCCGAGGCCGCCGCCCGCTGCCGCCCGCCCCGCGGGGGGCGCGCCGCCACCGCCGCGGGCCGCCCGCGCCGCGGGGCCGCCGCGGCCGGCGAGCAGCTCGAACGCTTCCCGGACGCCGTCCAGCCTCGCGGCGTCGCCGCCCTCGCGGTCGGGGTGCCACCTGACTGCCTACCAGACCACCCCAACCCAACCCGAAGACCCGAATTTGACCCGAATTTCGGGTTGGGGGGGGGGTACGGGCTCCATGTGTTTTTTCAATGTTCCCCGACCCCCCCCCCACTGGAAATGGAGGGCAATTTGAGGCCTTCGGGTTGGGTTGGGGTGGTTTGGTAGGCGGTGACCACCTGCACGACGAAGCAGAAGGGGGCTCACCGCAAGATGGCACAGCGGCCTCGCGCCGCGGCTCACAGTCGGGGCGGTGACCGAAGGAACCCTAAATAAGGAACGAGGCCCCTTGTTTCCACAAGTGAAACTTTGACTTCCTGTCGAAGACATGAGGAACACCTTAGGAAAACTGTAAAACAATCAAGGAACACCGAGCCCCTCCCCAACGAGAAGGGTTCCTTCTGCAGGGCCCCGGCTGTACGCGGGCCGCCAGCGCGGCAGACTTGGAATATCCGTTCGGGCCTCCCCGTGGGGTCCTGCGTTGATGGGTTTTGATGGTAGAACGTCGATAGGGTTTTGATGGTAGGATTTCGCGTCCCGAGGCAAACGAGAAATCATCGATGGACTGTTTTTTTGTGGACTACACTGCAAAAAAACAGCGATGCTGTTTTTATGAAGCGCAAAAACAACCTGAAACGGTCGGGGCAGTGCCATACGTGTCTATGATGCCGTGAACATGCAGCCGACGAGACAAAGTGGCCAGAGTAAAGTGGGGGCGCTGATGAAGGCGATGAGAAGGACAGGAGTGAGGACAGGGGCGAAGACAGAGTAGACACAGCACCGAAGTCAGGGGTGAGGAGAAGGTAGGAAGGGAGGGCACAAGGCACAGCAGGCGGGAAAGCAGGTTCGAAGGCAAAGGTTTCGAGGTCGGGCGTGAAAGGACGGGGAAGGGGAGAAGTGTGAGAAAGGTGGGAGGAGGAGGGATTACCATAGAGGGGCGAGGGGAGGGATGAGGAAACGGCGGCCGTATTGCAGGCCGACGCCCCTGTCCGCCGTGGGGCCTCTTGGCCGCCGTGGGGCCTCTTGGGAGCCTCTTGGGCCGTCTCGGTGCGATATTGGGGGGCCTCTTGGGCCGTCTTCGAGCAGCGGAAGCCCGACGCGGGGGGCGGGGCTGGATTGGGGTCGTGGTGGCGTATCTGCAGGGGACCACTTGGAAGCACATGGAGGGCCATGGCTGGGGCTCTGGTTGTAGCTGGCGGAATGGCGGTAGCCTTCGAGCACACTCGACTCCGCGACGACCTGACAGACCCGCCTACTCGCAATCCTGCTGGACAGTGCTAGACCAGGGTCCGCGGGGGGGGGGTAGGCGGGACGCTTATGCCAGAATTCCGAGGCGGGCCCAAACGTGGCCACGAGGGCGCCCCAAAAGCTCCAGAAAGGGCTCACGAGTGTAGTTATCGGTTCGCCTTCGGGGGTCGGCGGGAGGCCAGCAGGCTGAGGAAAAACAGGGGGCGACGACGTGCAGACCCCCCTTTCCCTGAAGTGGCAAACGTCACAGCCGCCATCCCGCCTCTGAAGGCGGATCCACCCGCCGTCGACCCCAGGCCACGTCTGCACTTGCTTCAAGTCACGCACCGAGGAGAAGGAGAGCGCATGGCGATATCGCAGCCTTTCAACTCCCATGATCACCATGTCACAAAAGATGGGGGCATAGCGGTGCCCCATCCGTCCCCGCTCGCGCCTGGCCCGAGCGCCTCGAAAGCCAGCGGGCGCGCCCTCACTAGGCCGCTCGCTGGCAGGACCACCCGCGCGCGGCTCGCTGATCCCAGCGTCCACGCCAGCCTACTTGGCCTTGCTCAGGGCGGCCGCGAGCAGCTCGCTGATCTTGTCGGACACCAGCTTGTTCACGTCCTTCTCGCCGAAATCCGAAGCGTCTTGCAACGTGTCCCTCATGTTGGTCAGGCTCTCCACCGCCTCACTTGCCTTGAGGTTCTTGATTGTCTGCATTGCTCGTGCCTCCCAAAGCATCGAGGACGAGCGGCGATTTGCTTTTTCGAACCGCTCGGCGAGCTCAGCTCGGTTCGCCTCCATGCCGTGTTCGGCGGCCTCCTCCTTGATAGAGTTCAGCTTGCCCTGGATGGCGGCCACGAGGCTCTTGACCTTCCCCGAGATGCCACGCTGCTTGGCCAGCGCCTTGGCAAAGTGAGCCTGGATCCCGTCGAACGTGTTGGGGTCATCGGCGTCATCGGCCCAATATTTCGACGATCCGTTGGTAACGCCACCAGATAAGCCTTCGAGCTCAACGATCTTCTGCACGGTCTCGGACACCAGCGCCGACCAAAACGAGGTGGAGAAGTCGACGAGCCTGGCGGTGCACATCTTGTGCAACTGCGTGAACTGCACGTTGAAAGCCGCGAAGGTCGAGATGATGCCGCTGCCCTCGGAGGGCGAGCCACCCTCGCTATCCTGCAATGGCTCGGCCGCTGGATGTCCCGCGTCGGGCTTCGGGTCGACCGCGGCTGGGGCCACCGTCACTGTTTCCCAGAACCGTTTCAACGTCGGCTTCAACTCTTGCCATGCCTAAAGGAAGCACGATCGGGCACCCACGGAACTGACCGCGCCGAGCGAGCGCCCTGCCCGCCAGCTTTTCGCCGCTCGCCGTTCGCCCCCACCCCGTGCCCCCGATGTCCCATACCCACCCTAGAAGGACCACGCTCCCCTGGACAAAGGAAAACTCAAACTTTTCAGCGGCTCAGTTCCGCGCGCCCGATCGCGCCTCCAAGGAGTTAGCTCCACATGACTCGTCATCGAAGTTCTCGCAGGCGGTCTCGAGAGCATTGCGGGCCTTGACCACCTTGGCAAACTGAAACAGCGAGTCGACGCGACGCATGTCCTCCTCAAACTCCTTGGACTTGCCGCCCTTCGGCTCGATGTGATCTACGACTGCCAGAGCGACGCCGAGGAACTTCAACATCTCATCGGCATCGCCATTCGAATCCTTCGCAGTGTCGCTGATGTCTATGGACACGGCTTCGGCGCGCGAAAGGCACCGCTCGATGCAGAGCATAACTGCTTGAATAGTGTCATTCTTAATGAACTTCATCCCGACGCACTGCTGGCGAGCTTCTCGCACGGCCACGATCGACTCCTCCTTGTCGCGCGCCATGGAACTGCAGGCTTCCGCTAGCGTTTTTTCCTGGACCACCGACGCCACGGATCCCGCAAAAGTGCGGAGGTCGTTGGCCGCAGCCTGAAGCTTCTCGATGATCTTGTCGTCAACTCCCCTGAAGTCGACGGCCTTGGCGATGAAGGCACGGAATTTCACCTCCAAAGACGTCAGCGCGGCGGGGCTCTCGGCGGCGGCAGCCGCATCGCCATTGGATGCCATGCCCAGCGTAACCCAGCCAACCATGGCCGAACACATGAGATTCAACATAGGGTTAGCACCACCCTTGCGAAGCTGCTTGCCAAAACCACCAAGCTGTTCGAAGATGGTCTCGAATTCGGTCGCCGTGATGTCGGGCTTGCCCAGCTGCGTGGTGAATGTTCTGATAGCCTCGCCGTGCTTGATGTCCGTGTGGTAGGCCCTGTTGTACTCGCCAATGCACTCTTTGAGCCCCGTCCCGAAGGCGAAGGCTACGTCACTCCAGTCCTCGGACCACTCCTCGCGAATGAACCTGCGGACATCTACCCTGTTCCCACACTGCACGAGCGCCTCGGGGCATGGGTCTAGCAATACCTTCAAGGACTCCGAGAAGACGAACAAGTCGCTTGCGAGTTCCTTGAACTCGTCGGGGGCCGCATCGCGCTTCTCCTTAGTACCAACGTGGTCGCCGATAGCTTCAGCCATCATGGTCAGAGCCTCGATGTCAATGTCATCCTTATTGGTAACGGGGAGCACGACGTTGTTGATGAAGAAGCCCCTGCTGAGCTCGGCAGCCTTCTTGAGCGGGAGCCTGACGAAGGCGAGGAGTGGGTCGGTGACGGAAAACTGCTCGACGTGTCCTTCGAACGACTCACTCCATGGCATGCTGATATGGACCATATCTGCCACCGAGTTCGCCTCCCTAACTGCTGCCGCGACGAGCTTCAGCTTGAACTGGAAGGCCCCGTCGATGTTGACGCCCTTCAGGTTCTTCAGCAACTTCATCCTGACCTCCTTACCCATGGCATCGACGGCAGACCCGCCGAGACTATTGCAGGCGTCGATGATTCCCAGAAGCTTGGCCTTCTTGTTGACCACCGTTCCGTCAGCTGGCTTGAACCTTTTCAAAGCGTAGAGCCTGTCTCCCATTTTGTGGTCGGCGCCCTTGTCCAATATGGTAGCAAGGTTTATTTCGGATTGGAGCTCGTCGAGACGGAGCCTGTCAGGGTTGTCCAACCTGTTATGAACGCTGCCCTTGCTGCGCTTGGCGGCCGTTGCTGTGACGCCAGTGGCGCACGACCTCGCGTCATCCATGTCCTCGGCTGACGGTGAGGGCCTCGGCAGCCACGATGCGGGCTTGTCGCGGGGCGTCAAAACCTCGGGCTCTTCAACTGCTTCAGCTCCGGACGGCGGAGCACTCGATCCGCCGATCTGTCCATCGCAGAGGGCCAAGCTGACTTTGGAAGGCTGCAACGTCGGGGTGCGCTGCTGGGAAGAAGAGGGGCCGCCGTAACGGGCAGCAACTGGCGTAGTCGGCGGCTCCTGGAACAATCCTCGGGCTCTCGCTGCCCCGATGGCGCGCTTCCGTACTTCCTCCAAGGTGGGGATCGACACGTGTCCGCGCAAGGCCGTCGGCATCATCTCCCGCGTGTACTTCTCGATCGCCTCCTCCGTGTTCGCAGCCTGGCCGTCGCGGCAGTAGTTGCCAGCTTGAAGCGCCCATTCTGCATGGGAACCGTACGTGCTGGACCACTTGCGCACCTTCACGTACGGCTGGGACGGGTCCACGACCAATACACCAGACATCTTCTCAGCATGATGTTCGTTCTTCATATCCGTGATGCGCTCGCCCGCGTCATTCGGGGTCATCTGGCTTGCGCCACGGGGCAGAATGTCCTTCTTGTACTGCTGCTCGTTGATCAGGATGCAATCCGAAAAGATAGTGAAGCCAGTGTCCTGCTTGATGGCCACGTCGTGGGGGCGCGCGCTGCTCGCCGCCTTGCCGTCCGCGATCTCGCACGACGTCTCGAAAGCCTCCGAGATGTCTTTGTCTTCGTTTGCTTTCGCACACAACTGCGTCCACGTGTAGTCGAAGTGCCACTGTCCGTTCACGTACCCCTTGAAGTGGTAGCTGCATGCGTGCATGAACTTCATGATGGGCTCGCCAGGGAACTTGGCATCGGGGAACGGCGTCTCGGAGCCCTCCTGGGAGTTGCAGAAGCCGCACCTGCCCTTCGTGGTCTGCCTGGTAGTGCTGCTGCTCACATATCGGATGAGCAAGGGGCCAACCGACGATGCAGACGCCTCGCCGCCTCTGTTGCCCGCTGCTTTCCGTTTTCTCGGCTGCTGTGTCGCGGTCGGGCCGCCACGGCCAGCGCCCCTGCCCGTGCCACGAGCACTCTTGACGGTGGGGGCGCCCTGGTTGTCCGAGCCATCCTCTGACCTCTGAGCGGCATGAGCAGCATCCACCACCTTCTTCACCCTCTTCATCGAGGCGCCGCTGCAAGGGTGACGGGGGCAGGGCTCGCGAGTCGAGCTAGCGAGCGGTAAATGGCGGGCATGCCAAACGCAACACTCGTTGGCCAAAACGGCAGCTCCAGCGGAAGGAGGCGAGCGAGGGGTGGAGGTCTGGGCGCGGGGTGCAAAGCAGACTATATGGGGGCATAACTCGAACAGCTTTACCCAGGTGAGCTTTTGGGGCGTGGGGATGAGGGCGAAGGCGCCTGCCAACCCCCCCGAGCCCCCCCTATGCAGCAGACAAGTAGGCCAGGATTGTCGGGCTGGCCCGCTTTGACCCCCTGGAGCCCACCTGGGGTGTCGCCGAAGCCCCGCGAGCGCCCACCAGGGGGCCCAAGAAAGCTCCAAGAGGGCCCCAAGAGCTGCATAAAAGTAACAGAAAACCGAAATCAGGAATCATGTGTTTCATGTAACTTCCCTGGCCTGTTTGGACACCTCTTCGGACCCCCAAGACGGCCCAGGAGGGCCCCGAGAAGGGCCACAAGAAGGCCCCCAACGGGTGCTACAAACGGGGGGTGCGCTGTAGCACCCGTTGGAGGCCCTCTTGGGGCCCTCTTGGGACCACTCCGAGCCCTCTTGGAGCCGTCTTGGGGCCGTCTTGGGACCCTCTTGGGCCGCCTTGGGGCCCTCGTGGAGCCGTCTTGGGGCCCTCTTGGGGCCGTCTTGGGGCTCTCTTGGGGCCCTCTTGGGTCGTCCTGGGGCCCTCTTGGGGCCTTCTTGTGGCCTCTTGGGGCCTCTTGGGCTGTCGTGGTGCTCTCTTGGGGCACCCTTGGAGCTCAGAGATGGCCCAAAAAGGGGGATAGCCAGAGCGGTTGGGAGAGGATGGAAGGATGAGGGCAATCCCAAAGTGGAGTGCCTGCAGCTGCCTCGGCCTTCCCCTTGGCCTTGGCTCTCGCCTTGGACTTCGGGGCCGTGGACTTGGTCTTGCCCTCCTTCGGCTCGTCGGGGCCCTCCTGGAAGCTCCCTAGAGCTCACCTGGGATGTCGCCGAGGCCCCGCGAGGGCCCAAGAGGGGCCGAAGAGGGCCCCCAAAGGGGCCTCAGTGAGCACCTGGCCAAACTCCTTCTGGCGGAATTCGGCAGGACGAATGCAGATGCAATCTTGGAACAACCTTGGAGCTCGCCGTCCTCATCGTCTCCTCCGCCCTCCCTCATCTAACTCCTCCTAAGTCATCCGCCCCATTCCTCTCCCCATCCGCCTTATCCTTCCTCCTCCTCCCCCTCCCATCCCCCGTCCATCCTCCCCCCTTCGGTGGGCCTTCGGGCAGCCTGCGCTCTGTGGTGACTGGCGGAGCCTGAAGGAATCAGGGAGTCCAACAGCGGGGGCAAGCCCCTCCCTTCCTGAGGTTGCTGGCGGCTCGGCCGCCATCCCGCCTCTGGAGTGGAGCTCGGCCACCCCAGCCTTTGAACCCCTGAGGCCCTTGGGCCAAATACTACAAGGGACGTAACGACCACGGGCACGCATGTGGGCCCCTCCCCCGCGCCCCTGTCCGCTGCGCCTGCTCCAGCGGGCCTCGCCGATCTATCTCGAGCCCAGTCTGGCCCCATGGCATTTGCAGTGCGTGGGCCGAGGGCAGAAAGCTCCAGTTTTGAAAGAGGTGGAGGATGGAGGGAAACCAAGAGGCGGTGCGGAGGAGGATAAGGAGGTGGAGGGGAGGAGAGGGAATCGGAGGAAGGGACTGGAGACATATAAGTGGAGGAGGGGCAAGGGGGGAAGGGGGTCAGTGGCGAAGGTGGCGGTGGGAGTATATGTCTTTATTTTTCAGAGGGACCATGGCCGAGGCGCCTCGGTCGGCACACTGGGACTTAGTGAGAGCTCACAGCGAGCTCGGGAAATATGGACGGAGCTAACGCAAATGTGAGGCCCTCATGCTTGCGCCACTCACGAGGCATCCAGACCTGCGCCACTCACGAGGTCGCCTGACCTGTGCAACCCACGAAGACTCCTGACCTCCGCCACTCACGGTTGCCAGCCAAGATCAATCCTGACCTGTGCGACTCACGGCGCTGCCAAACCATCCTCGTCTTGAGGAGGGATCTTGCAGTTGGGAAGGCCAGCGGCTTTCATGTCGACAGGGTACTTAGGCGTGGAAGGCAACTCCATCGGGACATCTTTCGAGGCCTCCACGGGAGATGGTGGCATGCGCGGAACGAGATGGCCCACGGGTTGCCCGATGTCGGGCGGATTGGATTCCTCGGCGTCACTCGTCGGCGCATCACCTTCGGGCCCGCGTTCTCCTTGTTCGACTGATTGCAGGAACTGGCCCGCCGTCAAGATCTCCTCAATTTCAATGAACGGCTTGAAGCGGACCGTGTACTTGGCAGGCACGGGCTTGATCTTCCGGCGCTTGCCGAAGATTGCTTTCTCTCTGCTTGGAATGGAGGCGACATAGTGACGGCAGAAGGTGCCGACCCCTGGGATGACCACCGTGCGGTCGCGCTCCAGCTCCGCGGCGAAGATGACCTGGAAGGACTTCATCACCAGTGCGGCCTGCCCGATCGTGACGCCAGATGAGATGGCGAGCCTATCATGCCACTCCAGAGGCGACATGGAACGATCAGCATACTTCTTGAGGGCGTGACGTTCCGTATGGAGAGGTGGGCTCTGAGATGGCATGCCGCGGGCGTCGCGAAGGCACTGGCAAGGGCCGAACGTTGGAACGATGCAGAAGCACTTGTTTGAGCAACAATGTGCTACGGAGAAAGGTCGTAAGGTCACCAAGGGCCAAGAGGGACTCGAAACAAAATGGTGTTGTCATCACACCTCAAGCGCCGACGTCTCGACGACGGCGTCTGCCCACGTCTGAAGAAAACACAGCAAAGCCGTCCTATGAAATAACGGTGCGGGCGGGGGTGCGGCCTGGACGCGGTTACCTTGTCCAGCTGATGATGTGGCCCACCAGAAACGCCGCCGACGAGTGCGGCGGGACCGATCTGACAACGACAACACAATGCAATACAATACAACGAACGAATATACTACGACAAATCACTACACATTGCGTTACATTTAAACACTGAGCTGAAACCTGGAAGCTCCTAACGGACCATGGATGGAACCAACGACGGCCCGAGTTGCACGGACACAAACTCATGGCGGAGCCCAGAATAAAAAAAAATAGCCTGGCGAAGGACCCAACCATACGCGTTCGTGAATACCGCGTTGTGTTGTGGGTACCGCTTTCGGCTTTCGGCTTTCGGCTTTCGGTGGAGATCCCTATGGGCCACGAACCGTGTGACGGGTGCGCCGACATGGGTGCCGATATGGACCTTCGGTGGAGCCCCCTTATGGGGCCCCAAGACGGCCAACGAGGCCTCCGCCCGAAAACGGCCCAAGAGGGCCCCACGAGGGCCCCAGCGGCTCCAAAAATTGCTCGAGAGAGCCTCAAAAGGGGATGGCTCATCCCAGGTGGGGTGGCTCATCCCAGGTGGGGTGGCTCATCCCAGGTGTGGTGGCTCATCCCAGGTGGGGTGGCTCATCCCAGGTGGGGTGGCTCATCCCAGGTGGGGTGGCTCATCCCAGGTGGGGTGGGTCATCCCAGGTGGGGTGGCTCATCCCAGGTGGGGTGGCTCATCCCAGGTCGGGTGGCTCATACCAGGTGGGGTGGCCCACCCCAGGCGGGGCGGCCCACCGCAGGCGGGGCGGCTCACCCCAGGCGGGGCGGCTCACCCCAGGCGGGGCGGCCCACCCCAGGCGGGGCGGCTCACCCCAGGTGGGGTGGCACACCCCAGGCGGGGCGGCTCACCCCAGGCGGGGTGGCTCATCCCAGGTGGGGTGGCCCACCCCAGGCAGGGTGGCTCACCCCAGGCGGGGCGGCCCGCCCAAGGCGGAGCGGCCCGCCCCAGGCGGGGCGGCTCACCCCAGGCGGAGCAACTCATCCCAGGTGGGGCGGCCCACCCCAGGTGGGGTGGCTCACCCCACCCAGGCGGGGTGGCTCATCCCAGGTGGGGCGGCCCACCCCAGGTGGGGCGGCTCACCCCAGGTGGGGTGGCCCATCCCAGGCGGGGTGGCTCATCCCAGGCGGGGTGGCTCAAGCCAGGTGGGGTGGCTCATCCCAGGTGGGGTGGCTCATCCCAGGTGGGGTGGCTCATCCCAGGTGGGGTGGCTCATCCCAGGTGGGGTGGCTCATCCCAGGTGGGGTGGCCCACCCCAGGCGGGGCTGCCCACCCCAGGCGGGGCGGCTCATCCCAGGCGGGGCGGCTCACCCCAGGCGGTGCGGCCCACCCCAAGCGGAGCGGCTCACCCCAGGTGGGGTGTCCCACCCCAGGCGGGGCGGCTCGCCCCAGGCGGGGTGGCTCATCCCAGGTGGGGTGGCCCACCCCAGGCAGGGTGGCTCACCCCAGGCGGAGCGGCCCACCCCAGGCGGGGCGGCCCACCCCAGGCGGGGCGGCTCACCCCAGGCGGCGCGGCTCATCCCAGGCGGGGTGGCTCATCCCAGGTGGGGCCGCCGATGGGAGATGCGAGCCCCGCCGTCGATCTCACTGGCGCGCCAGCTATCTGAGACGAAGGATGCCTGCCAACAACGGCGGGGCACCGTTGCCTGTCGAGGGGGGAGGGAGCAGGGTGGTGTGGGGGCACTTTGCAAAATTATGAGGCCACGTGGGGTGTGTGCGTGTGTGTGTGTGTGTGTGTGTGTGTGGGGGGGGGGGGGGGGCTTTGCAAAATTCCGAGCCGCAGCTCAGGCGCACCTGCTTGATGGTAAACTAAATTGCGGCGCCGTGGCTTCATGGTAGTTTGATCAACATTGATCAAAACTGTTGAGTGTGTGATGGGGTTGCGATGGGGTTTTGATGGGGTTTTGATGGGGTTTTGATGGGGTGTTGATGGGGTTTTGATGGGGTTTTGATAGGGTTTTGATGGGGTTTTGATCGAAATGGATCGCTCCTGATCAAAATTGATCAAAATGGATCAAAATGGATAATGTTCTGATCAAATTTCCTGGCTGCCCCCCATCAAAATTGTTGGGGTTTTGATCACAATTGATCAAACTTGATGGGGTTCCGATGGGGTTTTGATGGGGTTTTGATGGGGTTTTGATGGAACTTTGATGGGGTATTGATGGGGTTGTGATGGGGTTTTGATGGGGTTCCGATCGAACCCGCCCCGCGGCAAGACATCGCGGACGAGGTTCTGATGGTCGCCGCGCGCGGACGACGCGCCAGAGGCCTGGGACTCGCTGCGAGCGAATCCGAAGGGCTGCGCACGGACCATTGGAGGTCATCGCGAGCCGAGGCGGCTAGAGCCGCCAAACCAGCGGCCCGAAAGCGCGCGCCGCCGCGCTCGGGCCATGCAGGCGCGCCACCAGGCGATGACGCTACCACCCAGCGACAGCGCGCGGCAAACCACATGCGCCGCGCTTGTCCACCCGCGAGGGGCGGGCGTCGGATAGGAGCCGACGGCGCCGCCCCTAGGGGCAGCTCGCGTCAGTCTCCGCTGGGAATGCGCCGCGGCATTGCAGAAGCGCGTGCGCCCCACTCAATTGACGGCGCGGGCCTCCGTCAGGGCGCCCGAAACTCCTTGCGGAGCACGAGCCAAGAGCGGAACTTGCTTTGAGCCAAGAAAGCGGCGGCGGCATGGCGTCCTTGGTCTCTCGAGTGTGTCATGCGGCGCATTGGCATCTGCCCCCCTGGTAATCGACCGCTGGCTCCTGCGGGCTGGGGCGGCGAGAGGGGCAAATGAGAGGTGGGCATGAGCACGTGTATTGACATCGCACAGGCCTGCGACAAAGCAGATAAACAACTGCTATAATAATGGGGGCGGCACAGGAGGCGGGCGGGCCACGCGAGGTGCAGAGACGCAGCGGGTGCTCCACCCCCTGGCGCCACCACCCGTTGGAAAGCTGAAACTTAATGAGTCGCTTGGGACATCGCCAATCTGCCCTGCCTGAACGCAGAGAAGCCCGAGCAACCGAACACGCGCGCCGCCCGAGACGCCCCCGCAATCTGACCGCGAAGGGGGCGAACGCCCCACCCTCTGGCGGTTCTGGCTTGGGCGTTGTGGTGCTGAATCCAGCGCGTCGCTCAAGACGTCCTCGCAACTTGCGAGTCTGACTGCGATTTCTGCCCGTATGATCGAGCCTGAATGTGAGCGGGCCTGCGTGCATGTGGGTCCGAGCATGATTTGTGTCTGGCTGTGGTTGTATAAGTGCTTGGCGTAGTGTGTGTATGTGTGTGATTACACCTGAGTGCGTGCGTACTCATGAGTGCGTGAGTACACCTAGTTGTGTGAGAACGTACGTGTGCGAGTACACATGAATGCGTGAGTAGGTCTGGGTGCGTGTGTGTCTGTGCGCGCGTGAGTCTGACTGTGCGGGTAAGCCTGAGGTGGGTGCTAGGAGGGAAACTGAGACACAGAGAGGGCAGGATGCACAAGGGATGACGGGTCGAGGGGGCGATCAGCGATGAGGGTGCATGGAGGGATGAACATGGAAGGGCGAGGAGAGATGCGAAGGAAGGATGAGGGAAGAGGGTGGCGGGAAGAAAGAGGAGGCAGGAAGGTGGGGGGAGTTGCGGCACAGTGAATCGTGTGTTTGACGCAATTTCCCTGGCCTGTTTGGACCCCTCTTCGGACCTCCAAGACGGCCCAGGAGGGCCCCGAGAATGGCCACACGAGGGCCGCAAGAGGGCTCCACGAGGGCCACAAGAGGGCCCCAAGGGGGGGGACACTATGTGTCACAGGAGGGGGTTGCGGGAACACCTGATGTCACACCGTTTGGGGCCGTCTTGGGACCTTCTTGGGCAGCCTTGGGGCCCTCTTGGAGCCGTCTTGGGGCTCTCTTGGGGCCCTCTTGGGGCCCTCTTGGGTCGGCTTGGGGGCGTCTTGGGTCGTCCTGGGGGCCCTCTTGGGGCCCTCTTGGGGCCTCTTGGGGCCTCTTGGGCTGTCGTGGTGCTCTCTTGCATCCTCCTCCGCATCCTCCTCCTCCGCATCCTCTGCATCCTCCTCCGCATCCTCCTCCTCCTCCTCCACCTCCTCCCCCTCCTCATCCTCAATCCTCCTCCTCCTCCACCTACCCCTTCCCCCCCATCCCCTCCCACATCCTCATCCTCTTCCTCATACTCCACGTGGGCTCTCCTTTTTACAACAGGAACGAGAAGGCTGCGACGCCTGTGTCGTCGCAGCTGCCGAGCAGAGCTGCTGAAGGGAACGTGTGCATCGCTGCTTCGGGGTCGAATTGTTGTCATCCGACTAGTATGGATGGTGGCCGCTCGGGCCGCCAGGGCCCCTGCATTCTGGCGGCAAAATCGCACACTTCGACGGGGCAGGCGGCGCGTGCATGCGCGGAGCAGGCTGCGCAGAGACAGGCTCGCAGGCGAAAGCCTTCGACATCACCCCAGGGCTCGTCACCAAAAGGTGGTCGGGAGGCGCCTCTAGGGGCGGGCGCGGCACCTGAGGCGCTGGCGCCCTGTGCACAGGAAAGCCGCCGTGGTAGAACGGCGAGGGCCGCGACTGCTGCTGGTCACCGCGCACCGAGCCAACGATCGGTGTCGCCACGAACGAGCGGCCACCGAAGACCGTGGTCATCCCCACGCAGATGGGGTCGCGAGCCGACGGCATCATCACGCTGTAGCCGCCGTGCGCATCGCCTGGCTGGAACATGTTGAACATGGTCTGGCCAGTGTTGATCGGGACGCGAATGAGGGGCGGCGCTTTCGAACCCCCCTGGGCCACGTTGCCCTTGAATGTTGGCTGGCCACCGCCGCCCATTGCGAGCCCAGGAGTCGCTGGAGGTGCAAATGCCAGTGGCGGTGTGAGGGGCGCCCTCGGGTCGATCGGGTTGGCGGGCTGCGCTGGTGGAGCTGGCTGGACGTCGGGCTGCTGCTGCAGCCTCGGCAGGGAGCTGACGGGAACGTAGATGACGCCGTCTCGCGTGAAGGAATCGAGATGGCCGCTGCGCACCATCTGCTCGACGTCGATCGCGCCGCCCTTGGGATTGGCGATCGCCTGTCCGCAACCGCCGACATCCACTGGCATGGTGGCGCCGCCGAGTGCGCCTCGGGCCTGCGCAGCCGCCTCTCCGCCGCCGCCGTAACCCTGCACGCCTATGATCGTGCCAAGCGGGGATGGCGTCGGCTGGCCTCCGAACGTCGGCACGTCCTCGCCGCCCGTCGGACCCGCGGCTCCTGCGGCGACGTCGGCGGCGCCGCAATGGCTCTGGCCACCCTGCGGCGCCGCTGGGGCGGCTGGAGCTGGCGCCGCTCTGTTCGAGGCACCTTCCTCGTTCGGGCGGAAGTTCTCCAGGGCCAGCAGGTCGCTGGGCCACGCTCGGCCTTCAGTCGTTGAGCTGTCAGGGCCTGGCAACGTGAAGCGGATGGCACCGTTCGGGTGGTGGAAGCGTCCCCCGCCGCGGCACGTCGCGGCATAAGCGTCTGATGGATATGTCGGAAATTCCCCAGGAAGGGGGAGGGGGGAGATCGTATGCTTTGTTGAAAAACGGTCCACATGCTATGCTATTGATGTAATGAACAAGTCAAACGGGGGCGGTGCGGGGCTCTGGGGGGATGGGCTCATTGGGGGCCGCGGCAGGGGCCACGCGGTCTGTGCCGTGCAAAAAGTTGCGAACTGCGGAGCTGTCGCCATTTACATGGGCCCCTGGGGGCCCGAGGAGTTCCTCCCCGCCCTCTGTCCCGCTACCTGGGCGCGGCGGACGCCGAAGGCAGTTGAATATCGCACCAGCAACAACCTTGCTCTCAGAGACCGGCCATCGACCGTCAGCCGCGATTTCCCTCACGAGTTCATTGAGCTTGCGCAGCGGCTCGCCAGACAAACGAGTTGTCATGGAAGAGCTGGGCGCGATAACTGGACAGCAATCCCTGAGAGCCACGCTGATGGCTACGAGCGGGGGAGGGGGTACGGTGGAAGCAACGGCAGCTACCCGAGATACGCCTAGGACCTCCCTCAGGCCCTGAAATGACGACGACCTAGGACCCACAATCGCAGTTCGCTCCGAGCCAACACCTGGCGAAGGGCCCAACCTGCGGAACGAAACAGAACACCTGGCGAAATGCCCAACGGAGCGAAACGGAACACTTGGCGAAGGGCCCAACCCTCTGCGGCTGCGCGTGGCGCAGGGAGTGGCAATACTTCTCCTCATCAAACTCTTGCTTCCTATTATGCTCCTCATCCTCCTCTTCATCCTCCCCCTATCCTCCTCATCCTCCTCCCCCTGCTCCTCCACCTCATCGAATTCATCGTTCTCCTCCTCCTCCTAGCCCAGAGAGGCATCGGGGTTCCCAACGGAAGGTACGTAGGAACACGCATATACGAAACTTCGACTTTGTGTAAGCTCATATGGACATTCGTTTGACGAGATCGTGGCGAGAGGGGAAGGGAAGAGCATACAGTTGTGGTAGATTATGGTGTTGATGAGAAGGAGGAGGAGGTGGATGAGGAGGAGCGAGAGGAGGCGCGTGGACCCCAAACAGGTGGGCATGATATAATTTGGAATGCCCAAGGCTGACGCCGAAGCTCAGCGGAGGGGGGGGGGGGGGTGCGATCGACGGCCATTGCGGGCGGTGGTGAGAGAGATGCAATACAGTATGGCAACACCCGCGGCCGCGGCAACAAAAGGACGATGACGCACTTGCATTACTCTTATCGCTGGGGCTCCTCATTTCCCCCTGGACACCTCGAAGGGGGAGGCAGGGGGGCAGGGGGAAGCAAGGGGGGCAAGGAAGGAGGAGGAGGAAACGGAGGAGTTGTGGCCGAATGCACTTGTTTCACTTAGGGACGACCAGTGGTTCAGAGCCCTCGCCCTGTTCAATCCGTCGCCTGCGCTCTTCTCCGATCAACCCACGCACAATAGGATTTGTGGGAGCCTCGGCTTCTAGCCAATCGCGGGCCGCCTGCCTGGCAGCGAAATCGGGCTCCCACAGATGAACGTGCTCGTTCTGGCCCACAACCCAGTCTGGGCGGGGGGACTTTAACCGCGCGACCAGGAGGCCCAATGGTCTGCCCTGCCCCGCCCTAGATGCGAACTTGCTCTCTCTTCCTGTTCGTGAGCACACGCACTTGCAAGGGGCGGAATGCTGGTCGCACTCCGCAGTGAAACGCTGGCCGTTGGTGTAGTAATTGACTCGGCCATGGGGCGGCAGCTCTAGCACGAGCGGGGCGCCGCGCGGGCCGCCGCGTCCGCCAGCAGGCGGCGGCGGCGGCGGCTCTGGCAGCTCGGCCACAGGCGGCGGCGGTGGGCCCTCAAACAGCTCGTCATCATCATCAGGAGGCGGCGGAATGTAAGGATCGCCGCTGCCGAGCCCGCCGCCGACTGGGATGCCGCACACCCCGTTCATGTCATCACCATCGCTGAAGCCAAACAAGTCCCATGAATCATCGGGTGCGGGCTCGGGCTCCCCGCCGCACGCGACATCAGCATGACCATCGTCCTCAACTGCGGGCATGCCCTCAAGCTCGTCCATCTCGTCGGTGCTGCCGCCGTGGTCGCCCTCTAAGGCGGGGTCGGGAGCAGCCTTCGGCTTCGGGCCAGGCCCGCACCTCGGGCCCTTCATCGGAGGTGCCTTCCTTTTCCTGGGCCTTGGCGGCGGTGGCTTCAACTCCCAGATGTCCGACTCGAAGAGCGGATGGGCCAAGATGCGCTGTCGGCTCGGCTGGCAGAGAGCAACCCTGTGGCCGTCCGCAACCAACTCGTGCACCTGAACTTGGATCGGCCGCTTAGTCCACGCTGCATCGAAGCACTTGCGAGCGACCTCGAAAACGGTCAGGTTGTGGAGCAAAGGGCCAGCCCCGCCTGCATCGTCGCGCTCGGGAGCGACGCCCAAGATGCCAGCGCGGTCCTCCAACGGCACCCAGCGCATGCGGGAGAAGGTCGGCCTCCACGGCCTCCCGTAATGGAGGGCGGCTTGGAGAAGCCACTCAGCCCCTGGCGCATGGCCAGCTGGAACGATTGCAGAGCCAGGATCAGCGACCGACTGCGGCGGCTCATGCATGGGGACGCCGACGCACGTCAGCCTGAGCACGAACACGCCACCCTCCAGCTTCTGGTTGAAGGTCTTATCGCCCAATATGTGCTTCAGACGGCGCCAGAGAACAGTCAGCTGGGAGTGGAACCTCTTGACGATCGTCGAAGGGCCACTGCATATACAATACCCAGCCTCCCAACACCAACGACGGGGCCTGACGGGTGCGTGCAGCTTGGGGCAATCCGCTTCGGTAGTGTGCCTGTGGAGCTTGGACCACTCCTTCGCCTCTCGGTCAATGGAGCTGATGTCCAGAGCTCGCACGACCTCCGAGACAAGGGACGACGTTGTCCTCGTGTACTGCAAAGAAGGGACCATGGACTGCATCATCGACAAGCCAGCAGCGGGGGAGGCGGCCAATTCACCCGCCACCAGATTCCACTCCTGCCCGAGCCCTGGCGAATCAGCATCCGACCGCTGGTGGAGGTGCGCCGCCGCAGCCTTGGCCGCGTCGCGCCCCCTCTTGAGCGCGGCCTTGTGCACCTTCAGCTCGACCAGCGCGCCCTGTGAGATCACGTTGTCGGCGGCGAACTCGTTCGCCTCCTCGACGGTCATTCCAGCGGCGCCGGCGTCCTCGAGGGCGGCGACGGTGGTGCCGGCGACCACGACAAGACCTGTGCCAGACAGGGGACGTGCTCGATGACGCGCGCGCGCGGGCCCGAAACCCCGCCGACCAGCCAAATGTTCCTGGATGGCGACTGCCGCCAGGTCCTTGTACGGCTCGCGCTGCTGCTCTGTCAGGCCGTGGAAGCGGGCCGAGAGCTCGGCCCCGAGCGCTCGATCCACGAAGGCCCCACCAGCCTCCATGTGAACAAAGGCTCGCCACACCCATGTGGCCATACTCTGTGGTCGTAACGATCGTTCTGCTTGCTTCTGCCGTTCCCGCCTGGCCTTCGCGTTCACGTAGTCGTCCCAGCACCTGAAAACAGACCTCTGCCACTTCCATTGCTGGCGGAACAACGCATGGCCAGACAGTGAGGTCATGTCGACTCCCCATGTAAAATGCTGCGGCTTGCCTTGAAACTGGTTCTCGCTGTGTGTCCGCTCGGCGGCGGCTGAGTTGGTTTGCATCAAGGGCAGCGCGCCAGAAAGCTCGGCCTTCGCCATCCTGCCGTCGGCGCCGCCCCTATCTGAATAAAAAGCCATGAAGTCTTCGGTGTACGCGTCGAGGGTGCACCTAGGGCTGCGCTCCAGAGCGCGGAGGGCCTCGGGGTCCCGCAAGCAACTGTGCGCGAGGTACGGCGTCTTCCTGTGTCTGACTTCCACCAGCTCGTATGCGCTCGCTGAAAGGCGGGAGCACAAAACGAAGAGCATCAGCTGTTGACTCTCAGTGGGCCGCGCCAGGGCGGGCCAAGTGTCGTCGAAAACCATCGATCCAAGCTGCTCCCGAAAATGCTTGACATCACGGCGGTCAGCAGCCTCCCACAAAGGATGCGTGCGCTCCCCGTCCACGAGAAGACGTCGCTGCTGCTTCAACTCCCACTCGATTCCACTTCGCTCCAACTCTCGCAGAATCATCTCGCTGCACGGTCCGTGAGCACGCGTAAAAATATATAGACCGTCGTGGAAGTCACCGCTAACCATCCAATCTATGGTGCGAGAGATCTTAAATGCGTTGTCCTCTCTCCAGACGCTGACTGGGATGACCTTCTCTGCGTCGGCGTCGCCGTCGACCATGCCAAGATCGCCGCCCTGTCCGTCGCCAGCAACAGCTCGGTCAGGAATTTCCGTGCACATGCCACCGAACACAGCCATGAATGCAGACGGCAGAAGGTTATGGACGAACGATGCCGCGCCGAGCCCTCCCAAGCAGAGGTCGGCCCCTGTCCAGTTCTGCCTGTCAATGACGTGGCCCATGTGCTTCGTAAGAGCTCGAAGGCCGCAGGTCTGCATCAAGTACAGCGTCTGGTGTCGGGACGTGCAGCAGCCCCGACACAGGTGTTCGATGCGGTCTGACCGCCTCAAGTTGCCATTCCACAACCCCTCCACCAAATATCGCCTGTATCGGTCCCCAGGCCTCCGAATGGGGAGGAACGTGTCGTACACGTGTCTGTTGTACGATGCATCGACATCGTCCAACACGCCGCCATTGATAATGACGAGTCGCTCAGCAATGATATCTCTCATCGCCTTCAGGATCCGTGGTAGATTGCCCCGCATTGCAAGCTGAAGACGGACGATCATCGTGTCGGCCGGCTTCTGTACAGCATGGCCCAAACTCGCAACTTTTGACTTCTTGTGAGCGTCGCAGAAGAGGTGCAACAGGGCCCACGGCACTCTATCAACAGATTGCTTCCAATTCTGGCAACGAATGTTCGAACCAGCCTCGTCGGTGATGACCACGTCGACATTCCGCAGGAACATTTTCTCCAACTCCAAATCCACGCTGCACGCGAGGTGTGACAAAGCCGCATGGATCGACTCCCCCGCCGTGCCATCTGTACTGTGCAACAGAGTTGGCTCTCTGATGATGAGAGATAACAGCTTGCAGTGCGGGCCCGAACCCTTGCTCAGGCAAAACGCCCGAGAAGCACTCGCAACATACACCTCATACTTGGCAGCCGAGGGCTCGGCGAATGCGCATGAGCTGCTCCCGCCTGGCACAGGAGATTTGCTCACTACTCTCACCATCTGCTTCGTCCCGTCGTATGACAGAAAACGAAACTGCAGCAGGGCATTCATTGGCGTTGCAACTCCAGAGCCGTCGACGTTCGCCCTGCAAACTCCAATGAGGGATTTGGCGAACTGCTCGAACGTGTTCCGAAACACCTGGAATGTCGCGTGGGCGGCGGCGTCGCACGTCTCGTGCCACCTCGGCTGGGAGAGGCCGCGCTCACCGCGGAGTTTCTCCGACGAGGCAAGGGTCGTAGGTCGATGTGCGTCTCCTTCCAACATGAAGCTAACCAGACGAGGAACGCCTTTCCGCAGAACATCAGCGGGCAACGGCTGCAGACTCTGAACGAGAGGACGGGCAGCCTTCGGAATAATCCTGCGGCCGCGCTTGGCGATGGCCTCGGGCGTGTAGGCAGACGCAGCATTCAGAGAGAGCAGGCTGGCCACAAATGGCCTGCCACCAGCTGCCGCTGCCTCAACGGGCCGCCCTGCGCTGACGAGTGGTCCGTCGTGGCCGCAAGCGAGAAAATCCTCGTCGCTCTCAGGCTCGGCAATGCGCGGGCGTGGGCACGCCACGACACCAGACAAGAAATCCTCATCAGAAATAACACCATCTGATACCGCCAAGAAGTCTTCCTCTGAGGAAGCGCAGCCGTCGGGCATGCAAGCCAGCTTGTGTTAAGCTTTGAGCCAAAATGGCTATATTAACGGCGAAGGGGAGGCAAGGGAGGAAGGAGGAGGGTTCCTGTGGGCGATTTTTTTCTAGGGCACCATGGGGCCTGCAAGGGGGTACAAAAAGCAAAAACAAACTCCCTCGGGCGCTGGGGGGTGACCTCGTCAATCGGGCGCTCTCGAACCCACCTAGTACTTGCGGTCCTACTGGGCGAATTTTGACTAGGGCTCGCAGGGCTCTCCAGGTGGTAAAAACCATGCCATTCGGGCGCTTGAGGGGGGTTACCTCATCGGACCTACACTTTGGAGCCCTCGCCAGAGCCCCGTGCATTATGCAACGTGATGGCTGTGTGATCTTGCGGACAATCAGCGTTTGTCGCGCACGCGTGAGTGCTACTCGGCGTGCTGATGGCATGCGTGACTGTGCGACTGCAGTGATGCTTGACACGGTGAGCGCGTTGTTGTTGCATGCAACGCCACACGCAATGCTCTTCACAACGCAATGCTCTGTTCAATACTAAGCTGCTTGTATTGTAAAGCAATGAAAGGTTGTTTGCGACGCGCGCATTACAATGTGCAAGAACGGATGGTCGAGTCGGGGGCATGCTGAGACGATCAATGTTTTCTCAGGCCGAAAGCGCGGCCCATCAAACCTTGAACCCAGGAATCTCGCGGCATTTGGCGATCGACTCAGGGGGCAACTCTGAGGGCTCACCAGAACCCCATCAAAACCCCATCAACGCAGGACCCCACGGGGAGGCCCGAACGGATATTCCAACGGCAGACCGCGTGGAGAGGGGGGCGCTCGCGCGCGAACTTGCGCTGGCTGCTTGCGCGCGCATGTGTCGGCGCAGTGGAACCCGTTGCTCTTCGCCGCTCACCTGCCAAGGTCTGCAGGAGGGGGCCCTCCCAGCTCTCTGACGATGTGATGTTTGAAGGGGCCCTGGGACACACAAATAAATACACACAAATAAAAAGATTCCCTATATTTTCCTATATTTTCTTGGTTTCTGTCTTCCCCCCCACTTCCCACAGTTTCCCATATTTTCTGGGGGATCGACGATTAATTGTGTCTGTGTGTTTTTTCCCCTCCTGAATGTTCTCAATCCAGACGTGTTACTCGGCTGCGGCCCTCGAGGACCGTTCTCGGGCCCAGGGGCCGTCAAACGTGGGTCCGGGACGAAAGTCGACCCTCCTGGAAGCGGCTTGAACCAATCTGCGGCAGCGGTTGGGACCTCTGGAGCCGCGGATGGAACAAGCCTACTCCAGATTTCGTAATAAAAGGGAGGGGTCTGGACCCTCCAAGACAGGCCATTTCAGACCTCCCCCGTGGGAGAACCCTCCAAAACATCGTCCCCAGACCCCCCCAGGCCCTCCAAGATAGCCTGGAAGAGACCCCCCCCGAAATGAGACCCCCCTCCCTTTATTACGAAATCTGGAGTACGGCAAGTTCGCGTCGTATCGGCCCCGGCGCTGATTTCTGACACTGCGGGGGTCGTCCAATTTTGAACGGTCGGTCGCCAACGGCTCCCAACGTCGAACGCCGGCGGGGGGGGGTCGCCGCCGGTCGACACGACACGAACCTGCCGCACGTGAGCTGGAGGAGGACGAGGAGGAGGCGGAGGAGGAGCAGGAGGAGGAGGAGGAGGAGGAGGAGGAGGAGGAGGAGGAGGAGGAGAGGAGGGGGAGGAGGGGGAGGAGGAGGGGGAGGGGAGGAGAGGAGGAGGAGGAGGAGGAGGAGGAGGAGGAGATGGAGGAGGAGGGCCGCCTGAGAACGCCGCGCCGGAACGCCGCCTTCAGCTCCGCGGCGTCCGGGCGGCTGCCCGGCGGGAGGCCCAGCGCGGACAGCGCGGCCGCGCGGCGGGCCGCCGCCGGAGCGGCGGCCACCGCGGCGCCCGCTGCGGCGGTCGCGCCGCGTGGGCGCAGCGCCGGGCAGGCCAGCGCCTTGGTCTGAAGGGGCCCAGGGACACACAAACCAATGCGCGCAAATCCCCTCCTTTTCCTCCTCCTCCTCCTCCTCCTCCTCCTCCTCCTCCTCCTCCTCCTCCCCTATCTCCTGCCCCTCGTCCTCCTCCTCCTCCCCCTCGTCCTCGTCCTCCTCCACCTCCTCCTCCTCCTCCTCCTGGGCCGAGGAACCACATCCCGGAGGTTCCTCGGCCCAGGGGCGGGAGCGGGGCGGAGGGCGGCCGATAGGGGGTCAGGCTTGTTCATCTTCTCTTGATTTTCGTCTTCGCCCCTGCATCCCAGATTTTCCCATCTGCTCCTGGGAATCGACGATTCGTCGTGTCTGTGCGATTTTGTTCCCTCCTGGTGAGCATCGTTCAACCGACCCTCGTCGACACTGAGTCACCGCTCTTCGACGCTACGTCGGCACGATCTCATCGACTACGGCAGATTCGTCTCGTGCCGACTGCGGCGTTGGTTTCCGACACCGCGGGGATCGTTCAACCTTTAACGATCGGCCGTTTCTGAAACGACCGATCGTTCAACAATCACCGATTCTGGGTCGCCTGCGGTGTTCAACGTTGGACGTCAGCGGCGGGGTCGCCGCCGGTCGACACGACGCGAACCTTCCGTACCAGGATGTAGTCGAGGCCAGTGCACTTTCAAAGCGAATCTACGACACAATCTACGAGGCTCCCGTGAACTGCTGCTGAAGGCTCCGGCCTCGAGCACCGCTCGGGGGGCCGCTCGGCGAGGAGGAAGAGGAGGAGGAGAAGGAGGGGTGGATGGAGATGGGGGATGGAGATGGGGGATGGGGATGGGGGTAGGGATACTGACGCCTCGAAGCAACCACGCGCGGGCCCGTGTTTGGCCTCTATGTAGCTCTACAGAGGCCTTTGCCGGGCCGCCGGGCCGTCAACAACTACTAAGGAACACAGAAACGGTCCCTGGGAATGGGTCGGGACTTCCGGGGACCCCGCTTTCATGAACTCACGGCATCGGATCTCTGGGTACGATACGGAATGGTGATACAAGAAACCCTGGGACACACTCTTCGTCAATTCTGGAAGGCCCCAAACTGCCCCAAGGATTCTGCTGCATGGGGCCATCGGTGGATCAACATTTCCGTGGGCCACATGCTGGCAGTCGAACTGATGATGTGATGCGAGCGCTGTACCCCTGCAGGTCAAGCTTCTGAAACATCGGCTTGGAGCGGCGCAAAACCGACCCTGAACCCTATCGCGTCCAGCCCCCCCCCATTGGACCTTCGCTCCAGGGACCCCACCCCGACCATCTTCGGCCCAGGACCGACCCTGCTCCCCACCACGCCCTGTAAAACGACGCGAAGATCGGGACAAAATCGGATCGGGATAACTCGAAATCTCGGAGAATCGGCGGGTTTGGAGGATGTGTTGGGCGCCGCGGCCGCTCTCAGAGCGTTCCGGAACGCTCTGAGAGCGCTCCGGAACGCTCTGGAGCGATTTATCCCGATCCTAGCCCTGTTTTACCCTGGCACCCCCCACCCCTCTGGACTTTCGTTCCATGGACCCCCCACCCGACCATTTGTTCGGCCAAGGACCGGCCCTGACCCCCGCCACGCCCTGGCAACGCCAGCCCCCCCTGCACTTGGAGCCAGGTGAGCCCTTGCGGAAGGGTCCGACACACCAGCGTCGAATCAGAGGGGGTAGGATTCGAGTGGAAGGAGATCGGCTACAGAGCTGATTTACCACAGGATTGATGCTAACGAGCGTGTGTCCCAAACAGTGTGTTTCTAGCAAGCTATGTGGTGCTATCTATGTGGAACAACTTCTGTGGTGAATTCAACGTGGAATCGTCCACGATGTGCAATGTAGCTATGGTGCATTTTATGTGGATTCATCTATGTGATGTAAGATGCGTGGTGCAATGTATTTCTGAACTATCTATGATGCGCAATCTACGATGTGCAATATATGTTGTGCAATCTATTTGGTGCAAATCTAGGCGGAACAATCTGTGTGTTGCACACTGTGTGGCGCGATCAACGTGATGCAGTCAGCGTATGTTGTGCAATCTGAATGGTGCAGTATGTGTGATGCAATAAATGCAATGCAAACTATGCGGAACTGTCTCTGTGATGCAACCAACGCCGTGCAATCTGCGTGGTGCACTATGTATATATGTATGTATGCTGCACTCGATATGGTGCCAACCATGTGAAACGATCTTGATGGTGCAAACTATGCTTTGCCATCTGCGGGGTGCAATCTATGTGGTGCCACGTTTATTGTGTAGGGTTTCTTTCGCAATCTATGAGATGCGATATGTGCGATGCACTCTATGTGGTGCACCCAATGCTGTGCAATCTATGTGGTGCAACTGATTCCTGTTAGCAGCGGGTTGTCAACTCCACTGCTCGTGCAATTTCCCCACCCACCCACCCACGACTTGGTTTGCTCAACCCATGCGGCGGCGATTGTGATGAGTGCTTGGAGTTGGCTGGTGCATCTCTGCGGCCGCACTGGCCCGCGCATGCTCGCGCGCGCAGCGGCCAGCTAGTTTGGCGCGACCGACGCGGCCGCGGTGGCGCTGACCGCTGGGCACCTCCCAACAGGCACTCCAATGCGAGTCGGCGACTTGGACGGACACGGTACCATGGCAACGGCGACAACGGTAGACACCCTGATGATCGTCGCGATGCTGGTTGCGATGGTGACAACGACGACGGCGCAGCCAGTGACGGCGCCGATGCTGATCACGCCGACGACGATGACAGCGTCCCCGCGTCGGTGGTTCAAATTTCGGAAGAAGTTCGACATGCGCGCGCGTGGCCAACGCGCGAATGTGGCCTGCATGGTTTTGTGTGACACGGGTCGTGCCCACCCCCAACACGCGGGGAAGGGCGTTCGAATGATTTCGACATGCGGCGAAGGAGGCCAGCTTGGCAGAATGCCATGAACATGTTGAAAGCATATGCTTGTTCTGAGAATTCGCAGGGGCGCGCGTACAGTTTTTTCTGGTTGAAAACTGTTGTTGCAAAACCATGCGTGTTTTATATATTATCGGGGCACTCGATTTTGAAATTCATGCGAAACGCAAGGTTATCTGAGGATGTCGGCATGCAGGCGCGACGACGCGCGCGTGTACACTTCGTCAGGATTTCTGAAAGGGATTCTTGCGACAGCACGTGCGCCAGAGGCCCGTTTGGTAGTATGTCCTGGGTTGTGTTGTTGTTTATGGTTTCTTGCGCGGGCGCATCCTTTTTATTGACAACTCTTGTTGCGAGACCATGATTTTATACAACACAAATGTTTCTGAAATCCGTTCGACACCTACGTTTTTTGAATGAGTTCGGCATGCGCGCGCGACGGACCGCGCGTGCATTTCGTCCCGCTAGTTTGCGCGCAATCTGAAACAAACAATAATTTGTGACAAACGAATGTGCGCAACCTCTGCAGAGGATGAAGGCGGGGGGTACCGATTTAGCTGGGATGATTTTCATTCATATCTACGGTGGACGATGGGGCAGAATCGTATGCAAATTGCATTCGGCAAAGGGGGACCTTCAATTCCGTGCGGGGTAGATCCTAATACTCTATAAGAAGGGAGAATCCATGTGGAGCAATATCTGTAGTGCAATCTGTGTGGTGCCATCTATGTTGTGCTATCGAACGGCGGCGGCGAGTGGCGTTGGCAGCAACGGCGGCCACATAGCCGCCAGACCGAATACACGGCCCAGACGACGGGCGGAGCCGAGGCGGCGACGGGGCGGTGACGGTGAGAGTATAGCCGCCACCGACGACACGGCTCAGATCCTTAGAGCAGGAAACGGAACCCCAACGACCAAGCACGACTCTGGGAATTTCTCCGTCGAGTCTACGAAAAGTGTGAAGGATGCTCGTGGGTTGACGAAGGCTCTTCGTATTCTCGCTGATTCGACAAGCACTTCAGCTTTGGGGTAACTCCCTTCTGTAGTCGATCTCCCACTCGAATTAACGGGCGAAGAACGGTATAAATTAACTTTTTCGCTGTCGGGGGCGCCTGTCCCTCGGCGGCTGGAAAGCTTATACCCTTACGGTGGCACCGTAGGGGGTATAAACTTTCCAGCCGCCCAGGGACAGGCGCCCCCGACAGCGGAACAGTTTATTTTATACTCCAGAGTTCGTAACAAAAGGGAGGGGGTCTGGACCCTCCAAGACAAGCCATTTCAGACCCCCCCTCGTGGGAGAACCCTCCAAAACATCGTCCCCAGACCCCCCCAGGCCCTCCAAGATGGCCTGGAAGAGACCCCCCCCGAAATGAGACCCCCCTCCCTTTATTACGAAATCTGGAGTACCGTTCTTCGCCCGCTGATCGAAGGGCTCGCACTTAGGCGCAGAGCGCCAGCGCCGCGGCCGCGGCCCGCAGAGCCGCGGGGAGGCGCGCTGGGCGCGCCCGGCCGCGGGGGGGGGCGCGCGGGCTCCAGCAGGCCATCTGCCGCAGGGGCGACGAGGACGAGGACGAGGACGAGGACGAGGACGACGACGAGGACGACGACGAGGACGACGACGAGGACGACGACGAGGACGAGGACGACGACGAGGCCTGAGCCAAAGGCTGCGCGCTGCTGGCAGCACAGGGCACCCGCACGCCGGCGCCGCGGCGCGCCGCGGCGCGGCGAGCGGCGGCACGGCGGGCTCCGGCTCTCGTGTTCCTGGCCTCGGCACGCGGAGGCTCTTTTTGTGCTGCACGTCGATCCTAGGGGGGGAACAAACCTACCTCGCTTTTGACCACCCTCGCTTCCAGGAGATACCAAGCGATGCCAAACTACGGCCTGTACTGGTCAGGCCGCTTGACGAGGAGGCGCGTGGTATGACTTGGTTTTTCCTGGAAGCGAAAGCGGGGTAGGTAATCCACGCTCTGAGATCCAAGCTCCTCAGGCTGCCCGTGGCGAGTGCCGCGATCGCATCTCTTCGCGTGAGCGGGAAGCCTGAAGAGTCGAGGAGATGCGCATCAGCGTGCGGCACAACCAGGACCACGAGTGTGTTGTCTAGGTGTGTCGCTCACGTCTGCGCTTGCAAGGGACTACTATGGACACCGAGCTAGGCCGCGCAGCAAGTGCGCGGAGTTGTGGCGACAAGCGGGACTCTGTGTGCCCTTCGGCAGCCTCTAGGGTCGCTTTGGGCGGGGATCAGGTCGGGGCACCACCAGCACAGACCAATTCAAAGCATAACCATGCAATAGATGTAGCACATTTGCAAAAGTAGGCTGGCGAAGGACCCGACCATACGCATGTGTGAGTCCCTATAGGGGCCACGAAGCGTGTGAGAGATGAGCCAGAAAGGGTGCGGCGGGCGCATGCGAACGCAGCCGCTGGGGCCTTCGGTGTAGCTCCCTATGAGGCCACGAAGCGTGTGAGGGGCGTGCCGAAATGGGTGCGGTGGGCGCATGCGGACGCAGCCACTGGGGCCTTCGGTGGAGCTCCGTATGGAGCCACGAAGCGTGTGAGGGGCGTGCCGAAATGAATGCGGCGGGCGCATGCGAACGCAGCCACTGGGGCCGTCGGTGGAGCTCCTTATTCGGCCACGAAGCGTGCGATGGGTGTTCCGAAAAGGGTGCGGCGGGCGCATGCGAACGCAGCCGCTGGGGCCTTCGGTGGAGCTCCCTATGCGGCCACGAGAACGTGTGAGGAGTATGCCGACATGGGTGCGGCGGGCGCATGTGATCGCAGCGACTGGGGCCGTTGGTGGAGCTCCCGATGGGGCAACGAAACGTGTGAGGGGTGTGCCGAAAAGGGTGCGGCGGGCGCATGCGAACGCAACCGCTGGAGCCTTCGGTGGAGCTCCGTATGGGGCCACGAAGCGTGTGAGGGGTGTGCCAAAGTGATGGGGGTGACGGGAGAAGGGAGGAGAGGGGCAGGAGGAGGAGAGGAGAGGAACGTGGTGACCATCTCTTCAAAACGAGGACCCAACACCACAGGATGGTTGGGAAAACGGGGCAGCATCAGCACAGGCTCGTCCCCTTCTCTCTCCAGTTCCCACACCTCCTCTTTCTTCCTTCTAAAGTGGTCTCCCCCTCCTCCTCCCCTGCCGCCCTCTCCCTCCTCCGCCTCCCTCTTCTCCCCTTGGCCCCCCCTTCGGTGGCAACTCATGGGAGCCTACCATACCATCTTGTCGGCTCTTGCGAATCGACGCCAATCGACGGCAGTCGACGTCAACCGACGGTAAATCGACGCCAATCGGCGCTGACCGACGCGAAAGCGACGCTACCTCAACGACTCCCACACGCCAAGCGACACTAATCGACGCTACAGACTTGGGCGCCCGAGTTATCCGGGGTAACTCGGGTCCGGGGTAACGCGGGTTTGGATTCCCGAAAAACGAACCCGAATTAGCCCTGACCCGAATTACCCCTGATGATTTGGGGCTCTGGACGCCCGAGTAATCCGGGGTAACTCGGGCCCGGGGTAACTCGGGTTCGGAATCCCGAAAAGCGAACCCGGGTTAGCCCTGACCCGAGTTACCCCTGATGATTCGGGGCTCTGACAGACGGCAATAAGAGGGTACACCGGGCTCCCAAGATTCGCTACCGTCGAGGCGTTGACCTCAGGAACCCTAAATAAGGAACGAGGCCCCTATTTTCCATCAGTTAAACTCCGATTTCGTATCGAAAGCCTGAGGACAACCTCAGGCAAGCTGCGAAACACTCAAGGAACACGGAGCCCCTCCCCAACGAAAAGGGTTCCTTCTTCAGGGCCCCGACTGTACACCGGGCTCCCAAGATTCGCTATCCCCCCCCTCCCTCCCTCCGGGGGGGCTGAAAGAAGCTTTCTCAAGGATGAGCCAAGAAACTCGAAAAAATACGTTTTTCACTTTTTTCCCCAAAATTGTTCCTGCAAGTCTTTTGATAGTAATATTGCAGCTGCGGACCTGAGAATTGCACTGACGGCGCGCGCCGCGTCCGCGCACGGGGGGCCCGCCTGGTGCCCCCGCGGACGCGCCCGCGTCGCCGCCGGCGGGGCCGTCCGCGGCGGGCGGCGAGGACAGCGCCTGGGGTCGACTGCGGAGCACGGGGCACCTCTCCCGCTCCCCTCTCCTCCTCCTCCTTCTCCTCCTCCTCCCCCTCCTCCTCCTCCTCCTCCTCCTCCCCTTCCTCCTCCTCCTCCTCCTCCCTCCTCCTCCTCCTCCTCCTCCTCCTCCTCCTCCTCCTCCTCCTCCTCCTCCTCCTCCTCCTCCTCCCTCCTCGTCCTCCTCCTCCTCCTCCTCCTCCTCCTCCTCCTCCTCCACGGGGCACCTCTTCCGCTCCCCCCTGAGACGAAGCCAGGACCTCGCCATCGCTCGGACGTCCATTCCCTGTGTTTTTTTGTCGGTTTCGTGCGCGGTTTGTTTCGCCAAATGATCGAGGATGCTCCTCGATGGTCCTCGCTGAAGGAAAAAGGCACACGCGACGCCAAGGGACGAGGATAGCCGCCCTCCTCTCTTCAGCACGAAAAAAAATTGGTACCTGAGGAATACGGGTCAGGGTCATACAGTCGGGGCGTTGACCTAAGGAACCCTAAATAAGGAACGAGGCCCCTTTTTTCCATAAGTTCAACTTCGATTTCATATCGAAAACCTAAGGAAAACCTGAGGCAAGCTGCGAAACAATTAAGGAACGCGGAGCCCCTCCCCAACGAAAAGGGTTCCTTCTTCAGGGCCCCGATTGTGGTCGCTGGGGCTCTCGCCAGGGCCAGCTTTGCAGCCAACCACTCTTCGACGATCCCGCGGCATGTCGGCGCAGTTGAGCCCGTTTTTCTTCGTAGCTCACCTACCGATCACTGATGATGTGATGTTCTCAATCCGGAGGTGTTCTTCGGCTTCGGCTCTCAGGGACCGTTCTCGGGCCCAGGGACCGTCAAGCGTGGATCTGCGACGAAAGACGACCCCCCGGGAAGCGGTTGGGAACTCTGGGGCCGCGGATTGAACCAATCTGCGACCTACGGCGACGGTTGGGACCTCTGGGGCCGCGGATTCAACAAGTCTACGGCAAATTCGCGTCGTGTCGGCCCCGGCGTTGGTTTCTGACACTGCCGGGATCGTTCAACCTTGAACGGTCGGTCGCCGGAGGCTCCCAACGTTGAACGCCAGCGGCGGGGTCGCCGCCAGTCGACACGATAACCCTGTGCTCCCAAAAGTGATCCCTGGGGATAATAAAGTTCGGGGGTCTGGCGGGGATAATCAACGATTTTCCTGGCGAAGGTGATGTTATGATGGTGGTGGTGATGATGATGATGATGATGATGATGATGATGATGATGATGACGATGATGATGATGACGATGACGATGAAGATGACGATGACGATGTTGTTGATGATGATGATGACGATGATGCTGATGCTGATGATGATGATGATGATGATGATGATGATGATGATGATGATCCTGGGCGCTCGCGTAACCTGACCTTGTAGATCTCGGCACAAGACTGACTCGGCGTCTGATCAAGTTCGGCCTCCACGCCTTCTCCACAATTGAATCCTATTGACACGGGGTACAAATAGAGGGGGGCAAGGGAGGGGGTATGATTTATTATCGGGGGCACAGGGTTACAAACCTGCCTTACGTGAACTGATTCGCTGACCGCCCCATTACTGCAAGACGAAGCAAGGACAATGATAAAATCGAGGAAAGATAAATCGGGAATCTCTGAGATGCGGCGGCTCTGGAAGATGCCTCGGGCGCCGCGGCGTTCTCAGAGCGTTCCGGAACGCTCTGAGTGCGTTCCAGAACGCTCTGGATCGGATTTATCCTCGCCCCAGCCCCGCACCAGCATCTATTCGCGAAGCCGGATCGTAATCGGAATCGCATCGAATATTTTTGGAATCGGTGTTTAGACCGGCGACCGCCGCATCGGCTCGGAAGTCGTAAACCGGAAGCCGGAGCAGAATCGTTCGCGGAAGGCAGGAGCCGTTCGCGGCACGCAGGCAGAGGAGGGGAGGAGCCCCGACGGCCGCAGCAGCAGGCAGGGGAGGGAGGAGGAGCGCCCGCGACAGTGGGCGGAGGAGGAGGAGGAGGAGGAGGAGGAGGAGGAGGAAAAGGAGAAATTGGAGGAGGACGAATCCGGTTTGGTCCAGTCGGATCGAACGAAGACGAGGGGGCCCCTTGTCGTCGTCCTGTGGGAGGAGGTCGGTGTTCCAGCGCTATAAGCGGAGTCCTGGCGTGCAGCAGGGACCAGAGAGCAGTCGCACCAGGGCTACGGCTCGGAGGCACGTGTCCCGTCGACCTGGGCCAAGAAAGGGGGCCAATGCGCGATGATCATAAGGACGAAGAGGGAGGACACGTGGGTCAATGCGAGGAACGGAGGAGGAGGAGGAGGAGCAGGAGGAAGAGGAAGGAGGAGGAGGAGAAGGAGGAGGAGGAGGAGGAAGAGGAGGAGAAGGAGATGGAGGAGGAGGAGGACCAGTATAAACACAAGACGCCTCAACGAGGCTGCAATAAGCCCTCCCTCAAAGCTTCCTGTTCATAGGTCCCTGCAAAGTTTGCTCCATTGCGGGGAGTGCTCCATCGGAAAACAACCATCTGAGAATCTTGAGCCATCCAAAAACAATTATTCACACTTCAACGCCGCGAATCAACGTAACTGTTCAACCCTACACCGTGCCAGAACACTTGTCCTGGAACGCCAACACTGAAATTCAACGTGGCAGTTCCACCTGATAACCCTGGATCGCACCTGAACGCAATTTTGGGAACTTCTCATACATATATTTATATATGAGCATATTTTCATATATTCATATAAATCTGTAGATCCGTATACACAGCAAGCCGTGCAACTGCTGTACACTGTTGAAACGGATGTGCGCGGCACGGCGCTGAAGCGAACGCCACATGTTCAACAGGAACCGCCCTCCAACCTTGAAGCCGCTGCGGGCTCTGAAGACACATGTGCGCGGAGATGGAAACCGATCGCCGCATGCTGTAGTACACGGCCGCCCTCCATCCTTGATACTGCTGCAGGCCAACAAAAGAGTGTGCGCACCGCTCGAGAAAGAGCCGCGTTTTCAAATCGACCCGCCCTCCCTCATTGAAATTGGTGCAAACATTCCAGACGACTGTGCGCGGTGCTAAGGTGATCGCAACAGTTTTAAAACGACCCGCCCTCCATCCTTGAAGCTGTTGCAATATTTTGAAACAACTGTGAGCGGCGAACAAGCGAGAACCACGTTTCGAAAACGATCCGCCTTCCATCCTTGAAGCTGTCGCGGAACGTAAAGGCTTCAGCAAGATAAGTGGTGAGGTGGTCTCAGGGGAAACGCCCTGCCCGCCCTACCGACCTGACATGTCTGGGGGTGCGACAGGGAGTTTTTTACAAGGAAAACCACGGAGGCGGAGGAGGACAAGGCGGAGGAGGAAGAGCGGAACGGGGGTATGAAAACGAGGAGGATGGCGAGGGAGGATGGACCACGGAGGATGATGATGATAGCAGGGATGGGGTCCTCCAGTCACCATCCTCCCCCTCCAACTTTTTTTTTTCCTCCCCATCCTCCTCGATCCCCCTTCCCTATCCGCCACCATGCCGCTGAGCACGGAGTGGGCGTGTCCTCAGATCCTTTGTCTAATCCCGCAAGCCTCAATCGTCAATCCTGAAGTTTGATTTTAAGGGCCTGGACCCCTAATCGATAAATCTCTCGGTGCTTCCCGCGTGGCCGGGGCGTCATCCCGCATTGCTTTTTCGGGCCCAAGGTGGCTCCAAATTGTGCCAAGAGGGCCTCAAAGGCAGACGGCCCAGGAGGGCCCCGAGAAGCCCAAAGATCGCCCCAAGACGCCCAAGTTGGCCCCGAGACGGCCCAAGAAGCCTCCACGACGCCCCAGGAGGCTTACAAGAGGCCTCCCAAGAGGGAGCCAATACGCCAGCATCATTGAATTGTACTTTGTTTTTGAAGGATTTGGGCGTTCTTGCCTCTTCAGCTTCCCTACGCTCCCAAACGGTTTCAGAAGCCTCGAATAACACCCTAAGACGGCCCAAGAGGATTCCAAGGGGGCCCCAAAACAGCCCCACGGGGCCCCAAGGCGGCCCAGGAGGTCTGCAAGACGGCTGACAGATGCCCCCAAGACGGCTCCGAGGGGGGCACAGACGGGGGACACGAAAGGAAATTTCGAGCCCTTGGCCCCAAGAGGCCCTCAAGAGGCTCAGAAGGCCTCCAAGAGGCCCCAACGAGCCAAGAGGCCCCCAGGAGGCTCTCAGAAGGCCCCCGAGAGGCTCCCAAGAGGCGCCACAACTGCCCCCATGATGCCGAAAACCGTCCCCAAGAGGCCAAGATGACCCCAAGAAGCATCCCTGAGGACTCTGACCCAACATCCAGGCACGGTTGCGGGAGGGGCCGAAAACAATTCGACTGTAGAGGAATAACTCTCCTCTGTCGCCCCCCGACACGGGTGGGTAGGGCGGGCTGGCCGTTTCGCCTGACGCGTCCCCATCATGCATTGCATGATCCTAAACCTTCAAACGTGCAGCAATTTCAAGGATGGAAGGCGGGTTGGTGTCAAAATGCGGCTCTTGCCGTAGCACCGCGCACATTCGTCTTCAACGTTTGCAGGAGCTTCACGGATGGAGGGCGGGCGGTTTTCATAATGTGGCTCTCTCCGAAGCGCCGCGCACGTTCGCCTTAAAGTTTGCAAGAGCTTCACGAATGGCGGGCGGCTCCTTTTTCAAACTATGGCTCTCGCTTCAGCGCCGCGCGCATTCATACTAATAGATTATAGCTGTTTCAAGGATGCGTATGGTTGGCGTCCCATCAAATGTGTGCTGGCGCGGCTTAGGGTTGTCAAGGCGCGACAGTCACGTTGATTCGCGGTGGCGTTCCAGAAATTGCGTGCTGGCACGATTCGGGATAGTCAGGTCGCAACAGTAACGTTGATTCGCTGAGTGGCTGTCCCAGGAACGATGCTTTGGCACGGTTGTCGATGTCCTGACGGGCGTCTTCCAGCGGGGAACGCCTCGCAGTGCAAATTTATCTAGGTACCAATAACAGAATGAACTTGCAAGGAGGGTCGATTGCAACATCGTTGATGGGTCTTGGGTTTACAGTGGGCCTCCCCCTCCTCCCCCTCCTCCCCCTCCTCCTCCTCCTCCTCCTCTTCCTCTATTCCTTTATTTCTCTCCCTCTCTCCTTCTCATTTTCTAATGGGCGGGGACTGGGTCAACTCTTCTCACCATATCCTGTTTAATCCAGATTTTGATGCGTGGAGACAAAAAGCTTATGGGGTTGGGCAACGCGTGCCTGCTGAAGGCCACCCCCACCCGCGCTGGTGATCTCAATCGAACTCAGAGAAGCTTATGGCCTGGAACCCACCATGAAACTGAGAAGGTCCAGCGTGCCGAGAAAGGGCTCCCCTGTTGACTGGGTGTTACGGACTCTGTCCTGGGACTGTTACTCTTACTCCTCCCCCATCCACCTACTCCACCTTCTCCTCATCCTCCCTCGTGTACTCCTCCTCCTCCTCCTCCTCCTCCTCCTCCTCCTCCTCCTCTTCCTCTTCCTCCTCTCCCTCCAACATCCCCGTTTACTCCTCCTCCTCCTCCTCCTCCTCCTCCTCCTCCTCCTCCTCCCTCGTTTTCTCCTCGCTCGCAGTCCTGATTACGCGCAATAAGGCTGCAAAGCTGATAGGTACGCATGAGGAATGGGCTTGGAAAGGGGAGGGCGTATAGCAGTATCGCTGATGCATCTTGGGTTGATTATGGTCCTCCTCCTCATCCTCCTTCCTCTCCTCCCTCATCTACTTCTCCTCCTCCTCATCATTCGTTCCCTCCTTTTTCCCTTCTCCGTCCTGACCAGGAAGTGTCTCCGCACGCCGGTTTTGGACCCCGCCGCGGACGATGCGGGTACCGACTGGCTGAGTGAATACACGTGCACACCCGTTTGAAAAACAATTCGTCGGTGCCCAGCTGGTTGGCGGGTCAGCCACGGGGTCGTCCCCAGCGCGTCCGTGCAAGAGACGCAAGGTAGCCTCGTCGAGCAGTTCAAGATCGGAGCCGGCGACGTCCGCGAGCAATCGCACGAGGGTGGTCGAAGCGCCCGTGACGAGTGCCAGACATCGAGAATATCCAATAGCAGGGCCAGGCGATAGGATCCTGGTGGCACCGTGGACTTCAACTGCACGGCGTGCTAGGGAAAGGAGCTTAGGTTCAAGGTTGGGAAAGATACCAGCGACCTGGTCAGTCAACAAGATCCAGAAGGAGGGCGCAAAGCCCGAACCAAAGACAGATTTCGGTGGCCCCCCTCTTCAACAGTATAGAACGCAAGGACGTGGAGCCCGAATTGACGACAACGCTCGGAGATCACGCGGACTTCAAAAGCACGGGGCGCAGAAGCCACAAATTCCACAAGGTCTGCACGACATCTGCGCGCGGCCAATGAAAGTGGTTGACTTGAATGTCCGGGGAACAACACCCAGAAGCACAGTGAGGAGCACGTGTCGACTGCCACTGATCTCGCACTGCAGTACAGTCGGGGCGTTGACCTAAGGAACCCTAAATAAGGAACGAGGCCCCTTTTTTCCACAAGTTAATCTTCGATGCCCCAACGAAAACACCAGGAAAACCCGAGGCAGGCTGTGAAACACTTCAGGGACGCGGAGCCCCTCCCCAACGAAAAGGGTTCCTTCTCCAGGGCCCCGGCTGTAGTGCGGAGTGCGTGATCAGTGGCACCATCATGGTGCTTGCCGTCGCTTCGCTGCCGCAGGGCGCCACGACGCGCGCCGGCCAGGACTGCGGCCGCGCCGACGCGGCAGCGGCGACGCGCGCCCTCACTGCGCGGGGCCCCGCAGCAGGCCGCGCGCGGCCGCGGTCTGCACGGGCGAGTCGTCGGCCCCCGGAACGACCGCCTTCGCCTGCCCGCGACGATTTATGCATCTCGGATTCGGCGATGAGCCCATCGCGCAAGCTGAGTATTGCGATGTAGGTTGTGCCGCAGTTCTACTAGTACTAGTCTGCGCTTTTTTTTTTATATGTGTATATATATATATAAAGAAGAAGCTACAGCAGACAAGCATGGGCACCGCAAGCTGTGGGCGACGGCGCCGCAACGGCCGGCCAGAACGGCAGCCGCATAGCGGGGCTTCGGGACCATGCGCGGGAGCGAGCATGCCAACGAACCCGAAAGACGCACCGAATTGCCCAACAAATCACACCATATCAGATGTGCCAGCTGCTGCCCCCCCATCGGACAAAGGACAGAGCAAGCTCCGCGTGGCCTCCAGCCGGAAAGCCTGGCCCCTGGCATGAAGACGCAGTGGGGCCGGCGGGGGAAACAAAAACCGCTACTCCAGATTTCGTAATAAAAGGGAGGGGGTCTGGACCCTCCAAGACAAGCCATTTCAGACCTCCCCCGTGGGAGAACCCTCCGAAACATCGTCCCCAGACCCCCCAGGCCCTCCAAGATAGCCTGAAAGAGACCCCCCCCCGAAATGAGACCCCCCTCCCTTTATTACGAAATCTGGAGTAGCAACCGCCAAACACTGTTGGCACGCGGCCGCGGCGGCTGCTCGGCGCCCTTCGCAACGGCCGCTGCCCTGTGGCACGGCGGGGCAAGTCGAGACGCGGCGCCCTGCTGGATGCACCTCACACACACAAACACACACACACACACACACACACACGCACACACGCACGCACGCACGCACGCACGCACGCACGCACGCACGCACGCACGCACGCACGCACGCACGCACGCACGCACGCACGCACGCACGCACGCACGCACGCACGCACGCACGCACGCACGCACGCACGCACGCACGCACGCACGCACGCACGCACGCACGCACGCACGCACGCACGCACGCACGCACGCACGCACGCACGCACGCACGCACGCACGCACGCACGCACGCACGCACGCACGCACGCACGCACGCACGCACGCACGCACAGCACACACACGCACACACACACTCACACACACCACACACACACACACACAACACACACACACACACACACCCACACACACACACACACACACACACACACACACACACACACACACACACACACACACACCACACACACACACACACACACACACACACACACACACACACACACACACACACACACACACACACACACACACACACACACACACACACACACACACACACACACACACACACACACACACACACACACACACACACACACACACACACACACACACACACACACACACACACCACACACACACACACACACACACACCACACACACACACACACACACACACACACACACACACACACACACACACACACACACACACACACACACACACACACACACACACACACACACACACACACACACACACACACACACACACACACACACACACACACCACACACACACACACACAAACACACAAACACACACACACACACACACACAACACACACACACACACACACACACACACACCACACACACACACACACACACACACACACACACACACACACACACACACACACACACACACACACACACACACACACACACACACACACCTTTTTTTGACGCATCGGTAGGCCACTGCCGCGCGGGAGTTGCCAGGGCGGGGGGGGGACCGCGCGCCCGCGAAGGCCAGCCCGAAGTCACCGCGCGCGGGGTAACGCCACAGGGCAGGCCAGTCCACAAGAAGGAGGAGGAGGAGGGGGAGGAGGAGGAGGAAGAGGAGGGGAAGGGGGAGGAGGAGGAGGAGGAGGAGGAGGAGGAGGAGGAGGAGGAGGAGGAGGCTTCCGAAGCCTGTTTTCCATTCGCTAGTGCGCAGCCCCCCTAAGTGGCCCATGGTGTGGCTGCGGACCCCAGGCGAACGAGGCGACCAGAGCGGCACTGCCGCGCACTTGGCGGGCGATGCTCTGCAATGCGAAACGCACCAACAATCGGGCCAAGCTGCGACATGCGACGCAGAAGGAACCCGACTTCGTCCGCGCAAGCTCTGATCACCCCATGATCGAACGACGGAAACAGCCTCTGGAGACGACCCGGCAGAGGGCCCATGCAAATAGGCTTCCCGCGAGGGGGCACCCCCGGAGGACTCCACAGGCGAGCTCGCGCACGGGGGCCAGGGGCAAATCTCTGAGCATGACGATGGCAATCGGGGAATTGCGCAATGCGCCGATGGCCCAGCGAGCTCAGAGCGGGACCCCGTAGTACTCCAATGCAAATTCGGGTCACCGTCGGGACAGACTGGGGAAAGCCGCTTTAAGTCGAGCAGGATGAGGGGCGGACGTCTGCTCGGGCCGTCATCCGGCCATCCATCGCGGCTCGCTGCTGCGCCCAGCAAAAGTACTTCGCCAGCGATGCGCCCTTGCTGGCACGCCCCCGCCCGCTCTGAGACAGCGAAACCATGGGTTCCAACGCGAAGTGGGTCGCCGGGCGGATTGCCTTCGCATCGCCGTTTTGCAACTCGAGGGCCGCATGTCCTAGCGCCGACGAGTTAGTCGAACCTCGCCCGACTGTTCATCGCCCTTGAGGGGAAGAGCAAACGGCGCATGGTCGGCCTCGCGGGAAAGAGATCCGCCAGAGTAATTGCGCTTGAACGCGCGACGCAAAGTGGTGGCAGCAAGAGGGCGGGGTTAAGCGGGGCGCGGGGGGCGGTCGGGGCCTGGGGCGCTTGGCTCCGCACGCTGAAGCGCGCGGGCCAGCGCTGCTTCACTCGGCGTCGGCGCGTCGAAAGTGGGAGCAGGGGGGGGGGATCGACGAAAGGAAGCTGCAAATGGCGGGGCCCGATGGCATTCTCGCTGAAAGAAATTGCATCCAGTGAGACTGCGCCGCGTCATAAGTGACCCCATCATTCGCGCGCGCTCGCTCGCTCACTTCCGGGCCAGAGTGAATGCGCACTCGCGCCCCTTCCTAACAGAGATGTCTCGCGCAGGGGTCCACGGCCAAGCGCGCCGTGCTGCCTTGCGCCCAAGCTCGCACCGGTGCATCTCGGCTTTGTGCCGGCCGAATTCGTCAAACTGGGATGCGTTCGCGCTGGCTTGCAGCGCGCGCCGCTGGTGCCAGTCATCACTGGCAGCGTCGCATTGGGCGAGGAAAGCAAGGGGGCCGGGGAGAGAGACGACGCCATCGCCGACGACCAAGTGGGGGGAGGCGAGGGTGGGGGCAGCAGCTCAGCGCAGCAGCGCGAATGTCATCGCGTCGCAGCGCGCGCGCCGTGGACCTGTGCAGATGCACGCGCGAGGTGGGGGCGCCGGGGCGCGCGGGCTGAACGCAGCCGGGGCTCTGCTGACGATCGCCAGTGAGCGCCGCTGCCTCGCGCGCGCGGTCCTCTACCCCATGCGACTCCGCAGTCGCTGACCGGCGATCAAAGTCTGCGCGTTGGAGCGTCGCAGCAAACGACGATCGGCACTTGGCGGTCTTGGACAAATGCGGTGGGCTACCGCGCTCCCGTTGTTCTTTCGGGGCGGAGGGTCGGATTTTGAGCACGGGCATGGCGTGGTCCGACAAGCCTCGATGGGGCGGCCGAGCGCGTTCGCGAGCGATCTGCAACGCGACACCTAGCAACGCCAGCTGCGGGCCGCTGCCAGACAGGAAGATGCGATCAATGCAGGAAACCCGCAGTCGGTGAGAGTCGGGCCGCGCGGGGAAATCGCACGCGAGTTCAGCGCGCAAACGAAGCGCGCGAGTATCCACCGAACCTGCACGCGCTGCCCTCGATTATTAAATGTGGACAGTGAGGCGGGAGGGGCGCGACGAGACGAGGACTGCGCGGGGACGCGGAATCAGCGGGGTGGGCTCTCAGAACGTTGAAGTCACCGAGGGCAAGGAACATGAACGCGCGTTCGCGCTGCTGCGCGTGCAAAGCTTGTTGGGTCCAGAAGCCCTCAATATCATCAAACTCGACTGCTGGCAGCATGTGATTCCGCGCGCCGGGAAGACGCACGCTGTGTTCATGAGCAGGGGGGCATTAAGAGAGCGGCCGCACGGCCAGCAATGATCGCGCGCAGGTCGCACTCTGGACCCAGCTCTGGAAAAGCAGGAGACTGTTGCGACCGTCCAAAGACAAGGAATGCAACTCCAACAGCGGATGCATCCGCGACAGGCAGGAAGCACTCGCAGGCGCATGGCGCAGCATTGGTGAGCATTCGCAAACGGCGTAGGTCACCACAAGCTTCTTGCCATGCTATTTTAATCTCTGACGCATGTATTCATTAAACACCTGGGTGTTGGCTTCACGTTTGCGTGTGATGAGGCACAGCAGACCTCGAGCATTCAATATTATCGCAGGAAGCCCAAAGGCGACAGACATCTCTGCTATCAGGCCCCCATGGAGCCCAACATGTGTTAGCAAAACCACTGTCCTTAACTGCCCAGAACGGCCGCTGAGATAGCTGCTTCGATCGCATCGCAGTCGATGTTGAATTCAGCAATGGCGTCCACGTTCCAACGGATGCGAGTGGGTTCATATTGGCCTTGAGGCTCGAGCTTGCAGAGTAGAGCAGTACCTGCGAGTATCTGGCACTGAGCTCCCCGGCGACGCCAAGTTTGTCAGAGCAAGTGTCCTCCAGTAGCTTGCGCTTTTTACTAGCTTGCACCTCGCCGCGCACCATCCTGGGACGTGTGTCAGCAGGGACGCTGTACATCGGACACACTGCGCTCTCTGTGGAGAATGCTGCACATGAGCACCATCCAGTAGAAGTTCGCAAGAACCGCACCAACGCAGAAGCTCCGTTGTTGGCCTCGGGTTCGTTGCCAAGCACGCTGGTGGTGAATCGCCTGGCCACGATGTCACCAACAAACTCGATGTGTTGGGGCTGGAGCTTGGCGCCAGCTATCCAAACTGACAGACCATCACGAACAGCATTCGGTTCGGAGCAGCAAGCGCGACGATGCCAACCGAGTAGATGAGCGGGTCCACAGCCCTATCCCAGTTCGCCGAGGCCTTCACGTCGAAGGGCCGTGGAGCCTCCGCTGTAGCCACCTAACTGAACACGATCTTGGTCCACCTCACTGCGTGTGGTGGCTTGGGCTGCCGCAGCAATGTCCTGCAGTTGTCGTACTTCGTGCAATTCCCGTGCGTTGACAGCGAGCCGCCTGTGTGCCCGCGCCTGCTCACCAAGAAAGAACACCTCAAACCAACAAGCGATAGACTCGAGATGCGACGATGCCAATGCTGCTGCTGCTGCTGCTGCTGCTACACTGCTGGCTGCATTCTGGATTGCGGCTGTCGACCCGCAGGGCTTCACGTAGAGGTCGTTCCATCTGCTGCATCTCGGAGTTGTCGCGCCATGGGTCATGTTCCTGGAGAGCATCGCGCTCGATGACGGGTGTAGCCGTGCCTGTGATGACTACGGAGGAGGGTGCGGAGGAGGAGAAGGAGCAGGAGGAGGAGCAGGAGGAGGAGGAAGACACAGTAATGAACCCAACATGTGCCAACGATACTACAACACATCTTCCCGTCCCAAACTCCCTCTTCACGAGTCCCTCCGAGCCTCCCTGTTTCAGTACAAGAAGCGCCCCTGGAAAGACGAACACCACATAGGCCTGCCATTCAGCCGAACACCACCCTTCACAAAAAAACGGCCCTGCATCCATCTAGCGAACAGTAAAAACTGGCGACAAGGTAGACACATGCAATCCGAGCAGGTGTCCAACAAACACTTCGTCTTTAAACAGAGCCGTCCCCCAGCCATGGAAACGAAGCGCATGCCTAAACTTCTGGTGCGAGGCTTTCTGGTTTTGGGGGTATCATGCGGGATCCGCATGTTGAAAAGGAGCCGCCCTCTGTGTTTAAGCTTCCCGATCTCTCAAACGAGAACCCTCCTTTGAAAAGGAGCCAACCTCCTTCCACCCTCGTAGCAGTTGTACGATGTTGCGCTCGCAGTGGTGTATGTATTGGAGATGTCCCAGACAAGAAGCACACTTGAACACAGGCAAGGCTCCATCAACGTAAGAGTTGCAAGCTCTCAGCCGGAACACGCGCGGCACCAAGAAGTCTTCAGCGTGGGAGCCGCGGGCTCGGACGACAGTGCAGCGAGCGGCCCATCAAAGAATGCTGCCACGGACTCGGTTCCCCTGCGCGCCACGCGCTCAAGCGTGGACCCCCGGTGTGATGACATGGATGTGTGCTGTGGCAACATAAGCCTGGAAACGCCCGGATATGAGCACAAGCCGAGCGTCGGCCACGTGCGCAGGACCCCCGCCTTTCGGGTCGCCACCATGACAGTCAGTGCGCGGACTCCCTGCCGGGCGGAGGATTGGGTGGTGGACGAACACACGGACGACCTCGTTTTCGGCGGAGCGGGGGAAGCTGGAGTAGCCCTGGTCGAGGGGAGGGAGGGGTGGAGGAGGCCTTCCCCTCCTCCTTCCCTGCTCTCTCCTCCCATCCGTCCGCCTCCTCTTCCCCCTGTCCGTCTCCTCCTCCTCCTCCTCCTCCTCCTCCTTCTCCTCCTCCTCCTCCTCCATCTCGTCATCCTCGCACCTAGATCGACCATGAGTCCTTCCAAGCTTTACGACGAGGCCGGCGGGGCGCTGACTCAGATGTAAACGTAGATGCCGCCGGGGTTCGAACGCGGCCTAAGGGCTGGAGTGTCTACCGCAAGCCGCAAGCCGCAAGCCTCCTCGTGCTCCCTCCCTACCTCCTGCTCCTCCTCTTCCCTCCTCTTTCCTCCTCCTCCTCCTCCTCCTCCTCCTCCTACTCCTCCCTCCTCCCACCTCCCTCCTCCCTCCTCCCTCCTCCCTCCTCCCCCCTCCCTCCTCCTCCCTCCTCCCCTCCTCCTCCTCCTCCTCCTCCTCCTCCTCCTCCTCGTCCTCCTCCCCTCCTCCTCCCTCCCTCCCTCCCTCCCTCCCTCCCTCCCTCCCTCCCTCCCCCTCCCTCCCCCTCCCTCCCTCCCTCTCCTCTCCTCCTCCTCCTCCTCCTCCTCCTCCTCCTCCTCCTCCTCCGCCTCGCCCTCCCTCTCCCCCCATCCCTGCTCCGTTCCCTCGCTCCCTCCTCCCCGCGACCCCCCCCCCGCCCCCCAGAGGCCGCCTGCTGGGATTGCGGCGGCGGGGCCCCGCCGGGCGGCTCGTGCGGCCCGCGCTGCCCCGCCTCGCGGGCATGGGGGGGGGGAGGGGGCGGGCGTGGGTGCAGAAGCGACGAGGCTTCGATCTCTCTTCCCCCTCTCCTTCCCTCACCTTTCCCCCCCTCCTTCCTGCCCCTCCGCCTCCCCTCCCCTCATCGCCTTACCCCCACATCCTCTCCGCTCTCCACATCCAGACGATATCGGCGTCACCCCAACCTACTTGTACTACATGTGCGTTGCCCCCCGAGGGGCGGGCGATGAGGTGGAGCGTGCCCAAGACTCGCCGTCGCTCGGACGTCCATTCCTCGTGCATGTTTCGGTTTCGCGCGTTTGACGGTTCGCAGGATGAGGCAGAATGCATGCACGCGACCGAGGGATGCCAAGAAGAAGGTCATCGTCCAATCTACGAGTCGCTGCTGCTACTGGAGCTGCTGGTGGTGCTGCTGCTACTGTTTTGAACGGCGGCTCGAAAAAAACGCATCGGCCACTGAGGGGCAGAAGCAACGAGGCTGGCGAGGAGGACGAGGCTGGCGACGACGGCGGGGGCGGCGACAAGAAGGATGAGGGTGAGGATGTGGGCAGCTCTGTCTTCGGGTCTGATGCCATCTGCGACAGGAGGAGCACAAGGACGACGACGAGGACGACGACGGCGACGACAACGGCTTGGTTTCGGACGCCTTTCAATCGGGGAAACGTGCAGGTGGGGTAGTGGCAGAGGTGGGGTTAGAGGAACATCGCGCAAACACGCCCGTGAAAAAAGGGACCTGTGAGTATCCATCTGCGTATTCTCTCTAGCCGAACCTTGAGATACAAAGGCCTCCCAGGAAGGGTCGGCGTAGATGGGGTCGGAGGATCGCGCCGCTGCGCCGATACATCGCCGATACATCGGCGATGCATCGGCGATGCACAAGCGATGCATCGTCGACGACGGCGATGCATCGGCGACGTCGACGTGAAGCAAATCGGGCTTCACATCGAACCGCATCGCCGATACATCCGTGATGCGGTGCGATCTTGCGAGCCCATCTGCGCCGACCCCATCTGGGAGGCCCCGGGGAAGGAGGGGGGGTCGGGCGGGAGGCCGCGGCGTGCACCCGCTAAGGTGCGTCCGCGCCACCGGCGCATCAATCGCCTGTGTGCACCAAAGCGTGTGGGGGGCGGGTCCAAGCCAACCAGTTACAATCGTTAGCGTTACCCGGGGGGGGGGGGCGGTCTTGGCCTGGCTAACGAGCGTGACCCTGGGGAGGAAAAACAGATCACCTCTGTATGTTCTCTAATCCATCATTGGGATAATCCCCCCTCAATGAACCCCGGACTCGAGCGATGCTGGAGGCGCTCGCCACGACGCGGCTGGGCGC
>CAUYUJ010020348.1:722435-753780 GCA_963575745.1 Prorocentrum cordatum
AGATTCACGCATGTTCCTGATCGACGTACCAGAAATAATAGTTTGGGAAGGTTCAGGGTCGTGGGTGCAACAGTTACATTGGTTCGCGGTGTTGACGTCCCAAGAATGGCGTTCTGGCACGATTCAGGGTAGTCAAGACGCAACAATCAGGTTGATCAGTGGCGTTGGAAGTCCGAGAACAGTGCTTTGGCATGCCTCAGGGTCTTCAAGCGGTTGTCTTCCAACGAGGCAGTTCCCTCAATGGAGATGAACCGTTGCAGGGGCCTCTGAAGAAGGAGCTTGGAGGGATTGTTGATGACTCGTGAGTTTGAACTGCTCGTCCTCCTCCTCCTCCTCCTCCTCCTCCTTCCCCTCCTCCTTGGTGTTCCTCCTCCTTTCTGGTCGCCTTTTTCTTGTTATCCCTGTTCTTGTGAATAAGTACTCATTATACGTATGAGACGTGTCTCTGATAGTATCCTTCGTCTGTCTTGTTCTTAGTCCTATTATTCGTAATATTCCGATTATTCTCAATACTAATATTCCCGATCCTCCTGTGGTGGGCTGTCGTTTTGAACAGACCAATGCTTGCTCCGTCCCCTCCGCCTTCACCTCCTCCCTTCTCCTTCCTCCTGCCTGCGCTGCGGGTATGCGAACTGCGCCAATGTCGCTATGCTCGTGGCTCCTGGGAGGTCCAGCGGAGTGGAGGACCACGCAGATCTGCTGGGACCTCGCGGCTCCCTGCGGGGATGCGAACCGCACAACTGTCGTCAATTTCGTCGGCTCTTGGGAGGTCCAGTGGAATGGAAGTCCCCGCAGATCTGCCGAGACCTCGCGGCTCCCTGCGGGGTCGCGAACCGCAGATCAGCCGAGACCTCGTGGCTCCTTTCGCGGTTGCGAGCTGCGCCAATGTCGCCATGTTCGTGGGCTCCTGGGAGGTCAAGCGGAGTGGAGGTCCACGCAGATCTGCCGAGACCTCGCGGCTCCCTGCGGCGCTGCGAACCGCGCAATTGCAACTGCCGCCATTTTTCGCCAGCTCCTGGGAGGCCCAGCGGGGTGGGGGTCCACGCAGATCTGCCGAGATCTCGCGGCTCCCTGCGGGGCTGCGAACCGCGCAGCTGTCGCCATGCTCGTGGGCTCCTGGGAGGTCCAGCCTGGGTAGTCGAAGCCAATCTGGCAGGCCCAATCTGGCAAACGGGGGCAATCTGGCGAGGGAGCCAACGCGAATCCAGTCTGGCGAATAACCCAAATCATCCAGCTTGGCTGGGCCAGATTGGCCCTTGGGGCCCAATCCAATCTGATAGTCTGGCCTTCGACTACCCAGCCAGCGGAGTGGGGGTCCCCGCAGATCTGCCGGGACCTCGCGGCTCCCTGCGGGGCCGCGAGATGCACATCCTTGCGGTGCTGTGGACGCGAAGGATTGAAGGGGCCCCAGGACACACAAATAAATACACACAAACAAAAATACCCCCTATATTTTCCCATATTTTCTGGGTATTTGTCTTCCCCCCCAGTTCCCATATTTTCCCATATTTTCCTGGGAGTCGACGATTAATTGTGTCTGTCTGTTTTTTTCCCCTCCTGAAAGGGTTGGGCTCGGCGGCGACGAGGCGGGGACGGGGCGGCGACGGCGGCAACATGGCTGCCGGACCGCGACCCAGGCCCAGAGGACGGGCGGCGGCGAGGCGGCGACGGATCGGCGACGGCAACAACATAGCCGCCAGATCCTCCTCCTCCTCCTCCTCCTCCTCCTCCTCCTCCTCCTCCTCCTCCTCCTCCTCCTCCTCCTCCTCCTCCTCCTCCTCCTCCTCCCCCTCACCCTCCTCCTCCTCCCCCTCCCCCTCCTCCCCCTCCCCGACAGAGAGGTCCAGACGACGGGCGGCGACGAGGCGGCAACGGGGCGGGGACTTCGGCAAGAGGACCGCCAGATCGACAGACAGGCCCGGTTCCCCAGAGGAGAAGCAAGAGACCCTGCAAAGACATGCAGGAGAAGCAAAGAGACCCTGCAAAGACGGAGCAGAGTCCACTACTTAGAGAAAAATAAGACATGCACACTGAAAAGGAAAACCGATTGCACTCGAAGTGAACGTCGACATGCAAACCGAATGATACTTCCAAATGGAATCGAAACATAAAACGGGATCCAAACCGACATGCAGATATGTCGAGATGACAATCTAGCTGCCAATCAAATTACACTCGACCTATACATCGAACTGGTCTTGCAATCGTCGTTCAACTCGACATGCAAATCGAAACAGAAACTTAACCGGAAACATAAAACCGGGAAACTACATGCACGTCCAAATGCAAATCACACACCTCGAAATGTGATCGAAATGCTGAGCATCGAAATGTCAATTCAAATGCAATGGATATGTATATCGGAATGCACATCGACATGCAAATCCAATTGACATGAAACGCCAAATCGGAATGAACGTCAGAATGCGTGCCGCCATGTACATCGACTTGCAAATCGACATTCGGATCGAAATGCGAGGCGGAAGGCGGCTCGAAATGCAAATATGCAATCTCCTCACCCCGCCCCCACTCCCCGCAACCCCTCACATGTAGCCCGAGGGGTGGTAGGTGAGGTCTCTCTTCGACAGCCCTCGGATCGAACTGCAATTCGGAAGGCGGCTCGAAATGCACATATGCAAGTTCCTCACCCCCGCCCCCACTCCCCGCAACCCCTCAAACATAACCCGAGGGGTGGTATGTGAGGTATCTTCTCGACAGCCCTCGGATCGAAGAGCAAGGTCCACAGGTCTCCAGGGGTCCTCCGGCGGCCCCCATGAGCACCTGAAGATCCTCAGCTAGCCTTAGGTCGCGCATGTCCTCCTACAGGCGGAATTTGAAAGAGAAATAAAGACGCAAAAATAAACAAACAACGCTCCAACATAGTCAAAACATCGTCCCCGTACTAATTGTGGGGCTATGTTTGACTATTCCTCCGGTTCGAGGGACAGGCCCGACTTAAAGCTAGCCCGTGCAGACCCGACGGTCGCCTCGTGCCGGTTGTGGTTGATCTGCATGGCGGACACTCTCCCAAAACGCCCGAAGTACTCGTTGAGCACGTCCTTTCGCGGCACCCTCTCCCAAGCGTCGCTAAAGCAATCCCTCCCTGGTCCAAGGTGTCCGGCTTATCGCTCCATTTTGGAGCCCTGGGCTGCCTTGCCTCGTGAACGGTGCTCTGGAGGCCGCGGGGGCCTTCGTGGAAATCCCGGGGACACCTTAGACCATGGACCATTCTAGCAATGACCGGCTCTCTCATTTATCCCTCCAATTCCACCGCTCCGTCGACGTCGCGGCCGCCATCGCCGTCGAAGTTCGTGGGTCGAGCCTCGAACACATCACCAGTCGGTCTCCTCTCCGTGTATCCCTCTGCATACTTCTGGCGTGTTGACGATTTCTATGCCAGCGCCCCGCCATGTTCGGCCATGGAAGCGTCGGGCATGCGGGTCGAAATTAACCCAGCACGCGCCCAAACCACCTGCAACGTTGCGCCACGTAAACAGGGCCAGCCGAAACGAGTGCGCCACGAAGTGAAGCGATAATGTGCGCAATCTGATATCAACGGTGCAAAACCCCGTTGCGATGCGCGCCCGAGGGGGCACGGTCTGGGAAGCGCCGGACGATGGGGAATACTGGAGACAAGGATACTGAATGACGACGACAGTGAAGAGGAGAGAGCGGAAGCGCGCGGGAAATGGAGAGGGCCGTGCGCGAGGCTTTGTGCCTGCAGTAATCGAACGAAACGGACGTAAGCGGCGCGATGAGGGATGAAGACCAGCCGCGCAACGTCCGAGGCGTCGATCATGCCGCTGTGCCCGCGTGTGGTCGTGGCAGGGGCTGGTAAGGCTTCGGGTTGCGCACAGGCAGCCCCCCGAGGTATTCCTCTCTAGCGGCAACCGGCGACCCGGTCCCAGCTGGCCTCTACAGGCTCCCGAGTAGCCAAAGGCGGTCTCAAACACCACAACCCTGTGCCGCGGGACGCCCCAGAGGCGAAGCTGCAAGCGGCGCCGGGGTGTTGAGACCGCCCTGGGCTGGGAGCCCGAATGTTCAGTCTCACGGCGAGGCCTTCTTTGGCTCCCCGTGAGACGCTGATCCGCTGGAGCCCCGACGGGCGCAACAAATATTGGCGACTGTCGCGCGCCTGGCAGCACTAAGGGTCGGCGATGCCTCCTGTGGGTGGACGCAGGGCTGCTTCCCGCTGGAGCTTCACGGGCGCTGCGCAGCTTATAATACGAATAGACAGCACGGTCCGATCCGAGCCCCCTTGAGGCCGCTAGCCGCTATACGATCCCCACGGGCGCAGCAAAATTGCGAGAATTGCGCGCCTGGCAGAAACCAGGGCCAGCGAAGTCTCGCCCCCCCCACGAACGCAACAGTGCGGGGCGACCGTTGCACGCCTGGCAGCATTCAGAAATGGCGAAACCGCGTTCCACTGGACCATTCGGAAGATCCAAGGGACTACACTGGGATGTCCGTAGGCAATGCCCATAATCAATTGCGCACCTCCTCATAATGATAATACAAATAGCAGCTCATTGGAATACCGAGTGCACATAGGTAAGCACTGGACACCCAACCTGAATCGATTGGAACACCTCGTTTGGAGAACAATGCCAAAGGTCCCATGGCGCGACTGCAGCAGGGCAGTCCTCGCGCAGAGTCTGACGTCCCCTGAGCACCTGTGGAGTCGAGAAAAACAGATGCGCCAAAAACTGATGGGGAAGGCTACCGCCGGGAACCGCGCCACGGGAAGGTCGCTCTCGCCGTCTGCAGCTGGCTGTGGGAGATTGGTCGAGGCAAACGCGTTGGCTCATATTGCTCAGATGTTTCAGGCGCATTCGACCGCGTGCGGGCGGAACGTCTGGTGGAGAAACTCAAAGCGAGAGGTGTGAACGACATGTTCCTGAAGGCTTTCTCGTCTTAGCTCGCACCCGGAACAATAATATTGCTGTTAGTGGCGTGCTTTCAGATTCTGCTCCACTTGAAGATGTGGGTTTCCAGGGTGCCGTGATTGGTCCACCATTCTGAAACGTGTGTTGCTCTGACGCCCGGGAGGCAATTTCACTCTTGGGCTTGGTTGAAGCGATATCTACACATGATTTGAACTTCTGGTGTGTGTTCAGCCATGCGTCCTGGGACCGCTCGGTGCTCGAATCTCTTTGCGCCTGTCAATATGCTTTACATGCGTGGGGGTCTGCAAACAAGGTATTGTTCGAGCCGTCGAAGGAGGGCATACACATCTACATAAGGTACGAGTAGCCCACATTGCGGATCATTCCAAATACTGAACGTTATTTCGATCCACGCCTGGAAATTACTTTGGCCATGCGGCACTTTGCCGCAGAAGCCGGCTGGCGTCTCCGGGCTCTTCACCGGACAAAGCGCCACTATGGTGTGAAAGAGATGGTCAGGTTGCACAAATGTCACGTCCTGTCGAACCTGGAGGCCGCCACCCCAGCGGTCTACCACGCCAAGAGGAACATGTTGAAACAGTTCGACGACTTGCAGTCTTGTTTTTTAGACGAGGTCGGCTTATCGGCAGAGTCTGCTTCGCGAGAGCACAATATTGCCCGCTTGGTATGCGTCGGGACATAGCAGTTCTGGGACTGCTGTACAAGGTTACTTCAGACTTGGCGCCTCCTGCTCTTGCAGCACTGTTCCGTCCAGCTGCGGGCCATCTTGAATCGTTTGGCTTCGTTCCCGTGCAGACCTTCCACGGAAAAGGTCTGCTTGACCCAAACTAGCCGGGCCATCCAGCTATTATACGACGATCTATCTTTGGCATGATTCGAGCGTTCAACTGGTTACAACACCATGTCGTCAACAATCACCGTCCAACTATTTCACAGGAAACTTCCATCGAAATCATAAAGTCTTCGGCCGGCCGGCCAGGCTGGTAAGAGATGTTTCGCACAGGCTTGTACGGATCAGTTTGACGCCTTGTGTTCGAGTGCTGTGAGAGTTTGTCGTAGGACGATGGACGAGAGCGACGGGCCCGAGGCAGGCAGAGGGGGGGGGGACGTCATGGGGGCGCTATCGGGCGTCGTCGTGAATCCGAACTCTGCGCAGCTGGTCGCGCGAGCACAGAGCCAATTGACGTAAGCAAAAAAGCCTGACAGCAGAAGGGTCACAGGGGACACCTTCCCGAACTCGAGTTGGCTGCCAGGCACCACTCCCCCCCCCCCCCCCCCCCCGCAGCTCTCTGCTCTCTCAGCTCGGAGGTGGGGCGGCGAGGGGCTGGGCAGGGGTCACTCAATTTGGTCCCTCTGCCCATCCCGACGGCGTCATCCCCCGCCTCCTCCCCCTCCTCCTCATGCTCCTCCTCCTGCCCCTCCTTCTCCTCCTCCTCCTCCTCCTCCTTCTTCTCCTCCTCCCTCTCTTGCACATCCCGCTCCCTCCAAGAGGTCAGGGAGGAGTAGCAATAAAAGGCCAGGTAGGAGAGCCAGAAACATGATGGATTGGGGGTCTTTTCTGCAGACGTCTCAAGCCAGCCCCCCAGACTTATTATCCCTAATGCAAAGACGGGGACCTACGTGAGGCCACGCCTTCACTCTGTTATTAGGGCTTGGGCTTCCTGTTTCCTCGATGAAGGGGAGGGCCAAATACCGCCCCAAAAATATCGATCGTCGATCCCCCTCCTCTGAAGTGCCCAGGGGCCTACCGAGTCGGGGCAGCCTGGCGTCGACGGAGCGCTCCCGCTGCTCGCAGGACGCGCCCCGTCGCAGCCACTGCCAGGCCGTCTACCGAACCGACGCTCCTCGTGAGTATGTGCACGTCGCCTGCCCTAGCGGACGCCCCGTCGCGCTGTCAATCGTCACTACCGAGCCGCATGCCTGACTGGACAGAGAAGAACGTCACCAGCCTCGAACTTATCCCTATCCCTGAGACTGACACGCCAAAAGGCGATGACAATCTTAGGGATGCACCCTCAGGATCTGAGGGAATCTCTAAGATCGACATCGTGATGAGGCGATGCCCACCATAGGGACAGGGATATGTTCCAGGCTGGTAAGAGCGGCCTTTGGCCGTAACGGCTGCCACCACCTGGGAATCAAAAGCGTGAAGAAAACGCTTGCTGGTGAGTCTGATGTTCCCGGTCTCCTTGACGACGCAGTTGAGAAACGCTCGAACTTCCAAAACATTGATGTGCTGCTTCACGTTCCATGCTTTGTTAAGTTCGGGGATGGACAGACCTCCCTTTAGTAAAACGTGGTTTAGTGAAAACGACCTGAGGCCCAAACCTGGCGGGCGCAAGCCTGGAAAATGACGGCCGCGGCGCCCTCTCGAGAACCGAAAACGCACACTTCACTAATCGACGTGTCACTGTTGGGGGTTCTGTCCACTCCCGATAAGTACTCCCTGGGCCTCTGGATTCGTCTGGAGGCCTCTGGGGAAGGATCCCGCAGCACCGAATCGGGAACTCGGATCGAACCGAGGTGCGCGTCGGACCGAGCTGCATCGGCATGGGATCGACATCGAACCAGATCGGCTGCGCCAGGACGCGCAACAATGCCACACAATCATACCGTCGGGGCGTTGACCTAAGGAACCCTACATAAAGAACGAGGCCCCTTTTTTCCATAAGTTAACCTTCGATTTCCGGTCGAACGCATAAGGAAAGCCTGAGGCAAGCTGTGAAACACTCAAGGAACGCGGAGCCCCGCCCCAACGAAAAGGGTTCCTGCTTCAGGGCCCCGACTGTATGGCCGCACCAGGCCGTCGGAACATCGGAATCGAACCCTGCGCATGTGTCCTCAAAACAGTGCTTGCGCTTAGGGGGTCTTTCTGCTCTTGCTAAGGAACTGGATTGGGCAAAGGCGCTCGGCCACTACTGTCTACACTCGTAAAGCGAGCCCAAACGGTACATCAAGTGAACATGCAACAGCATTGTTTCCCAGACTCGCCGAACATGTAAATGCCGTCTATGAGTCGCGGATCGAAAATGCACATTCCAGCAAACTCAAACAGGCCACACTGCCCAAACCGCATCCCCCCAAAGGGGGGTAGATTAGTCGACGCATGCCCATCCCAAAACTGGTTCGGCTGGTGGGCGGTTGGTGCCCGCTCGTGTGACGGGCCGATGTTCCACCACCACTGCCACAGGTAGGAGAGGGAGGAGGAGGAGGAGGAGGAGGAGGAGGAGGAGGAGGGGGGGAGGAGGAGGGGGAGGAGGAGGAGGAGAGGAGGAGGAGGAGGAGGAGGAGGAGGAGGAGGAGGAGGAGGAGGAGGCGGCCCTCCCCGGCCTCCCTGCTCCCCGTCCGACCTCTGGTGGTGGTGGTGGTGGTGGTGGTGGAAAACTGGCCCCTCCTCGTGGCCGCCCCGCGGCCGCCCCCCAGGAGGAGGAGAGGAGGAGGAGGAGGAGGAGGAGGAGGAGGAGGAGGAGGAGGAGGAGGAGGAGGAGGAGGAGGAGGAGGAGGTGGAAAACTCGCCCCTCCTCGTGGGCGCCCCGTGGCCGCCCCCGCGGCCGCCCTGTGGGCGCCGCGTGGGCGTCCCGTGGGCCTGCGCGGCCGCCCGTGGACGCCTCGTGGGCGCCGCGGGGCCTGCACCGCGCGGCGTGCATCGCGCAGCGTGCACCGCGCAGATTGCACCGCTCCTCCTCCCCTCCCCCCTCTCCTCCTCCTCCTCCTCCTCCTCCTCCTCTCCTCCTCCTCCTCCTCCCTCCCTCCTCCCTCCCTCCTCCTCCTCCTCCTCCTCCTCCTCCTCCTCCTCCTCCTCCTCCTGGCCGGAACCTGCATCGCAGGCCGAGAGGTTGACACCAACACCAAGATCGGCGGTGTGCCTCCACCGAGTGAAGAAGATCCCGATCTCGGTGATGGAGATAATATTCTGGCTTCCAAGGTGGCCGAAGTATTACCACCGACACCGAAATCTAGGATCATCTCCCCCTGGTGGAGGCAACCCCCTGTGTCGGTGTTGGTGCCCATTTCCAAGCCTCCGAGGTTTGCACCGCACAGCCTGCACCACACACTCAAGGAAGCGAACAAGGACATAAACACAAAAACTCCGAGGTCCGCGCGGGCTTCTCGGATCGGCGCTGGGGCCCCCTGGCGGCGCCTCCGGCCCTTCCCATGGCGCGCTCCACGCGCCAGCGCAGACCTCCGAGTTTCTATGTTTATGTCGTTCTTCATTCCCCTAATACCTCACACCTTGCACCACATACTCTGCATGATCTAGCTTAGACCACACAGCCTGCAACTCGCAATTTGCTCCGCATAGCGTGCACCACGCAGCTTGCATCACACAGCTTGCGCCATATAGATTTGGACGCATAGCTTACACAACGTAGCTTGCACCAGGCAGGTAGCACTACACAACTTCCACCACATAGCTTGAACCACCTGGTTTGCACCACATAGCTTGCGCAACGTCGCTTGCACCACTTATACTGCAGTACGTAGGTTGCACTACATAGCTTTCAGAAGGTATACTGCACCACGTAATTTTGCTTGCACCTCATACATTGCACCACATGCTTGCAACAAGCCTCTTGCACAACATAGCTTACACCATTCAACTTGTACCACAAAGCTTGAAATAGCTTGCTCCACATTGATTACAACACATCGCTTCCACAACGTCTATTGAAGCCCCTACGCCACATAGCTTAAACCACATAGCGCGCACAATACATGTTACGCCACATAGCTTGCACCACTTCGCTTGCATCAAGTATACTTCCCCACAAAGCTTACACAACATAGCTTGCATCACATAGCTGAGACATCCGCAGTGGATCACCAACCTGTCTGGGGTCTTCGCTGGCAAGCATGTTTCATCTCCGGAGCGATCCTTCCACCTCCTGCGGAACCATCTCCAATTACACATTGGCTTATTTGCATCCTGAGTCAGAACGTTGAAACAACGAAACCATGTTTGCACACAAAATTGTTGTGGTGAATCACGACGAATGGCTGCGCTTAAATGCTTCCGTTTCTGGATGAAATTGATGCTAGAATTCTGGCTGGTAAAAATAAGTACTCCATTTCCGCTTCCTGCGCTAATAATTGCACCTGACGCAACACACCAAAATATATTGGCTATGATCCCCGACGCTATGTAGTATGTGAAATTGGGCCGGAAAACAAGGCGTACGCTCCTCACACTTCACTTCGTGATCACCGGCTTAGTCTCATCCGACTTGCTTGTGCACCCTCTAGCCCCGCTGCCATATCAATCTGTGACATAGACGGAGATCCTCTTTTTCACATATTGCTTCCAATGAACATGTTCCTCAACATGTGTAATGAACATTTGATGCATTACTGCCCAATGATACGGTTGAAGCTATTTCCAGGAAGGGCGCAGATTATTTCGGAACGTGAAACAGACAACGCACGTGGCACGCACCATTCCCTTACGAGCAAGGAAAGATACACTGTGAACCGCGCATTCCATTTTCCAGGGAGGCTCTTATATTTCGTATAAAAGCTCTGCGCTTCTCCTGCTCGTTCGCACTGAATTCCCTGAGATCTGGAGAGGGTGTTGCAATCTCCTGTGCAGTTGCTTTTCTCGCTTTAAGCATCGATTTGCGAGCACCCATCATGAACTCGTAACTGTATTCTGGGTGGCCGAGAATTCCCAAACACCGCTCGCTGCAGAACGCTTCTACAAATTCCACTTCAGTACCCATGCTGCTGGCCAAAACTATTGGATTAAACGTATATGGCTTCATCGACAGAAAGGACGTCTTCCGGACAGGCAACATAGGGCCTGTTACGGCATATATGTGGGCCTTGTTGAGCATGAACGGCTTCCGATTTCCCGATGGCTGGACGGGCTTAAGACCGAATTCAGTCTTGTTGAGTCTTGAAGGAATGAAGCCGAATGTGCTGGCAAGGAGCTGCGAACCCCAGCAAATACCCAAGACGCAAGAGTTCGAATTTGCCAGCACTTCCAATACAAAATCTCTGAGCGTTAGCGCCCATTTCTGCTTTTCCTCAATCAACAACCTTTGCATACCCCCTACGTTTGATCCTGGTACAATGTACACATCAAATTGATGGATATCTCTTGGGTACATACACCCTTCTCGGTTGACCATGATGTATGTCCACTTGTCGCCTTTGCTTCCAAAACATTTCTGCACGCATCTCTGTTTAAATCCGTCCCCCTCGCCAGGCTGAAGAACTGCGATCTTCAGTGGTTTGGGATTGGCAAACTCATTCGGATTATCCTCCTCTATATCCTCTGAAACCTCTCCTGCTGTACACCTTGCTCCAACAATTCGTGAAGCTATCTGGTGTCGCACGCATGTTGCTCCAAGACATCGGTTTGCAGAACCGGTGGCAACGCTGCGACTCATCTGAGGTGCAAAGCATTGGCGAAAACGATTGAAACGAGCAACGGTCCCGACAAAAACGAAACACAAAATGGCAATGTCGCGGTTCCGGTGTGCCAACCTTTCACGGCACATGACATCACCCACCAGAAACCCGTGGCAAACTGCAGCAACAGAAGATCACTGAGCTTGTTGCTCAAAGCATGCAGCTAAGGAACATTGAGCCTTGAGCCAACATGGCTGAGGAGGGGCGAATCGCGAGCACTGTTCTCTGCTTGGAGGGCAGAGGGTGGAATCCTCCGTGGCGCTTTGTCCAACCTATCACGAGACCGTTGCAGGCAAGTTGCGGCAGCGGGGTGAGTAGGACGCTCTGCACCGACACAGGATGGCGTCGAACAGACGCAGCGCCCGACTGCACGAAGGCTCGTTTCAACTTCCAACCAAGGCCGCCAACCCTCGCACGCAGAGAGGCCCGGGAGGCTCGATGCCAGCTCGGATCGATCGGATCGAGACGAACCCTGCAGGAGGCCTCTGGAGAGTGCAACGGATCACCCTCGCCGATGAGAACAGTGGAGGAGAGGCCAGCACACCAGGCGCGATGACCCCTCGTCTTCAGGCACGCGTGGAACACCCACGTTTCCGTCGGGATCGTCTGGGATACGGGGCCGCGGGCCCCTGAAGTCCTCCGGGGGGGTGCTCATGGCTCAAGGTGCCCCCCAAACTTCTCATGCTATTCTGGATCCCTTCGAGCTCACTGGGCCTCGTGATGGGTGCTCAGAAGACCATGTGGGCGTCCTGGGGAATCCTGGGGGGACCATGGTCACCTCTGGCAACGCCCGACTCCCGACCGTTTCCGCGGGCTGTTCCTCTGTCTGGAATGCATGCTCAGAAACACTGGAGCCCAGAAACGGACCCCTGACACTGGAAACTGCGAAACAAATATGTTACTTCGAGCGATCCTCATCGAAACCTTCGGCGTTTGTTCCCGAGCCTGGTACTTCGAGCGATCCTCATCGAATCCCTCGACGACGCAAATCGTTTACTTCGAGCGATCCCCACTGAAGCCCTCGGCGTTTGATCCCGAGCCTGGTAGTGCATGTTTACCGTGGCTAGCCTGAGCTCGGCGCGCATACCGCGTGTGATAGGACGCCGTCGCTCGGTCGCTGCTGCAATCTGCTCTGTCGCGTTCCGTTCGATTCTGCTCTGTTCTGTCCATACATGCTCTATCCATGTGTCCAGCAGTACGTCGGCTCGCATGTTGAGTTTGACAGGGCGCCGCTAAGCTGTCGCTGCTTGATTCGACTGTGTTCGACTATGTTCGATTCACAGACGTTCTGTGAGGATACAACATACTATGAACGATTATGCTCTAGACGGGCCCGCGTTGCGTCGTGGCGCCTGTCACCTTTGATACGTCGTCCCATTGATATTTCTGCGCCTCTTTGGTGTTGTGGGCTACCTGCCCTTGGCGAACACGGCAATTTTTGTAGGACCCGGATAATCGGTCGCTGATGGATTATTGTATGGACTATTTCGTGAGACGGTATCGGTCGCTGATTCAATGTTCTGACATTTTCGTTTCTGGACTATACGTGAGACGTTCTGCTATGTTATCTTCTTCCATGCTCTCTTACAAGATGTCATGCTGTTGTGCTAACGTCAACTCTCTCCTGTACGAAACTGCTCAATAGTAGTATGATTGCTGATGTACAAATCCGCTGGCTTCCTTGTGGGGCCACCAGGCCGCGCGGAGTAGGCTCGCTGCTCCCTGCACCACTTCCAGTTTCCAGTCTCCAGTGTTATATTCCTTTTTTAGGTCCTACTGTGAAGTGTTGAAGTCCGCGCGAGGGGGGGGGGGACCAAAAGGGCCCAAGTTACCACCACCTGGGGGGGGTCTCAGAATTTCCGGGGGGTCCTGGGACACGTTGAAAGATTTAGAGATTCGCGCCCCCGAAACCAGAACCCCTCGTACAATATGCCATAGTCGCGCCCCCGAGGCCATGATCCCTCGTAAATTACTCAATATTCGCGTCCCCGAAGCCATACACCCTCGCACATGTTTGTTGTGTTCGCGCACCCGGAGACAATAATTCCATGTGGGTTACGCAATACCTGCGTCCCCGAAGTAACGATCCCTCCTAAGTTATGCGCTCTTCGTGTCCCCAAAGTCATAAACCCTTGCCAAATGCGCAGTGTTTCCGCCTTCAAGGCCACAATCCTACACAAAAGGTCCCCAGGACGGTAAAATAGACCTCCGAGACGGCGCATAAGGCCTCCAAGAGGCCCCCAAGAGCGGTCCAAGAGCACCCCCTATGAGGGGCACAAGAGGCCAACACCTGCAAGGCACCCGGATATCCCCAGTAGCCCCCGCTCGGAGTTCCGACGCTGCGTCATGACACGACGTCGAACAGACCGCACAACATAGCTCGTGCATGCCTCATTATCCAAGGGAGCCCGCGGCAGGGGGCGAAGCCCTTGCTGATATATCACATGCTATGGTATGGTGAATTCGTTTGAGTGTAGGATTCATAACCTTCCGCTCCAGTATATGATACAACGCATGGTACTTAAATGGTCTTCTGATACCACGCTCAAGAGTACACCTCTACGGGTTGTTTTGAGATGGTGGCATTGCACCTTCAGTATGAGGATTGCACCCCGTTGTGTTATGCTTCGCGCTCTTATTCACAATTCAATGACGGTCCAGTATACTACATGTATGCAATGGTACGTTCTGCTGTTTGTGTTGCAATTGATTGCTATGTTGAATTGTCGCCACCCATAGATCTTAGCACCCTGGTGCCCCAATATAAGGTATGTAAACTGTGAGTATACAGCTCACCAATGTGCCCAGCTAAATTAGATGCCGAACTATGTTGGGGCACCAGAGTATGATAATAATAGGTTTGTGGTATGCTATGATTTGCAAGCCCGCAATATTATACCGTCTGGGAGCTCGCGTGGATCCCAAACGGTGTTACTAGCGACGTATGTTGTGCAATCTATGTGGGCCAACCTGTGTGGTGCAATCTTTGTGGTGCAATATATGCAGTGAAACAATGCTGTGCAATCTATGTGGTGCGATCTGTGCTGTGGAACCTTTTGATGTGCAATGTACGTTGAGTAACCAATGTTGTGCGATCTACAGTATGCAATACATGCGGTGTAATGACTGGTGTGCAGTGTATGACGGGCGGTGAGTGTGATGCAATGTACGAAATGCAACCTACGTGGTGAAATCTAAGTGGTGCAATTTATTCGGTGCCTCTAGTGTGGTGCACTATATGTGGCGCGCGTGGTGCAATCAAATTTGCACGATCTGTGTGGTCCATCTTCTTTGGTGCAACAAAAAACGAGGTGACACATCCCATGCTTTTGCAAACATCCTACCCAGCCTCCTGCAACCTGGTTAGCAAAACCTATGTGGCACCGAGTGCGAGGAGTGTTTGGCGATGGCTGGTGCATCTCAGCGGCCGCGCTAGCCCGTGCATGCTCGAGCGCGACACTGCCAACTAGTTTGGCGCGGCCGCGGTGGCGCTGACCGCTGTGCACTGCGCAGCGGGCACTGCAGGGCGAGCCGGTGACTTGGGAAGGCGCGGCATCATGGCGATGCCGACAACTGTAGACACGTTTATGAGGATACCGATGGTGGTGGCGATGGTGGCGATGGCGACGGCAAGGCCAATGACGGCGCCGACGTGAATCACGCTCGCCGTTAACGAGGATGATGTCCTCGCGTCGGCGATGGGGGCATTTGAAGGAGCTCGACATGCGTGCGCGGCCGACGCGCGAGTGGCCCGCGCGGCATAATTTGACACGGATGGCCCCCCCCTCAGCGCGCGGAAAAAAGCTTTCGAATGAGGTCTACACAAGTTTGGCTGACTTTGCTGAACATGTTGACCAACCATTGGTTTCCGAAGGAAATCCCAAGACGGCGAGCGCAGGGTTTTTAAACTTTGATGATGCAACATAATATGTTTACATGGTTTCGGGACGCACGTTTTTGACATCATTACGAAACCTGACGTGTGTGAAGGATTCCCGCGCGCGCGACGAAGCGCGCGCGCACGTCGTCCAATTTGTTGCAAGGGGTTCTCGTGAAAGCACGCGCGCAAAAGCGCACGAGCGATTTTGACATGCGCGCGCGCGAGAGGCCCGCTTGCTAGCATGCTATACGAAATTTCAACAACCAAATGATTTTCTAAGGCTACGCAAGAGCGCGGCCGTGGGTTTTCTTTGAAAACCCTCGTTGCGAAAGCATGTGTTTTGAACGCTTTCATGACTCTCGATTTTGAAATCAATGCGAAACCTTCGTTTTTCGACATATTCCGGCATGCGCGTGCGGCGACGCGCGCGCATGTCGCCGTACTTGTTGCAAGGGATTCTTGCGACCCACGCGCGCAGGGGCTCTTTTGCGATCCCGACACGCGCGCGCGAGAGGCCCGTTTGGAAGCACGTTGTGAACAAATATGACACGTAAAACCATCGTTGTCTAAAGAATTCGCAAGAGCGCGGACGCACACTTTTTGTGTTGGAAATCAACGTTGCGAGGCCATGTTTTTCGACTGTATGTGTTTGTGCGTGTGTGTCACAGTTTCAGGACACTCGAATTTGAAATCCTTACGGCGCCCAAGGTTTTTGAAAGATGCCGGCACGCGCGCGCGACAGCGCGCGTGTCGTCCCACCTGTTGCCCGGGAATATTGAAAACTGCCAAGTTTTCAAAAACGAGTGCGCGCATATGTTTGGACCGGGGGTGAATAGGGGAAGGCGATGCCTGTTTGGCTGGGGTGACATGTAATCCGACTCGGATGGGCCACGCGTATAATTATATGCAGGTTGCAATGCCAAAGAGGGTACCGTTAAGTCAAGAGGGGGAGCTAGGCACGATAATCTTTTCAGAAAGGAGAGTATCTATGCTGCGCGATCTATGTGGCGCAATATATCTGGCGCGCCTTATGTTGTGCAGTTCGCCCTGCCGAACTTGAAGCTGTCAGCTCTACTGCTCGCGCAATCATACCATCCACCCACCTGCACCTTGGCTTGCAAAGCCCACGCGGCGGCGATTGCGATGATTGCTCGGCCCTTGCTGGCGCATCGCTGCGGCCGCGCTAGCGCGCATGCTCGAGCGCGACGCTGCCAACTAGTTTGGCGCGACCGACGCGGCCGCGGTGGCGCTGACCGCTGGGCACTTTCCAGCGGGCATTTCATTGCGAGTCGGCGACTTGGGCGAGCGCGGTGTCATAGCAACGTCGACAACGGCAAACGCGATGATGAAAGTAGCGATGTTTGTGACGATGACGAAAACGACGACTGCAAGGCCAATGGCGGCGCCGATGTTAATCACTCCGACGACGATGACGGCGTCCTCGGGTCGTCGATGCAGGTTTTGATGGGGGTTCGACATGCGCGTGCGGCCAACGCGCGAGTGGCCCGCAACGAATTATTTGACACGGGCCGTGCCCACCCAGCACGCGCGCAAGGGCGTTCGATTGATTTCGACATGCGGCGCGCGAGGCCAGCCTGGCCGAATTTCACCGACAGCTTGAAAGCCGTTGGTTTTCTCAAGAGTTCGCAGGAGCGGAGCGCACGCCGACGACAATGACGGCGTCCTCGCGTCGATGATGAAGGATGTGGCAGGAGTTCGACATGCGCGCGCGGACGACGCACGAGAGCGGCCCGAACCCTATGACTTGACATCTCGTGGGTGTTCGAGTAATTTCGACATGCGGGCATAACTAGATGAAACTATTGGGAAAAAACGTCTGGCATTCGTAAAAATTGCAAGGCCGTGGGCGCAGTTTTGTTGTTTGAAAACAGCTGTTGCAAAACCATGTGTTTTCTTATGTTATCGGGGCACTCGGTTTTGACATCCGTACGACAGCTGAGGTTTTTGGCGGATTCAGGCATGCGCGCGCGACGACGCGCGCGTGCGCATGTCGTCACGTCTACTACAAAGGATTCTTGCGACAGGACGCGCGCAAGGGCGTTCTTGCGATTCCGACATGCGCGCGCGAGAGGCCAGTTTGGTAGCATGTTATGACAATGTTGAAACATGGTTTTCTAAGAAAATTCGCAAGAGTGCGTGGTCAGGCTTTCTTTGAACATTCTTGTTTAGACGCCATGTGTGTTATAAGTTTCTCCTGGGCACCCGAGTTTGAAATCCGTACGGCAACTAAGGTAGCTGAAAGATTTCGGCATGCGCGCGACGACGCGCGCGTGCACGTCGTCCCTTTTTTTGTTTGAAACGGATGTTTGAAAACTGATGATTTGTCACAAACGAGTGTGCGAACATAACTTTGAATGCAGGGGATGACGGGGGGGCCGATACCGGTTTGGCTGCGTTGTTACGACATCATCTTTACGATGGACGATGGGACACAATCGTACGAAAATTGCAATACGAAGGCTGGTGCTGTTAAGTCTGGGGGGGTAGATCCTATTACCTTTTCAGAATGTATGTGTCCCGACCCATGTTCCGAAATCTATGTGATGCAAAATGGTGCAACCTACGCCGTGCAATCTATATCGTGCAATCCACGTGGTGCAACTTATGCGTCGCTGCGACGAGCTGGCAACGTGGCGGCCACGGCGACAACATCTCCGCCAGACCGCCACACCGGCCCAGACGACGGGCGGCGACGAAGCGGCGACGGGGCGGCCACGGCGACAACATAGACGCCGGACCGCCACGCCGGCCGGCCCAGACGACGGGCGGCGACGAAGCGGCGAAGGGGCGGCGACGGCGGCTCCGCCAGACAGACATACATGTCCAGACGACGGGTGGCGACGAGGCGGCGACGGCGGCTACATAGCCGCCAGACCGACACACCAGCCCAGCTCTTTGGAAAACGATCACGATACCCTGAGTGCCAGCACGGTGCAAGGCACCAATAAGAACACCGAAGAGCAAGCACTGTTTGAAAAACCGTGTTCTGTTATAGTCGCTGTCGCATTGGTAGCAATAGTGAAACAATTATGTTACAGTGCGTAACGTCATGGTATATCATACTCTGGTATGCCCCGCTCTGTCACTGTATGATGACTCATTGTATGGTTTGGTATGTTCTGTGATGTTGAACTCATATGTTAGATTCGGAGGTGAGGGGGTGAGATCGAAGTGGAACGGAGAGCCCCCCTACCGGGAAATCGATTTCGGTTTCGTGTTCGTGCGTGCCGTGCGGGCGAGGCGAAGCTGCGTGGGCGGGCGAGAGAAAATCTCCTGTGGCTGAGGCGCGGCCGGACCAAATGTCTCCCTTCCGGGCGGCCGGGGGCCTGCGGTGTCCCGCCGGTGTCCAGCTGGTGTCCCGTGTGGCTGAGGCGCGGCCGGACCAAATGTCTCCATTTCGGGCGGCCGGGGCCCCGCGGTGTCCCGCCCGTGTCCCGCCGGTGTCCCGTCGGTGACCCGATGATGATGATGATGATGATGATGATGATGATGATGATGATGATGATGATGATGATGATGATGATGATGATGATGCTGATGATGATGATGATGATGAGGATGAGGATGAGGATGATGATGAGGATGATGATGATGATGATGATGATGATGATGTTGATGTTAATGTTGTTGATGATGATGGTGATGATGATGTTGGTGTTTTATTTTGATGATCGATAGCGAGATCGATAGTGAGGTCGAATGTGAGATCGATAGTGAGATCGATTGTGATATCGATTGTGAGATCGAGCGTGAGACCGAATGTCAGATCGATTGTGAGATCGATTGTGAGATCGATAGTGGTATTGGTAGTGAGATCGATTGTGAGACCGAATGGGAGATCGATTGTGAGATCGATTGTGATATCGATAGTGAGATCGACAGTGAGACCGAATGTGAGATCGATAGTGGGATCTATTGTGAGATCGATTGTGAGATCGATCGTCAGATCGATTGTGAGATCGATCGATTGAGATTGATAGTGAGATCGATAGTGAGTTCGATAGTGAGATCGATGGTGAGACCGAATGTGAGATCGATTGTGATATCGGTTGTGATATCGATAGTGAGATCGGTAGTGAGACCGAATGTACGATCGATAATGAGATCCACAGTGAGTTCGATAGTTAGATCGATAGTCAGATCGAATGTGAGATCGATTGTGAGATCGATTGTGAGATCAATAGCGAGACCGAATGTGAGATCGATTGTGAGGTCGATTGTGAGATCGATAGTCAGATCGATCGATTGAGATCGATTGTGACATCGGTAGTGAGTTCGATAGTAAGATCGATCGAGTGCGACGTTGGTCCCTTCCCCCCCCCCCTCACCTCCTTATCACCCGAAGGGTGGTCGTATAGGTATGTCATGGTGTGCTACGTGATGGCTTGACATGTAATGCTGCGCCGTATTTCGCGATGCTCTGTTCATTATCGGAGGTTGGGGGGCGAGATCGAAGTGGAACGGAGAGCCCCCCTTGGTTCGCTTCGGGTTCGTGTCGTGCGTGCGGGCGCAACGAAGCTGCGTGGGCGGGCGAGAGGAATGATTCCACTGGTGGCTAGGGCGGATCAAAAGCCGTTGACCGCCCCTCCTCCTTCCCCGGTGGGCGGGCGGTGGCCTGGTTGTCCCGCCGTGGCTTCCCGTCACCGTCCGCCTCTCACCCGCGGTGGCGGGCGGTGGCCGGCTTGTTCCACCGTGGTGTCCCGTCGGTGTCCTGTTGGTGTTATACGTGGCTGTCCCGTGGGTGTCCCGTGGGTGTCCCGTCGGTGTTCCCGTCGCTGTCCCGTTGGTGTCCCGTCGATGTCCCGTCGGTGTCCCGTGGTGGGATCGATCGAGTCGGATCGATAGTGGGATCACATTCGCGGCGCAGCATCGTCACCACGCATCGTCGCCAACTCGTGGGCGCATCGCCAGCATCGTCATAATTACAGCCCTCGCTGTTGTCGTCAGTTCGGTCTTTCCCCCCACCCACCAAACTCCTTATCACCCGAAGGGTGGTCGTATATGTGCGATGTTACGATATGTCCTGATCTGCTCTGTTATGTCCCGATCTGCCACAATGAGGCTTTGTTTTTCGATGGTATTACATGCTGTGTAGTGTTATGTTATGATCTACTGTATTATGGCATGGCCGGATATATTACGCTCGGTTGTCTGTACTATGGAGTAGTATTGTAGGATCGGCTCAATATAATCCCACCAGCCCTCTGGGCGTAGGTGGTCTAGAACAGATCCTCTTCCACCCCTCCCTCTTCCCCCTTGGGGAGGGGTTTACCCCTCCCCCTACCCCCTCCCCTGGACCTGGACGGGGGGGGCCGCGGGTAGTTAGAGCGTCCAAGATGGCCCAAGACGGCTCCAAGAGCGCCTCAGAGAACCCAAGATGAGCTCCAAGATGGCTCAAGATAGCGCAAGATCGCTCACGATGGCTCCTAAGATGGTTCCAAGAAGCCCAAAGACGGCCCCAAGATAACTCCAAGTGGCCAAACAGCTCCCCAAGGAGGCCCCGAAGAGGCCAAAATCGTCCCAAAACCTAAGGAAAATCAATGATTTTTGCTTTCTCGCCTTTTCGCTTCCGATGGCCATCCGAGGCCTGGAGATGGCTCCAAGATGGCCCAAGAGGGCCCCAAGAGAGCCCCAAAAGAGCCCCAAGACGGCCCCAAGAGCGCCCAAGAGCACTCCAAGAGCGTTCCAAGAGGGGTCCAAGAGGCGATTTTAGGGGCTTCCGAGGGGGGGCGCTAATTAAACCCCCCCTCTTGTTTGATCGACTCCCTCCAAGATGGCCCCAAAAGCGCCCCGAAGGCTCCCCAGAGCGCCTCAAGAGGGTCCCAAGAGGCGCCCAAGATGCCCCAAGGCGCCCAAAAAGCCCTCCAAGAGGCCCTCAAAAGACCCCCAAGAAGCTCCTTCCCCTCCTCCTCCTCCTCCTCCGATTCTTCCTCCTTCTCCGTCCTCCTCCTCCTCCTCCTCCTCCTCCTCTTCCCCCTCCTCCTCCTCCTCCTCCTCCTCCGACGACGACGACGACGACGACTCCTCTTCCATCCTCCCCCTCTCGGGGTCTGTGACAGCTTCCCCCGCCCTTTGTTATTCTGCATGCTCCCCGACTTCCCTGATCACCTCAACTCCCCTGAGCATCGTTTCTGGATGGGCTGGTGGGGATACGCGAAGCGTCAACAATTCGCCACCGTGCCTCTGGGCATGGAGTGGGCGTGTCCTGCTCTTCCTCCTCCTCCTCCTCCTCGCCACTTTCACGGTTTGCTGGGGGCTCCAGAGGAGTACTAAGCAACGGCCAAGAGCCAGGGCACCAGGGTGACGCGTCACGGTGTTTGGTGCGCTATCGCCTCACCAGAAGGGGGAGGCTCTTCATTGCTTCCCTGGGTCGATCCCTGGAGCCTCAGTCCTTACTCCAGATTTCGTAATAAAGGGAGGGGGGTCTCAATTCGGGGGGGGTCTCTTCCAGGCTATCTTGGAGGGCCTGGCGGTCTGGGGACGATGTTTTGGAGGGTTCTCCCACGGGGGAGGTCTGAAATGGCTTGTCTTGGAGGGTCCAGACCCCCTCCCTCTTATATTACGAAATCTGGAATACCCTCACGGGTCTGTAAAAGGGCCAGGAGCCGCACTTCCGCAATCTCGCTGGGCTTCCCGCGTGTCCCCATCGGCTCCCCTGCGGCTTCCCGCAGGACTTCGTCGGGCCCCAATAAGGTCCCAAGACGGGCCACGAGGGCCCCACGAGGCCCCCAAGACGGTCCAAGAGGGCTCCTCGTCGCCGAAAGATCGCTCCAAGACGCTCAAGGTGGCCCCAAGGTGGCCCCAAGGTGGCCCCAAGGTGGCCCAAGAGGCTTCCAAGATGCCCCCAGAGGCCTCCACAAGGCCTCCAAGAGGGCCCCAAGAGGCAAACATCATTGATTTCCCGACGGTTTTTGAAAGACTTTGGCGTTCTCGCCTTTTCTGTTTCCCGACGCTCCGGGACAGCCCAAGAGGAAGACCACCCCAACACGGCCCAAGAGGCCTCTTAGAGGGCCCCAAGGCTGCCAAAGAGCGCCCCCAAACTGCCCAAGAGGCGCCCAAGACGGCCCCAAATGCGCCCAAGACGGCCCCAAAAGGGGCCCAAGAAAGGGAACGCGAACCGAAAATCTGAGCCTTCCGCCCCAAGAGGACCCCAGGAGAGGCCCCAAGAAGCCCCTAAAAACCCAAAAGAGGCAGAGGCTTCAAAACTTCCTCCAAGAAGCTTCCGAGAGGCCTCCCACGAGTTCACACCGAAAATCCAATAGGCTTCATACCCACAATTCAGGCACGGTGGCGGGATGTGCCGAAGGCCATTGAATCCGCCGCCCCCTGTTGGCTTGCCACAGGGGTGCCTGGCGTGCTGGACCCTTTCGGTTTTGGTTTTGGTTTTTGTTCCCAAAGAACTCTCCCCTGGGGCTCTGGCCCAGCCCGCCGGCCACCCGGAAGACCCAGTAGCCAAGGTTGTTCCTGCCCCAGACGGCTCAAAGATGGCCAAGACGGCCTCCAAGACGGCCCAAGAGGGTCCAAAATACGTCCAAGACCGCCCAAGAAGCCTCCAAGACAGCCCAGGACTGCCCACGAAGTGCCCAAGAGACCTCCAAGACGGCCCAAGAGGCCTCCGAGAGGTCCTCCAGGAGGGCACGAGGAGGCCAAAATCAGTGATTGTCTTAAGGTTTTTGAAGAATTTAGGTGTTTGATCGTTTTCGGCTTTCCGACGGCCCAAGATGGCCCGGGAGGCCCCCAAGATCACCCCCAGAGCGCCCAAGAGGCCTCCAAGATGGCCTCAGGACTGCCCAAGAGGCCCCCGAGACGGCCCCAAGACGGCCCAAGAAGCATCTAAGACGCCCCAGGAAGCCTCCAAGACGGCCCTGGATAACCCCAAGAGGGACCCCAAGTCGGCCCAGAGAGGCACCCAAGACGGCTTCCGACGGCGTCAGACGGGCCAAGAGCTCACCAAAGACGGCCCAAGATGGCTCTTACATGGCCCAAGGCGGCCCAAGAGGCCGCCTCCAGGAAAGCCCGAAGATGCCCAAATCATTGATTTTCCGTAGGTATTTGAAGGACTGTGGCATGTGCTTCTTTTCGGCCTTCCGACGGCCCGAGACGGCCCAAGAGCCCCCAAACACCGCCCTCAGAGCGCCCAACAGGCCTCCAAGATGGCCCCAGAACGGCCCAAGAGGCCCCCAAGGCGGCGCCAAGAGGGCCCCAAGACGGCCCAAGAGGCCTCTAGCACGCCCAACGCCTCCAAAACGACCCTGGAACATTCCAAGATTGAGGGCCCTAAGTCGGCCCAGAGAGGCCCCCAAAACGGCTTCCGACGGGCCAGGGGCCCAGCAAGACGGCGGAAAGGCCCGAAGAGGCCAACATCATTGATTTCCAATGGATTTTCGGCCTGCCGACGGCCCGAGACGGCCCAAGAGCCCCCAAACATCGCTCCACGCCCAAGAGGCCTCCAGGATGGCCCCAGAACGGCCCAAGAGGCCCCCAAGGCGGCCCCAAGAGGGCCCCAAGACGGCCCAGGAGGCCTCCAAGACGCCCCAGGAAGCCTCCAAGACGGCCCTGGAGCACCCCAAGAGGGACCCCAAGTCGGCCCAGAGAGGCACCCAAGACGGCTTCCGACGGCGTCAGACGGGCCAGGAGCCCACCAAGACTGCCAAAGCGGCCCCCGAGAAGCCCCCGAAGGCCCCCGAGAGGCCCAAGGAGGCCACCAAGATACTTACAAGAGGCTCCCAGGAAGCTCCCAGGAGGCCCCAAGAGTGTCCCCATAGGCTCCCAAGATACCTCCTCCTCCTCCGCCTCCTCCTCCTCCTCCTCCTCCTCCTCCATCTCCTCCTCCGCCTCCTCCTGATCGTCCCCGCCATCCTCACCCAAGTGTTCCCCGAAGGGTTTCCACAACGGTTGGGGGAACACATGGTCCAATAGCTTGGCGGAGCTCTTGCCACAACGCTCGGCCACATGGGCGATCCTAGAAGGCAGGGGGCGGCGGTGATTCGCCGTAGGCGTCTTCGATGCTTTATGTTATGTCGCATAAGCCCTTCTTCAATTGTGTTATGGACGGACTTTGTCTTGCAGTCTATTCGTTGCCGTAGTGGTAGCATTCGTGGAACAAGTATGTTTTGTGTTATGTGATTGTTCGAGATGTTATGTTGTGATCCGCTGGACAACAATATTTCAGGTGGTGGCGTGTACGAATATGCTAAGGTATATTATGGTCTGGTACGGTGTAGTATGATGTGTTATGGTAAATACAGAGTTGATTCTTTTGTATGTTCTGCTAAACGAGACTAGATTGTGTGATGCTATGTCGTCAAATGGCTACCCTGAGTGCCTGTTGATGCTGTGTGTTCTCGATGTCAACGATTCATGCCGCGTTGCTGATGCGTCGTGGCGACTGGACGACATGATGCCTCCCCTACAGGGCCGTCTGGTATGCAGGGCGTCGTCATTCGTCGAGGACGCGAGCCGGAACACTCAAGGATTCCCGGGAATCTGCCGGGTCTGGCGACCGCGGTGTGCAGGGTGGGCAGACGGGAGTTCTTTAAACAGACCTAACAGCCCCAACCTGCTGGGTGGGGAAAAACCTCCGCCTTGATGCTTCAAAGCGTCGGAGCTGGGGAAAAGGCACGCCGCCTACCCCCCCACTCCCCCCGCAATGACTTTGCTCGTCCCGTGCGCGTGTCTCTTTGTCGGCGATGCGCGTCCTGCTGCTTGTGTTAAGGCGCCCATGGACCTCGCCAGCTGCCGCCCTCTATTCCAGGGAGGGAAAGACGCTGCAAACCCGAGCCGTCCGATGTACCTCTTGAGTTCGGTCACCAGCCCTCTGTGCGGGCAGACGAATTTTCCCCCACTCGCGATTCAGCCCCTGGGCGGTGTTGGCAATATGTCTGCGCCTCACGTCTGATGGTACTGCCCGAGGTGCCATCGACCTCCATTGCCTGGAACTCCCTTTTCGGGAGCGGCCAAGAGGGGGGTGTCCAAGAGGGGGGGGGTGCAAATTATGACCGGCGGCATGTGCGCGGCCCAGCGGGGGGGGGCCAGGGACGTAATGAAACAAGAAGGGGCGCCATGAAATCTGGGGAGATGTCATGGCCCCCGCCATGATATCCCCCCCCCCTAGTCATCACCCTCCTCTTTTCCGCCCCCGACCTTTGGCTCCCGCCCAACGCCACACCTGCGCCCCGCGGAGGCCCTCTGGGATCATTGATCGGTGCAGCGAGCCGCGCGACTCCGGCGGTCGCCGACATGCCAGCACGCGCCCCCGATCGGCTGCGGAGGGACAGCAGCGCCGATCTCTGGCGAGACACCTTGACGAGGATCGGCCAATGATAAGGTCGGGGCGTTGACCTAAGGAACCCTAAATAAGGAACGAAGCCCCTTGTTGTTCCAAGCGAGCCTACGAAGTCCGAAGGAACACCAGGGGGGCTCGCCGCCAAAAAGGTGGCAGAACGCATGCAGACCTAGGGAACGACCGAGCCCCTTTTGAAAAGGACGTGTTCCTTATTCAAGCCGCTTACTGTATTGGATGGCCACTGCGCCGCCTGAGCACCTCGAGGCGCCTCGAGGTGATGAAGGTGATGTGGTGGCGATGACGACGGTGATGGTCCCAGCCTCCGATGTCCTGCATATGTGCGGACTCCAGAGCTCTCGACCAACGCCCGGGGCAATGTTTCGTCATGGACATGTTTTTGCTGTCCCAGAGCCCGGAGACCGTGACCGGCGGCGACAACGGCGCAAAACATCCGCCTTGACCGTTTCAAACATGGTTGGAGGTCGAGGGACAGCGCCAGCAATTTGCGAATGACAGCGATCAATGGGAGGACGTCAAGAACACACCCACACCGATCCCGGGCGCATGCCCCTCCTGGGCTAAGCATCTGTGCATACGCCCTCCAGGAAGGCACACGGGCCGATCTTCAGGCCAGGGTGGGCCCAGAGAAGATCGGTGTGGGTGCATTGTCGGCGCCCTCGGAAACGACGACCGCGATCGGGCAGGGCGGCAGGAGGTCCATGCTGTTCACACTGGGGGGCACCTGCTCCGCGACCAGGCTGTAGCCCCCGGCCTCGTTCTGCTGAACCCGCTGCGGACTGCGTCTGCCTGAACGGGCGGGCGGGGGGGCGCCTTTGCCAACTCCGTGGCGTGGCCACACGATTCGCCGCCCCGGCCCCGCTAAAGGGGCCCAGAGACACACAAATAGATCGGCACAAATCCCCGGATCCTCTATATTTATCCGCATTATTCTTTGAAGTTTCATCATCCCCCCCCTCTTCCCATATCTTCCCATATTTTCCCGGGGAAGCGACGATTCTTTGCGTCTGTGTGATTTGGCTCCCTCCTGACCCATGGGCTTGGGAAGAGGAACGGTACAGCTCACAGTGTGGAACCAACCCCTGGCACATAAACTAGCATATTGTCACAGGGTGGTATGCCTGACAAGATCCCAACTCTCACCCGGAGGGCAGGCGACACGCTCGGCCGAGGGCTGGCGTGGCCTGAGGCACCGCGGAGATTGCAGACGCAATCGCAGGCTCCGCTGCTGGCGGTTGCGCGGAGGTGGCCGAACCGAACAACTCAGCCGATTCATCCAATAACAATGTGGCTAATGACACCACGTGATGGGCGGGCCTGTTGCCAGGAGTGCGCAAACAGGGCCTGGTCAGTATGTCTCGCCTCCACGAGCAGCGACGACCGAGGCCTGGGTGAAATCACGCACGCGGCCAAGAAGCATCGGCCGCACGCCTGCCGGCGCTTCGGGCGCCATCCCCAGCTCGCCTGGGAAAGGGGTTCGGGGAGGGGTGTCCAACGACGGCCCTGGAGGAAGGAGAAACTGCACAAACATAAATTCTAGACGCTTTGCGCATCCCCCCAGCCCCTCGCCGCATCATCGTATGCTCGTGGAGGTGCAGTGAGTCTGATTTAGTTGCTCTCGCTCGCGCTCACCCCCCTTTTTCCGAGGTCTTGGACGGCCTGGGTCAGTGTGCGCACACGTGGGCTCCGTCTGGTCATTGGCCGCTCGGACTCGCGTTCTGCCCGCGGCTTGTTACAGTCTCTTGCTGTCCGTCTTGGCCTCGCTTACGGTTGCGGTTCGGCTGGAGCTTGGCGCCGCAAGGGCGACTTCTCCTCCCGGTTCCTTTGCCGCCTCGTTGCCGCGCCTTTTGCTTCCCCACCAGCTGGGCTGACTGGGCCGGTCACCAGCAGACGCTGAAATGCGTCTCAATGAGGGGCATTTTGTCCCTGGCATGTGCATGTGCCGCTGCGAGTGTTGTCCGCTGGAATCCGCCGCAATCTCGCGCCAATTATTGACGTACCGCGCCCCGGACGTTGTGCTCGCTCCCTGTCTCTCGCCTCGGAACCGCGGACCAAAAAAACGTATCCCCACCAGCCAGGCGGTCTGCCTCCCTGTCCTCTGGCGGCCAGCGGCGACGAGGCCCAATTCTCGTGCCTGGTGATTCAGCTCCCACGGTACCTGCACGTTGCACATTCCAGCCGCCTCCGCAGCTGGCAGCTTCCACACCTCGGCGCAGCTCAGCCCCAGCGCAGCTGCTTCCCTCGGCGGTAGGTTTAGCCCGCTTGCTCGGCGCGCGCGCCGGCAATTAGGATGCTCGTGGCCCGAGCTTACTCTGCTGACGCTGTCGGACCCGTTGGCCTGCAGCTGCGACAAAAAATATCCCCACCAGCGTAGCCCGGATCGACCTTTGACGCCGCCTGCGCCTTCGCTTGCGGCTGCGACAAAAAATCCCCACCAACCCATCCAGAAACGATGTCCAGGCGAGTTGAGGTGATCAGGGAAGTGTGGGAGCAAAGCGGTAGATGGCCGAACCGTGCGAAGGAGCGAGGAGGAGAAAAAGGAGGCTGGATGGATGGATGAGGGGGCTGGGAGAAGAAATATGAATATGATGGCGATGTTGATGATGATGAGGATGATGATGAGGAGGAGGATGATAAGGAAGAGGAGGGAGAGAAGAGGAGTAGGAGGAAGGAGGAACAGGGGGAGGAGGGCGAGCAAAAGGGCCACAGGTCTCTTGGATGCTTCTTGGGATATCGCTTGGGCGCTGCTTGGTGGCCTTTTGGGACGTCTTGGGGGCCTCTGGCGGTCCTGGGGGCTCTTGCGCATCTTGGGTGCCTCAGGGGGCCCTCTTGGAACGTCTGGGCATCTTGGGTGCCTCGGGGATCCTCTTGAAGTTCGTTGGGGGCTCTTGGAGGCCTCTTGGAACCTCCTGGGCGCCGCTTGGGGCCTTCTTGGGAGCCTTAGGGGCGCTCTTGGGGCCATCTTGGAGGAGATCGATGAAAAAAGGGGGAGTTTCAATTACGCTCCCCCCTCAAGGGCCCCAGAATGGGGCCAAAACCGTAGTAAATCCAATGACTGTGGCTTCCTCGCCGAGGCCGCTTTGGACGCCCCGGCCGATAGCGAAACGCCCTGTCCAGGTCCAGGGGAGGCGGGAGGGGGAGGGGTCAACGTAGCCTGCTCGAACGAGCCAGAGGGTTCCGTCCACTCCCACCCGCCCTCCCGCAACATAAAAAACAAGTGCGTTGCGTCCGACGCCTGTCGTTCATCTCCTATCGTGGGCGGCTAGACGTTCAGCGCGCGACATGAGCTGCGTCCTACTCGCGCCGCGTATTGAGCAACGTCGACGAGAAACAAAACCGCGCGCGATGTGCGCCGCGCCCTGCTCGGGCCTCTCATGTTGCATCGTCGGCGGCAACGTGTCCAGCGCGCGAGATGCGGCGAACCGCACTTGCTTGAGGCATTCGGAGTTGCCGCCTGCCCAACTCCTCGAACCGACGGGCCGCAGCGTCGACGACAAAAAAATCCATGTTGACGAGCAGGCGTCCCCGCGCGATGTGCGCCGCGTTCCATTCCCGCTACGCGACTCGCAGCGCCGACGAAGAGAAAGTACAGGTTGGCAAGATAAACGTCGAACATGTGGTGTTTTTGACAGGTAAGACGGGTGGTCCCGCGTAGGGTTGGCCAGGCGTCTGCGCGCGATGTGCGCCGCGTCGCATCCCTGCTACACTTTTCGCAGCGTCGGCGACAAGAAAATCCATGTTGACGACAACAACATTGATTTTGCATTGTTTTTTGGTGGGTGGGACGCGACCACCCGCTCAGGGTTATCCAAGCGATGTTCAGTCCGTTTCATTCCTGACAATTTTTCGCAACTCGACGACATGTTGGTGAGAGCGCGAAGTGGTCAGGCCAGCTTCGCCTGAGCTCCGGCCGCTGCACGTGAGAGCTACGGCCACGACAGCGACCATGACGGGTACTACGCGGACGATGACTCTGGTGGCGATGATGAGACGCAGGACGACGAAGACCGACGTCATTTTCGCCATGTCATTTGCACTGTCATCGCCGGGCCGGCTCAGCTCCGAGCGCACCCCGTCCCCCGAGAAACCTGGCCCCTCTGCCCGACAGTCCCACCATGGAGGCGCTCGGACAATTCGCCGCCGGCGCTGTGGCAGCCGACAACGGCCGCGACGCTACAACGTCGCCGACGCTTAAGGATGACTTTTCGCCAGGGCGACCTGTTGTGCGCTGTTTTTGGCCCCTCGGGGGGGCCCTCTTTGCAGCGGCCAGAGGGGTCCGGGGGCCGATATTGGTTTGACTTGTGCGCACCAAAGGTCATTGTTGCCAAAGGTCTCTCTTGCGTGGACACGACAACGGGCGCGCCGGCGGCGCGCCGCACTTGCTCGAGGCATTATGACTCGCCGCCCGCCCAGCTCCTCAACCGAACGGGCCGCAGCGTCGACGACAAACAAAAAATCCATGTTGACGAGCAGGCGTCCCCGCGCGATGTGCGCCGCGTCCCCTTCCCGCTGCGCGATTCGCAGCGCCGACGAAGAGAAAGTACATCTTGGCAAGAAAAACGTCGACGTTGCTGTTTTTGACAGGTAGGACGGGTGGTCCCGCGTAGGGTTGGCCACTCGTCCGCGCGCGATGTGCGCCGCGTCGAATTCCTGCTACACGATTTGCAGTGTCGACGACCAGAAAATCCATGTCGAGCACAACAACGTTGACTTTGCATTGTTTTTTTTTGATGGGTAGGACGCGACCACCCGCTTAGGGTTACCCAAGCGATGTTCATTCCGTTTTGTCCTGCTATATTTTTCGCAACTCGACAACATGTTGGCGAGCAACAAATTGAGTTTGCGCTGTCGGGGTTGCTATCGGCCAGCTAGGTGGGGATGTGGGGTTGTTTGATAATAGGAAATAAGGATAATCCCCTCCCTGAATGGGAAGAGAGGGGTGGAAGAGGAAACACCTTAAACCACCCACGGGGCCATTTCAGGCGTAGGTGGTGTAAGGCGTTTCCTTTTCCACCCATGTCTTCCTTTTCGCCGCCAAGTGTACTTTTTATTGGCTTTTGACAGGGATGGTGGGGTGAGGCCACATCGGGTTGGCTGCGCATGCTCCGAATTTGGAGGCAGGGTGTGGTTTGCATGTGTTTTACACAAGGATGGTGGGGGGGGGCCGCATGGTTCTGGGTTGGCTATGAGTCGCCTGGCGGAGGGGGTGTTTATTAATAGGGAATAATGATAAACCCCTCCCCGGCGGCGGCGGCTGCGGCGGCTGCGGCGACGGCGGCTGCGGCGGCTGCGGCGGCGGCGGCTGCAGCGGCGGCGGCGGCGGCGGGACCTCAGTCGCAGACGAAACCCTGAACCTCAGTCGCACTGGCCTGTGTGGGTCAGTCGGGATATTTCCCAACACTAGTGCATAGTTCACCAACCTTTCCGAACGTGTGTCGGTCACGAAGAAGTCTATCATGGACTGGCGGTCATTCATGACGTACGAAGATGAGACAGGATCGCCTCTCGTGACACCCTCCAGAATGTGAAGAGGGATCGCAGCGTCAATACATGATGGCGAACTGTTTCAGTCAGCGCCAATGATATACGGGGCACGGTGCTGCAACGCCTGTTCACCCAACTGGCAGATGAGCTTGATGTTGCGCGGCGTGAGCCATACTCCCACATGACGGTAGCATGTAGCCACCATGATAGCTCCGAGCTCTCGGGCACGTGCGAAACAGCGCGCTGCTCTAGCACATGCTCCTGGCAACGCACCGTCGTCTCCTCTTCCTCCTCTACCACCTCCTCCTCCTCCTCCTCCTCCTCCTCCTCCTCCTCCTC
>CAUYUJ010020349.1:2500-45000 GCA_963575745.1 Prorocentrum cordatum
AGCGCCCCTGCGCGGAATCCGCCGAGCTGAGCAGGCTGCTGCTGCAGGCGCTGGGTTCCGCCCTGACGCTCGAGCGCGGGGACTCAGGATCGGCGCCCCCGCAGTGTGTGTGTGTGTGTGTGTGAATGTGTGTGTGTGAGTGTGTGTGTGTGAATGTGTGTGTGTGTGTGTGCGTATGTCGTGTGTGTGTGTGTGTGTGCGTGCGTGCGTGCGTGCGTGTGTGAATGTGTGTTTGCTTGACTGTGTTGGCAATACTTGCCCTACACCACCCATGCGGCTTGGCCGCCCATGGTGCTGGGTTCTTGTTTGCGCCCCGCCCGCGTGACGCGTGGCATGTCCCACGGCGTCCATGTCGCGGCCAGTACCTTTGCAAGCTGCGCCGCCTTAGGCGGGCTCCAGCCGTCGGCTCGGAGACTGAGGATGAAGAGACGGAGCAGGATGGGGATGATGACGAGAAGGAGTATGACAAGGATATAATAAAGAGGATGAGGCGGATGAGGAGGAGGAGGGTGAGGGTGAGGGTGAGGGTGAGGGTGAGGGTGAGGGTGAGGGTGAGGAGGAGGAGGAGGAGGAGGAGGAGGAGGAGGAGGAGGAGGGAGGATTTGTGATGAGGGCGAGGCAGAGGATGAGGCCGCTTTCGGTCCAGCCGTCCTGCCTGGAGTTCTCGACCCCTCCCCCCCCTCCCCCTCCCCTCCGCCCCGCCTCTGGCAGCGGCGGCAGTGGCGGCGATCGTCGTCGTCGACACCGTCGGCGTCCGTGCTCCTGCGCTCTCGCCTCCTCCTCCTCCTCCTCCTCCTCCTCCTCCTCCGCCTTCCTCTCTTCTCTCCTCCTCCTCCCTCCCTCCCTCCTCCTCCTCTCCTCCTCCTCTCTTCCTCTCTCCTCCTCCTCCTCCTCCTCCTCCTCCTCCTCCTCCTCCTCCTCTGGCCCTTTCCCCTCGTGCTTTCCGCTTTTCGCTGGCGGGGGGCAAGAGGCCACGCTCCGCCCCGCAGCGCGCTCCTTTCGCCGCCACGGCGCGGCGGCGTGCCGCCCCCTCGCGCAGGCTGCAGCCACGCTGGGCGCCCAGAGGGCAGGCCCGGTACGGGAGGCCGCCCCCGAGAATGGGGGAGGGCGTGGCCGAGCCCAGCTCGGCGGCGAGCGAGGGGGGGGGCAGTGAGAAGGAGAAGGCCCTCTCTCTAGGCCTCCTCCTCCTCCTTCTCCTCCTCCTCTTGCTCTTCCTCCTCTTCCTTTCTCCTCCTCCTCCTCCTCTTCCTCCTCCTCCTCCTCCTCGGAAGCGTTCTCGGAAGGCGCGAGGGCTTATGAGAAGTCCCGCCGTCCTCTGAGAGTAGAGCTCTCCTGGGTGGGGTCCGAGTAGATGGGGTCGGAGGATCGCGCCGCATCGTCAATGCATCGGCGATGCCACGCTGGCGTCGCCGATGCATCGCCGATGCATCGGCGATATATCGCCGATGTATCGGCGATGCGGCGCGATCCTCCGACCCCATCCACTCGGAACCCATCCAGGAGGGCTCTACTCTCAGAGGACGGCGGGACTTCTCAGAAGCCCTCGCGCCTTCCGAGAGAACGCCTGCGTGTCTGCGGGGAGGGCACCGGAGAGCTCTCTGAAGGCCGGGGGGGACTTCCGAGCCTTTGAGAAGGCTGGCCCCGTCTCGCTTCCCCCCGAGGCCCGACCAACGACTCACAGCTGTCCACCCGAGGTGTTCTGCTGCGGACCGTCTCGGCTGGGACCCCTGGCGCCGAGTCTTGGGGAGGCCCCAGGTGCAGAATCGCCCCGGAACCGTTCCAGAGCGATCTCCAGTTCGGGCCTCCCCCTTAAGTACAGAAAGCGCCATCTCGGGGAGATAAATGGGCAGGGATGAGCCTGCGCCCCAAAAAGTCGCCATCTTCCGAGCAGATTCTCTGATTTGGTAGCCTTCTCTCTCGGCTGGCCCCCCCGCCGAAATCTCGGGGGGGCTTGCAACGAAGGATTGCAAACAACCGAAGGATTGCAAAAACACCCTTCGTTTTTTTGCAATCCTTCGTGCAAAAAAACCGAAGGGTTTTTTTTGCAATCCTTCGTTTTCTTGCAATCGATGGAACAAAAACTCTCCCGAACGGCTCTGGGGTGATCTTCGATTCGGGGCCCCACGAGATTTCAGCGGGGGCCTCGTGCCGAGAGAGACGTCTACCCCAAGGCGAGAATTTTTTCTGGAAGGCGGAGAGCTTTTGCGGGGCTTGGGTATACCCTCCAGTCATCTCCGAGAGGGCTTGCCGTGCTGGGGTCGCGCCAGATGGGAAATCACCCCGAAACGGTTCTGGGGGTGATTCTCCTACTCGCCCTCCCCCCCCCCGCCCCCGAGACTTTAGCGGGGGGGGGAGCACCCCAGGCAGCAGTCTCCCCAAGAAGAGAGCTCTTCTCCCCCGGGGCAAACGACGATTTGCGGGTCCGGGTACGCCCCCCCCACTTCGCCCCTAGAGCGCCTGGTGCATTTCGGGACGGACCATGGAACATCACCCTGGAACGGTTCCGGGGTGATCTCCCATCGTTGGGCGCTCCCGCGACTCAGGTGGGGAGCCCGGCAGAGACAGAAGGCCCCCCCCCCCAACAAGGGATTTCGGGCGGAACGGATTGCAATTCGGGGGGGCGGCTACACCCTCCCACACTTGTCCCTGAGAGCGCCTGCTGCACTGGGGTCGATGCGTTCCCTCTGTGAGCCTGCCCCCCCTCTCGTTGCGCCTGAGGGCGGCAGCCCCACGGCGGGCCGCAGAAGGGGCTTCTGAGGAGGAGGAGGAGGAGGAGGAGGAGGAGGAGGAGGAGGAGGAGGAGGGGGAGGGGGATGGGGAGGGGTAGGAGGGATCCTGGATGGAAACGCATCTTGTAACGGACCTGAGTTCCTTTCCCATCAGGAGCGCTCCGACGCTGGAGCTGAGGAGCCACGCCGAGAGAGAAGGCCCTCCAGCATGATATTTCTAGTACATTCAGAACATAGCGGCTCTTCGGTGCTCGGGTGCACCCCCCCCCCACACACACACACACATCCAAGAGACCGCCTGCTGCACTCGGGGACCGAGGGGTCCTCGACTCAGAATCTCCCTGGAAAGGTTCCGGGGTGATCTTCCAGGGGGGGGCGCTTCCGACGTCCGGCTGTGGGGCCCAGTGTCCCACCCGCCGAGTGGGCTCTGCGGGGGCGGGCCCCGCAACCCCCGCGATTCGCCTCCCCCGGGGGCCGCAGCAGAAGCCGTCCCGTCCCCGTCGGAAGACGCACATGCAGAGGAGGAGGAGGAGGAGGAGGAGGAGGAGGAGGAGGAGGAGGAGGAGGAGGAGGAGGAGCATATGCGCCTCTTGGGCTCCCGCAGCGTCCCACGCGGCCGAGCAGGCTCCCGAAACGGCCGGGGGTCCAGGGGCCGAGCGTGCGCATGGCGATGCCGAGGGCCCTGGCCGTCCTACAAGGCTTCCGACGGCCCCAAGGGGACCCGATTCGCAGAAGGACCTGTCCCCGACGCCCTGATGGCTTCCAAGTGGCCCCACGCGCCACCAAGAGACGCTGCGCGGGAGCCTGCGGACGGCCCACAGCGCCACCGAGGCGCTCCAAGCTTGGTTTCAACTGGGCACCCCCAGAGGACCCCGAATCAGTTGGTTTCCGTTGGTTTGGGGCGTTTTTCCTGCGCCTATGATTCGTTCCGCGACCCAGCGCTCCAGGACTCCGTCAGGGGCCCCGAGAATCGCCCCGAGACGGCCTCGGAGGCTCCCAAGTAGGCGCTGGGACGGCGTTCCCCCAGCGGGCGCACAGTAATAAACGAGGCCACCCCCTGGGCACAAAACTTTGCATCCTGGGGTCCAGGGCTCTTTTTCGGAGCTCCGGGAGGTTTTTATCGGACTCAAGGGCTGTCGACGTCGCGATGTCGAGCGGCGTTGGGAGGCCACCACTGTGGCCAAGACGTGTCCCAGAAGGCCCAATTTGGCGCCCATGACGTTTCTACACGCTTCCAATGTGGCTTGGGACCCGCCAAGAACGCTCCACGTCAGCTCCAAGAGGCCTCTGGGGGATTTCCCGATTGTTGTTCAGTGATTTTAGCGTGCTCGTTTTGTTTGCCCTCAGAGCGTCCGAGATGACCCAGGAGGCACCCCAGATTACCCCAAGACGGCCCGAAAAAGGGGCGCCAACAACTGTCCAATTACAGCCAAACAAGGCCCAAGAGGGCCCCTCGATGCCCCAATCCCAAGACTGCCCAGGATGGGCCCAAGACGGCCACGAGACGACGCCAAGAGACGCCCATGTGGTGATGCGGCAGTAGTGTTGGCAATTCCATTGCCGCGTAATTGGCCCAAATGGCACCAACAACGCTTGTGTGGTGGGCCAGTCGTTTTACGTAGATGGAGGTGACCCCCCCAATCGCGGACAAATGTATATCTACACATACATATACATGTACATACACATGCATTCATATAGCCACATACGTATACACATCTATATTTACAGGCATATACATATATAGACATATATCTCTCTATATATGCATGCATATATGCATGTATGTATGCATGCATGCATGCATGGATGTATGCATGCATGCATGCATGCATGTATGTATGCATGTATGTATGTATGTATGTATGTATGTATGCGTGTAGGTAAGTAGGTAGGTAGGTAGGTATGGAGGTAGGTAGGTCGGTAGGTAGATATGTAGGTATGTATACATGTATGCATGCATGTACGTACATATTTATGTTTGTATGCATGTATGCATGTATGCATGTATGCACGCATGCATGCATGCATGCATGCATGCATGCATGCATGCATGTATGTATGTATGTATGTATGTATGTTTGTATGCATATATGCATGCATGCATGCATGTATGTATGCATGCATGTATGTATGCATGCATGCATGTGTGTGTGCATGTATGTATGTATGTATGCATGTATGTATGCATGTATGTATGTATGTATGTATATATGTATGTATGCATGCATGCATGTATGTATGTATGTATGTATGCATGCATGCATGCATGCATGCATGCATGTATGTATGTATGTATGTATGTATGTATGTATGTTTTTTTATGCAGGCATGTGTGTATGTATGTATGTAGGAATGCATCTATATGCGTGTATGCATACATATATATAATATATGTATATGTGTATGCATGCATGCATGCATGCATGCATGCATGTCTGTCTGTCTGTCTGTCTGTCTGTCTGTCTGTCTGCATGTATGTATGTATGTATGTATGTATGTATGTATGTATGTATGTATGTATGTATGTATGTATGTATGTATGTATGTATGTATGTATGTATGTATGTGTGTATGTGTATGTATATGTGTGTGTGTGTGTGTGCGCCCCGCAGACGCTGCCCATGAAACCACGCCCTCATTTCGGAATGCTACACCTGCGGCCGCTTATCGTTACCCGCGCGGCAAGTCGCTGTCTTGGCAGCTGGGTAGCCCTGGTCTGGGGAGGGGGTGGGGAGTGAGAAGAGATGGATCTAGGGGAACGAAGAATGACATAAACATAAAAACTCGGAGGTCCGCGCGGATTTCTCGGGTCGGCGCTGGACCCCCCTCCCTCGCGCGCGGAGCGCGCCAGGGGTGGCGCCGGAGGCGCCGCCAGGGGGGTCCAGCGAGGATCCGAGGACTCCGCGCGGACCTCTGAGTTTTTATGTTTAAGTCATTCTTCGTTCCCCCAGGATCGGGAATCGGCGGTGCCGAACGGGGACAGTTTCAAGGGCGGCCTTCCAATCCAGCGGGGTGCTTCTTAAATGCTCTCCTTACATCTGCGCCTGTTTCTCTTCACTCCCTGCAGAGCGACCGCTGTGCGGGAGATTCTGAAGTCTGCGAGGGGGAGCGGCGATGGACCAGCTCGTGATCTGGTGGTAGGGACCAGCTCGTGATCTGGTGGTGCGGGGGCGTCTGACCCAGCCTGCGGCGCAAGCTGCGGCGCGGAGGACGGTGGCGGCCAGCTCGTGGTTTGGGGGTGCCAAGCGTCTGGTGCAGCCCGCGGCGCACGAAGGCGGAGGGGACCAGTTTTTGCCCTGGGTGGCGCGGGGTGTCTGACGCAGTTCTTGGCAGCGTCGTGCCGTGCTCTCGCGCGTGTTGTTCAGGGGTCTTCTCGGCGGGGTGAGGCCTTCTGGGCATGTGGCTCTCCGTCGCCTCCCCCTCCTCCCCTTCCCCCCCGCCTCCTCCCCGGGAACGCGCCGGAACCAGGGGAACGAAGAATGGCATGAACAGAAAAACTCGGAGGTCCGCGCGGATTTCTCGGATCCGCGCTGGACCCCCCTGGCGGCGCCTCCGGCGCCGCCCCTGGCGCGCTCCGCGCGCCAGGCAGGGGGGGTCCAGCGCCGACCCGAGAAATCCGCGCGGACCTCCGAGCTTTTCTGTTCATGCCATTCTTCGTTCCCCTGGTTCCAGCGCGTTCCCCCCTAGTGCCAGCGCTGGTACATCACCACCCACCAAACCACCCCAACCCAACCCGAAGGCCTCAATTGCTCTCCATTTCCAGTTGGGGGGGGGGTCGGGGAACACTGAAAAAACACATGTGGAACCCGTACCCCCCCCAACCCGAAATTGGGGTCTTCGGGTTAGGTTGGGGTGGTCTGGTAGGTGGTCAGTACAGCGAGGCCCTGCCCCGTGCGGCGCGGAGGACGGGCGCGCGCCCTCGAGGGCGCCCTCCGGGGCGCCATCCGGTGCGCGGCCGCCGTGGGAGACAGGCGCCCTTCGGGGGGTGCGCGTGAGTGCCGCCCTTCCTGCGGCGACGGTGGTGCCGACGCTGGTGATCATGATTCACCAGCCTCGAACTTATCCCTATCCCTAAGATTGACACGCCAAAAGGCGATGGCAATCTTAGGGATTCGCCTTGAAAAACTAAGGGAATCCCTAAGATTGGCATCATGATGAGGAGATGCCCAGCATAGGGATAGGGATATGTTCCAGGCTGGTAAATGATAGTGCTCTTGCTGCTGCTGCTGATGGTTATGCTGATGGTGATGCTGATGGTGATGCTGACGATGATGCTGCCGCTGCTGATGTCGACGGTGGTGGTGGTGATGGTGGTGATGATGGTGATGGTGACGACGACGATCATGGTGATGATGATGATGATGATGATGATGGTGGTGGTGGTGGTGGTGGTGATAATGTTGAGGATGATGATTATGATGATGATGATGGTTATTGTGATTATTGTGATGGTGACGATGACGCTCATGACGATGGCGATGACCATGAGGATGGTAATGATGACGACGATCCTGATGACGATGACGATGAGGACGATATCGATGATGACAATGACGATGACGATTGCGGCGACGATGGCGGTGATGATCACGACGATGACGGTGATGATGACGATGATGATGACGACGATCATGACGGTGATGGTGACGATGATGATGATGATGATGATAATTTGCAGATGATGGTGATGCTGGTTATGGTATGATGATGATGGTGATGCTGAGGACGACGATATTGAGGAATATGCTGTTCACGGTCAGGTTGGGTATGATAATGCTGAGGATGATGACGAAGACGATGTTGATGATGTGGTTGATGATGTTGATGATGTTGATGATGTGGTTGATGATGATGATGATGATGATGATGCTGATGATGATGATGATGATGCTGCTGCTGCTGATGATGATGATGATGATGATGATGTGGATGTTTACGATGCTTGTACTGCAACTGATGACGCTTATGCTGTGTAGTAGAGCGATGCTGTTGAGTATGACGACGATGGCGATGTTGTCGATGATGTTGTTTATGATAATTTCGGCGATGACGGCGCTGCTGCTGATGATAATGAGGAGAGGAAGGAGGGAGTTAACGACGATGCCGACGGCGACGACGACGACGGTGGTTGGGATGATGGTAACGATGCCGAGGATGAGGATAGCGATGATGTCATGATGTTGATGATGAAGTTGCTGATAATGATATCGCTGCTGCTGATGATGATGACGTTGCTTGTGGCTATGTTGATGTTGGTGACGGTGAGCATAAGGATGAGGATGACGATGAGGATCGGGATGATGATTGCTGCTGCTGCCGATGACGATGACGGTGACGATGATGATGATGAGGAGGTTGATGATGATGATGATGATGATGATGATGATGACGATCATGATGATGATGCTGATGATGAAGATGACGATGACGATGACGACGGTACTGCTGATGATGATGATGCTATTGATGATGATGGTTATGACGATGTTGATGATGATGGTGATGTGGTTGATGAGGGTGATGCTGATGATGATGATTTCTGTGCTGGTGGAGGTGGTGGTGGTGGTGATGATGATGATGGTGGTAATGATGATGACGATAATGCTGATGATGATGTTGTTCTTGATGGCGATGATAATGCTGATGCTGATGATGATGTCGATGATAATGATGATGATGATGATGATGATGATGATGATGATGATGATGGTGATGATGATGCTGATGATGGTGATGATGATGATGCTGCTGATATGATGCTGATGCTGATGATGGTGGTGGTAATGATGATGATGCTGGTGCTGGTGATGCTGATGATGATGATTCTGCTGCTGATGATGCTGATGGTGATGATGATCATGATGGTGATGATGCTGATGATGATGACGATGCTGATTCTGCTGATGATGATGTTGATTGAGATGACTGGGTTGATGATGATGCTGATGATGCTGCTGACGATGCTGATGCTGATGCTGATGATGATAAAGATGATGATGATGACGACGATGATGACGATGATGATGCTGATAATGATGATGATGCTGATGATGATGATGATGATGGTGCTGGTGATGATGATGCTGATGATGATGATGATGATGATGATGTTGGTGCTGGTGATGCTGATGATGATTCTGCTGCTGATGATGATGCTGATGGTGATGATGATCATTATGGTGATGATGCTGATGATGATGACGATGCTGATTCTGCTGATGATGATGTTGATAAAGATGATTGTGTTGATGATGATGCTGATGATCTGGCGATGATGATGCTGATGCTGATGCTGATGCTGGTGATAATAAAGACGATGCTGATGATGATGCTGCTGACGATGCTGATGCTGATGCTGATGCTGATGCTGATGCTGATGAAGATGATGATGATGATGATGATGATGATGATGATGATGATGATGAGGATGAGGATGATGATGATGATGGTAATGCTGATATTGGTGATGATGCTGATGATGCTGATGATGATGACGATGACGGTGACGGTGACGATGATGATGCTGATGATGATGATGTGGTTGATGATGATGATGATGCTGATGATGATGATGCTGATGCTGCTGCTGCTGATGATGATGATGCTCATGATGATGATGATGCTGATGCTGATGATGATGATGATGATGATGATGATGATGATGATGATGATGATGATGATGATGATGATGATGATGATGATGATGATGATGCTGATGCTGATGCTGATGCTGGTGCTGATGATGATGATGATGATTATGATGATGATGATGATGCTGATGATGACGATGATGATGATGATGATGATGATGATGATGATGATGATGATGATGATGATGATGATGATGATGATGATGATGATGATGATGATGATGACGATGATGATGATGATGATGATGATGATGATGATGATGATGATGATGATGATGATGATGATGATGATGATGATGATGATGATGATGATGATGATGATGATGATGATGATGATGATGATGATGATGATGATGATGATGATGATGATGATGATGATGATGATGATGATGATGATGATGATGATGATGTTTGTGCCCCACGGGAATGATCTGGCCTTTGCATCCGCTTGTTCCGCTCTGCAGGCTTTTTGGTTTAGGAGTGAATGGAGGGCTTCGGCCCCTTGCTGGCCACTCTCTCAACTCTTCGAGAGCTGGCACTCTTTCGCCAGCTGGCCTTCCCGAAGCCCGTGGATTGCCATTGCGAGGTGCCTCCGCCCGAGGCGGGCCGTGACTGGCGAGTGCCGCCTGCTGGCCGACCTGGCGAGCCGCCCCTCGCAGTGCGTGTGGAAGTGCGACTGCTGCTGTGAGTCCGCTGGCGTCGAAGGCGGCTGGGGCAGCCTGTTCTTGCTGTTCCTCTTCGTGCCCGCGTTGGTGGGCGCTTTCCTCGCCAGTGTGGGTGTCGGGCGCGGCTTGATCCGTTCCACGACTTCAGCGCGCGCGAACGCCGATTACCCTACCACGGACAGTGACGATGGCGACGCCCGAGAGGGTCCAGCACTTGGTGGTCGGCGATCGGGTCCTCGTCTGCTACTTCCAGGACGCGGGCGAGGCGGTGGTGGAGTGCCATGAGCGGGTGCTACCGGCCCGTATCGTGGACACCAACTTGGTCGTCATCTCGCGTGACTTCGACATCTTCGAGGAGGACCTGGAGGAGAGTGTCGGGCTCCGAAAGTTCGGTGCGGGAGGTGCTGTGCCTCCCGCGCTTCGAGGCTCGCTGGTGTTCCTCATTCACCACTTCGCGTTCGGGAAGGATCGCCAGTACTACATGGTACATGGGCATGGGCGTGGTGCTGGCCAAGGGGCTCCGCCCGGGTGACGTGGTGACCGCTGTAGCGGCGGAGAAGCAGGGCCCCCCAGAGCCGCCGCCAGGGCGCTGGGTGGCCGCGGAGCGCCGTGGCGGACTGGAGGTTGGCGAGGCGCTGGTGGCGCATATGGGCGAGTGGCTTCACGTCGCCAACAGAGGTGCCTGTTCACGCTGACGGACGGCGCGGTGCTGGCCGGTGGTCTCGAGGGCTCGGTGGAGCTTGCGGCGACGGCGGCGGTGGAGGACTCGCGCATCCTGCCTGTGAAGAAGGACGGGGTGCGCCGTCACCGTCGCTCGTTCGCGGACGCCCTGCGCGCCATGAGTGTGGTCGATCTTGGCACCAACTGGGAGATCGACTGGCCACGGTCAGCGCTCTTCTTGGTGGACCGCATCCACGAAGGAAACCAGTGGCCAGTTCAGCGGCATTACTGATGGCGATCAGTGCTGGGATTGGCGGCGTCGGGTGTAGGGGTTGACGAACACTTGCTGCTGTCCCAGCTGATGGAGGTGGCGCTGACGATCGACCAGGTTCAGGTCTGCAACCTGGCTTCCTTCGAACTGATCAGCCGCCGCTACCAGATGTGGGAGAGCGCGTGCAAGGATCTCCTGCGCGAGGTTGACACGGGCTCCGCTGGCGGCGACGACTGGCTCGACGAGCGCTCTTTGTTTCTGGGCGTCAAGAACCTGCGCAGCAGTGCCATCGTGATGCCAGAGTTGGAGGACTTCGTTGCGAGGGAGCTACCCGCTCGCGCTGCCGTCTTGAAGGAGCGTCGCAAGGCGCGGGGGGAGGCCGCCCTGGCCAAGGGTATCGACACCCCGTCGGCGAAACAGACCGCCAAGGGAAAGAAGGGTGATAAGGGAGGGGGTGGTTTGCTTGACCGCCGTCCTCCGTTTTGTCTTTTGCCGCCCGCGCGCGAGCGGTGCCCTTCCCGCGGCCGCCGCCCGCAATCGTCCCGTGGCGATGCGTCGAGCGGCGCGCCGCGGCGCGCAGCGCGCGCAGGGGTTGAAGCAAATGCGCGAATGCGCAGTGACCAGAGGTCCGCGCGAGCAGTGGCCGCGCCGGGCCCGGGTTCCGGCGCGAGGCGCAGCCGTGCCAGAGCGCGCGTAGCTTCGGATTGGAGGCATCGTTGAAGCAACTGCTCGAGGATTGCCGCGGCGAGATTTGGTCCACCGCGTCTCAAACGCGCTGCTCCGCGCTGCGGGTCTGCCGTTTTGTCGCAGTGGATATCCGGCAGGTTGCCCTATTCGTCGGTGATCGTGGCCTCTGGGCGTGGTCCGTTGAAACTCGACCGCGGCGGCCGCGGCTCTGTTTGCTGGTCGTCGGTCGTTTGTGCTGGTGCATGGCGTTGGTCCTCTGGCCTGGCAGTTGGCGGTTCCGTGATTGCCGATGGCATCTTGTGCCGGTGCGTGGTCTGCGATGGTCCTGCGCGCGCCAGTTTGATTGCCGCTGGCGTTTTTGCGCTGGAGCCCGACGGCGGCGCTTGGGTCGCCGGGGCGGGCGGCGGTGGTCCTTGCGGCGAGGCTGGCAGGGCTGGCCTCTGGATGTCAATTTTGGTCGGGTCGTGGGGTGGTTCGTGCTTCGGGGCGGCGGCGGTCGGCGCGCGGGGCGCGAGTTGGTGCGGGGCGGTCGCGGTCGGCTGCCTGCCGCGATGTTGTCCGCTGCTGCGTAGATCGCGGCGATGATGGCTGTCGTCCGCTGGGATCGCCACCTCAATCGTTTCTGCTGCGGTCGTATGACCGCCTGAAACACCTACTGGTGCCTGTCGATGCCGATGCCCCCCTGGGAATGGGAAGGTGACCTCGGGCGAGCCCCCTTGTCAATGGCCTCGTCCAGGCATGTTGGTTCCTGGTTTCGCCAGCGCACGGTGTGCGAGCATGGTGATCGGCCGTTGCCCAGCGAGCTGAACGCTGCCGCGGTCCGCGCGGTGCGTGGGCGTTCGCGCCAGGGGCCTCGGTGCGCAATCCAAAGGATTGCTGCGCGGCCAGTTCAATTCAGCCCGGGGGCGTGGCGCACGCCAACACGATATGAGCGCGCTGGAAGTGATTCGCGCGCGACGCTAGGGGATCTGAGTAATTTGAGCGAGCGTTTTCCACGCTAGTGTGGTGGCGTGCCATTGTTGTCAGCATGTGCATTCGGGCGAATGCGTACTTCCGTTTGTCGCCGAAGTCACATTTGTATTTCGATTTTCGTTCGCCGAAGTCACACTTGCACTTCGGCTTTTCGTTGAAGTCACATTTCCGTTTACGGCCGCTTCAGATTTCATATTTTTGCACGTAACAAATATTGTGTTCACATGTGTTTCGTAGCAGTTTGCCTGCTCCGGGCCGTCGTAATTTCAGGACTTTCCTCATATAGCATTGGCCTGTCCTGTCCCCGACAATCTTCGAGTGTCCCCGTCTCTGGTGGCCTTGCCCTCCATTCTTTTTCAGTTGTTCTGGGGGCGCGCGTCAAGAAACCATATGCCTTTCGTCAGGATCATGGGTTTCTTCGCTCCGCGCGCTGCGCGTTGAGTTACCGCAGCCGTTAAAGAAACTGCTGCGTTCAGGGTGCTTTTGGCTTCCCCTCAGGTGCACGTCGCGCGCGGGTTTTCAGGGTTGAGTTTCTTGGGAGGGTTTCCTGCGGCCGCGCCAGCACTGTATCCCCCGTCTCGCTGACTGGGGTTCACCTGTCAGGGTCATACGCGCGCTCGCATGCAGGTATGAACAGCAGGAGGAGGAGGAGGAGGAGGAGGAGGAGGAGGAGGAGGAGGAGGAGGAGGAGGAGGAGGCGGAGGAGGAGGAGGAGGAGAGGAGGAGGAGGAGGAGGGAGGGAGGAGGAGGAGGGGAAGAGGGGGAAGAGGGGGAGGGGGGGAGGAGGAAGAGGAGGAGAAGGAAAAGGAGGAGGAGGAGGAGGAAAAGGAGGGGGAGGAGGAGGAGGAGGAGGAGGAGGAGGAGGAGGAGGAGGAGGAGGAGGAGGAAGAGGAAGAGCAGGAGGAGGAGGAGCAGGAGGTGGAGGAGGGGGGAGGAGGAGGGGATGGAGGAGGAGGAGGATGAGGAGACGGAAGAAGAGGGGGAGGATGATCAGTGTCCTCGTGACAATAGACAGCTGGGCCTCCCCCAGGGGCGCGAATTTACTCGCGCTTCGCACGCCGCCGCGGCGCCGTGGCGCCAATCTAACCGCGCGTCGCGCCTCGCGAGGCGCGCTGCGTGATGTTAGGTGACTTGGGAGAGCTTGTTGCGTGAAATCCCCGCTTAATGTTTCGGCGGCGCACACCAGGAGGTGGGGCGAAGGGAATGGCCTCTTGGAAACGGGCTTGGAAAAGGGACTGCCTCTAAGAAGCTCTTCCGCTTCAAAGGAAACCCCTAAGAGGCCACCGAGCCTTCCACCGAACCCCCCAGCCTGATCACAAGGCTGGTGCTCTTTCCAGGGTCAGCTTCAGCGCGCGTGGGCAGGCGGGGTCCGGCAGACCCCCGACGCAATGTTTTTTCACACCGTGGCTCTCGATAGGTGTCGACCCTTCCCCCTGGATCTGTTTTGCCTTCCGTGCCGTCTTTTGGGAGGTCCTGGGACCCGCTAGGGGGCCCCCGTAAACCGAGAATGGCCGAACACCTCCCGTCGCGATTTTTCGGCGACTCGAGCTGGATCAGGGGCCGTGGGCAAGTAGTATATCCGTATCTGCGGCCTCGCTGGGCGGGCTCCCAGGCCGCGACCCCGCGGATATACGAGGCGTTTTTCCAGGGGGGTCCCGCGCGGAACGTGTCGCTGGGCGACCGCGCGCCCGCGGGATAACGCCCTGGACGCCGGACCGCGAGGGAGCGGGCATAGACATGTGCTCGCCGCAAGTGGTGGGTCCGTAGCCTCTGGCTCAGAGCCGGGTGCGCGGACCCAGTGGCCTCTGCACAGGGCCGGGGCCGGGCGGCCCCTCCGTGCGCGGCCTGGCGCTGGCGCCCCGTCGGACCAGGTTCGCCGCCAGTCCCGGGCGGGGCGCGGGGGCACCAGCCGCCCATGTCGGCCATTCTCGGCGGCGGTGCGGTCTCGCAGGAGGACATGCAGGCGGAGGCGCAGCTGACGCAGGGGATGTTGACGCAGCTGCCGCAGCCCTTGCAGAAGCAGATCGAGCAGGCGGTGAACGAGTACCGCCAGCAGCTGACGGACCAGGGCATGACGGCCGAGCAGCTGCAGATGTTTGTGTGGAGGTACTACACCCAGGTCGTGAAGCAGCTGTACCAGAAGCACCAGTCGGCGCCGCCCGCGCCAGACACTGGCGCGGAGCAGGACGACCAGGCACCCGGGGCGCCGCAGCTCGGCCAGTGGGCGCAGATGCAGCAGGTCCAGCAGATGCAGATGCAGCAGCGGCAGCAGCAGCAGCAGCAGCAGCAGCAGCAGCAGCAGCAGCAGCTGCAGATGCAGCAGGGCCTGCTGCGGCCGCGGCTGGCAGCGCAGGGCCTCGGCATGCGGCCCGGCCTTGGCCCCGCCCCTGGCATCATCAGACCCACTCGCAGCCCGATGCTGGCGGGGTTCGGGGGCGGCGACGAGGCCACGGGCTCTGGGGCGGCTGGCAGCGGTGCCGGCGCGGATGCGGGGGAGCAGGACTCCTCGATGCAGGGCTCCTCGTTCGCCGGCATGCACGCGGTGACGGGCACGTCCGTCAAGGCCGGTGGCGCCATGCCTCAGGCGTGGAGCCAGCAGAAAGGGGAGATGTGGACCCAGCAGAAGGGCGAGGGGTGGAATCATCAGAAGGGCGCCCTCGGGCCCAACGGCATGGTGCGATTCCCGCTGAAGGGCTGCGGCAAGGGGGCGATGGGCTCTCAGGCTGGATGGGGCGACGGGTTCTCAGGCAAGGGGGCGATGGGAGCTCAGCTGCAGCAGGGCCAGAAGGGTGGCATGGGGATGACCGGGCCAGGCATGATGATGGGCGCCATGTCGGGCTGCAAAGGCCCTGGAGGCATGGCAGGCTGTAAGGGTGGCATGATGGGCTGCAAGGGTGGCATGGCGGGCTGCAAGGGCGGCGCGGTGGGCTGCAAGGGTGGCATGGCTGGCAAGGCGGGCGGCATGGCCAGCAAGGGCCCAGCCAAAGCCGCCGGGCCTCAGTTCCCTCCTGCGCTGCAGAAGTGGCTGCAGCGTCTGTTCGAGAGCCAGAAGGGTCAGTCTGGGGAGACGGACCCGGAGCTGCACAAGCTGATGCATCAGTACTTGAAGCACTGGGTGCAGCAGTGGGTGAAGTCTGGGGAGCTGTGGAACAAGAATTGGGAGGTCGCCGCCCTGCCCACCGCCGACGAGATCCGCGCCAACCTCGCGCCTGGCACGCTCAGCGGCCAGGCGCCCGGCGCGCCCATGCAGGCCGGCTGCAAGGGTAAGGGGTTCATTCCGGGGAGCAAATAATGGCATAAGCATTGACTTTCGGAGGCGCGCGCGGATTTCTCGCAGCGGCGTCTTGGAGCCCCTTGGCGGCGCCTCCGGCGCCGCCCCTGGCGCGCTCCGCGCCTTCTGGGGAGAGGAGGTTCCCAGCGCCGATCCCAGAAATCCGCGCGCACCCGCGGTCCTCCAACAGTTTATGCTGGGATGCAACTACTAGGAGGTTAGATTCTGACTTGCCCTTGTCCGAATTCTGGTTTAATCCAGCTTAATCCCGCTGAGTCCGGTTTCATCCCACTGAATCCCGCTGAATCCCGCTCAACCCGCGGCCCAATCTGGCGTAGCAGCCCCCCAGTGGGGCTCCATCCTCTTCGACCCCTCCGACGACGGCCTCCTCCCAGTGGCTGCCTCCTGAGGTCCACGCTCGTGCCATTCTTTTGCCTCCCGACTCGTGGGCAAGGGCTGGGCCATGACCCAGCCGACGTCCAAGGCCAAGGGCGGCTCCCCGCCGCGAGGCTTCAGCGGCGGCCTGGGCGGCGGGGACGGCGACCGGCGCCGCTCGGGCCGCGGCCGCAGGAGCCGCTCGCGCTCCCGCAGCCGCTCGGGCCGGCGGCGGAGCCGCTCGCGCGAGCGCCGGAAGCGGCGCAGTAGCTCGTCGCGGTCGTGCAGGCGGCGTCAGTTGGGCCTCCCAGATCTTGGCATCGCTCGGACGTGTGCGTTTTTTCCTCGGCGAGGACCATCGAGGAGCATCCTTGACCATTTGGCGAAAAAACCACGCACGAAACCGAAACAAACACAAGGAATGGACGTCCAAGCGATGGCGAGAGATGGGGTCCGGGCAGGCGGGCTCGGAGGAGCGTGCCGCATCGCCGACGTGCATCGGCGACGCGGCTCGATGTGAAGCCCGGTTGCCTCCACGCCGGCGTCGGTGAGGCAGCGTTGACGTCGCCGGTGCATGGCCGATGCATCGGCGATGCATCGCCGACGCATCGGCGGTGCGGGGTGAGATCCACCGGCCCCGTCTACTCGGACCCCGTGTAGGAGGCCTCTTTTTCAGCAGCTCGAAGTCGAGAGAACGCCATACAGTCGGGGCCCTGAAGAAGGAACCCTTTTCGTTGGAGAGGGGCTCCGTGTTCCTTGATTGCTTCACAATTTGCCTTGGGTTTTCCTTTGGTTTCCGATAGGAAATCAAAGTTTAACTTGTGGAAAAAAGGGTCCTCGTTCCTTATTTAGGGTTCCTTAGGTCAACGCCCCGACTGTACACATAGATTATCGACGCTCCGCGTGTCCCCACCATCGAAGAAGAGAGAACGGCATAAGCATAAGCTTTTGGCACTCCGCGCGGATTGCTTGGATCCGCGCTGGGCCCCCCCCCGGTGGCGCCTCCGGCTCCGCCCCTGGCGCGCTGCACGCGCCAGGGAGGGGGTCCAGCGCAGAGCCAAGAAATCCGCGCGGGGCGCCAAAAGTTGAGGTTTACAGTCGGGGCGCTGAAGAAGGAACCCTTTGTGCCTGGGAGGGGCTCAGTGTGCCTTAGTTGTTCTACAGTTCGCCTTTGGTATGCCTTTGGTTTTCGATGGGAAATCGAAGCTCAACTTATGGGAGAAAGGGGCCTCGTTCCTTATTTGGGGTTTCTTAGGTCAACGCCCCAACTGTATGTGATTTGTTCCTCTTCTCATATCACCACCAGCCCATCCAACACCGATACCCAGACGAGTTGAGACGATCATGCGGGAGGCTATCCTGGCCCATCTTGAGCCATCTTGAACCATCTTGGAGGCCATCCTGGAGTCTCCTGAGGCCCTCTTGAAAGCAGTTCGCCAGGCGAGTGGAGGTGTTTCTGTGAGAAGTTTTCGGAGGTCTCTTGGAGCTACTCTTGGGGCCCTCTTGGGGATCTTTCGGGGCCATCGTGGGGCCCTCTTTGGGCATTTTGGGTGGGTCTCAGAGGTCTCTTGGGGCCGCCTTGGCCCCCGTAGCTTGAAAGGAGGGGAGCTCTCAATTCAGGCCCCCCCCCCTTGGAGGCTCAAACATGCGGTCATGATGCCCTTTTGGGGCGCTCTTGGGGGGCGCTTGGGCGCTCTTGGGGCCCTCTTGGGGCTCTCTTGGGATCCTCTTGGGGCTCTCTTGGGCCGTCTTGGAGCCATCTTGGGGCCTCCGAGGCCAGTCGGAAGCGAAAAGGCGAGAAGACAAAACACATGGATTTTCCGTAGGTTGTGGAGCCATTTTGGCCTCTTGGGCACTTGAAGCTGTCTTGGAGCCGTCTTGGGGCGTCTTGGAGGTATGTCGGAGGCTATCTGGTGCCTTGATGAAGCATCTTGGACTATCTTGGAGGCCATCTTGGGCCCTCTGAGGCCCTCTTGGCGCCATCTTGGGACATCTTCGGGATTAACGCCCCGCGGTCCCCCCCTCCCAGGCCCAGGGGAAGGTAGGGGGAGGGGTCAAGCTACCCACCCGCCCGCAAGCCGTCTAGCTCACTCCCACCCGCCCTTCCAAAACATAAGAAGCACCCGAGCCTGAGCATGTTCAGCGGTCGTCTTTGTATGCGCAGCTAATTACTGGGAACCAAAGCCGACCCCAGGTGCGCGACGTTTGGGCGAGGTGCGCCACGCGTGCCAGGGGCGCCACGCGCGCCAGGCACCCCTGGGGCCCGAGCGTGCCAGGCACGCCTGGTGCGCCAGATGCGCCACGTGCTCCGAGTGCGCCAGGTGCGCCGCACACTCCAGCCGCGCCAGGTGCGCCATGTTCGGGGCACGTGCAGAGTGCGTCAGGCGCGCCTGCGCACGTGACAGCACACATCGGGGAGCATGTCGGCCCCCGCCATCCTTGTCGAAAACTAATGCCCATCATTGTGTCTGGTGGACCTGCGCACATCATGCCACGCGCCACCACCCCCGCCGTCCCTGTCAAAACCATTTGATAGTGATCGCGGGATGGCCGCGCATGATCCAGATTTAGCCGCGACATGCATCTTGTATGTTTTTTTGTCAGGGATGGTAGCCTTGCGCGCAGCAGGGAATATGCTGGTACCCCGGCCGTCCCTGTCAAAAACAATAAAAACTGTTCGCGGGCCTCACGAACATGACTCAAGACTGTGCCCCAACGTGTACTTTGCATCGTTTTTTGATAGGGATGGTGGGGGGGGGCCGCATCGGGTTGGCCGCGCATGCTCCAAATGTGGAGGCAGAGTGCGGTTTGTATTTTTTTGACAGGGGTGTTGGGGGAGGGCCCGCATGGAGTCGGCATGGTTCCTGGTTGGCCGCCAGCTGGGTGGGGGAGGGGGTGTACATTAAATCAGGAGCAGCGAGAAACCCCTTCCCCGGGGGAAGGAGGGATGTTGCCAGAGAGAAGACAACACTCGTTAAACCACCTGCGCCCATATGGCTGGTGGGTCTTTTGGCGCTCCGCGCGGATTTCTTGGATCCGCGCTGGGTCCCTCTGGCGGCACCTCTGGTGCCGCCCCTGGCGCGCTGCGCGCGCCAGGGAGGGGGGTCCAGCGCGGATCCAAGAGATCCGCGCGGCGCGCCGAAAGTTTATGTTTCTGGCGCTTCTTCTTCTGCTTCTTCTTCTTTTTCTATCTCAGTAGAGCAACTCATGGGAACCTCGCATGTCCTCGCAATTCCGTCTGTTGAGTGCATTCGCGCGCGCTAGCGTCTCGTAGTCGATGATCGAGCGTCGATCTAGCGTCCATTCGCGTCGATGAGCGTCGAATCGCAAGAGCCAGCAAGATGGCATGGGAGGCTCCCATGAGTTGCAGCAGAAGGCGGCGCGGCAGCCGCTCGCGGACCTCCTCCCCGTCGCCGGGGCCCGCGCAGGGCTGGGGCAAGGGCAAGGGCAAGGACCCTGAGATCGGGGCGCTGCAACTTTTTCCCAGCGGGCGTCTTCGCCCAGTTGCGGGCCCCGGGGCCCTCACGCAGAAAGATGGGGTCTAGGACTCTTGTCGTGATTTTTCGCGATGCTTCGATTTGTTTGCCACGTCGGATCTCAGGGCACGGCAAGGATGGCAAGGAGGGCAAGGGCAAGAGCGAGCGAGAGCGCGCGCGGCAGTTCGTGGACCAGCGCCTGTCGGTGCAGGACTACCGCGGCAACACGCAAGAGCTGGCGAGCGAGCTCCAGCGCGTCTGCAACGTCAGCGGCAAGAGGTTCCGCACCCTCTTCAACCAGACGCTGAACCAGTACGCCCAGGCCTTCTACAGCGCGGGAGGGGGCGGCGGCCCGCGGGGAGCCGCGCAGCTGAAGGCTGGCCCCCTCTCGCAGGACGAGCAGGACATGAGGGCAGCCAGAGCCGACCGGTTCAAGTCGCACCTGGAGGTAGAGAAGGCCGCCGTGGCCATGGTCAGCTTCAACGACGGCGACAGCGCCATGGTCCACGGTGGGCCCATCACCGGCGAGCTCGACGAGATGTGCTCGCGCCACGAGGCGAAGGAGCGCGAGATGACCCGCCAGCTGGACAAGTTCGAGTGGAAACAGGGCACCGACCCGAAGCACCCAGAGGTCAACCTCGTGCTCGCCACTCGCAAGTACCAGCGCAGCTCTGCCGACAAGGCGTACAAGAGCTCGGAAACGAGAACGCTTGCCGCTCTCTGGAGAACGATGCAGTTCCTGATGACACAGATCCTGGACTTCGACATCAAGCCCAAGCCGCAGTTCGCCGTCCAGAGAGTGCCCTACATCCAGTGCTACTCGTACCTCCGCGACCGCACCCGTGCCATACGCGTGGAGCTGCACCTCCAGCAGCCGCGAAGTACGACGCAGCGGACATTCCTCGAGTCGCACGAGTGTTGCCTCCGTTTCGAGCTGCTCACTATCTACCTGCTGACGAGGGAGAGCGGTGGTGTCTCGGGCGACACCACTGAGAAGTACGACCCGAAGCTTGGGCTCAAGGCCATCTCGCAGACGATAGAGCCCCTGCTGAACGCCTACCAGGCGGTGAAGGCGAAGCTGCTGACGAAGAGCATTCTTGCCGAGGCCATGGGCGGATTTGGCTTAGACGAGGGCGATGGCGAAGAGCAGGAGCATTGCTCATCGTACGAGATGGCGATGCACAGGTATATCATCCTACTGCTCATGTCTTTTTCCCCAGAGGGGATCGGGGCCCACTTGGCCAAGCTAGACAGAGAGGTGATTATCCATCCGCTCATCAGCTTCGCCACGCAGGCTTATGCCGCCTTCCAGACAGAAGACTTCGGAAGGTTCTTGCATTTCTACCGCGAGGCGGATTTCCTCACGGCGGTAGCCATGAGCGGCATAGCCGACCTCGCGCGGCTCAGGGCGCTCTTTCTACTGTTCCGCACCTACCCGCAGCCCATCGGGGACAAGGTGCCCCTCTCCAGACTAAAGACGATCCTCGCCTGCAGCACGGACGCGCACCTGCGGCAGTTCTTGACCCACCACGGGGCCGCCATAGAGCAGGGCGCCTCGGGGCCCTACATGGTACTCCCGAAGAAGGGCACTCCGCAGGCGCTGAGTCACCCGATGCTGTCGGGGCCGAACAAGCTGCCCGAGAAGTGCGACTTCCCCAAAGGGCGAGACTCGCTGCTGGACGCCAAGTTCGCCGCCCTCGGCATGTCCCGAGCCGACCTCGTCTTCGGGAGAGCCGACCCCGTGGTGGAGGTGCCGGCAGTGGAGCCCGAGCTGCTGGCGGAGGTGCAGGCTGCGCCCGCGGCGGCCGAGCCGCCTCCGGGCGAGCCGGCCGCCGCGGACGGTGCCGACATCGCCATGCAGCCGCCCGCCGCTGGCCCCGCCGCAGGTGGTGCGCAGGAGGCTGCCGCCAGCGGGGCCGGTTAGCCGCCGCTGGGGCCCGCACCGCTGGCTCACCGCCGGCTCACCGCGAGGCCCACAGAGCGTTCGGGCGGCCGCCGCGGCAGCCCCCCGTCGCGCGGGGTGCCCTCTGGTGGCGGCGCGCGCGCGGGCGGGCCTGGCGGCGGCCGATGGGCCCGTGCCCGCGGGGTGCCGGCCGCGCTGAGCATGCGTAAAACAGTTGGGCCTCGAGCCACGCCTCCTTCCCTGCTTCCTTGTCAAGGGAAGAGGAACCACCCCAACCCCCGTGTTCCCCCATGGTCCGCCTGAACTGCGCAGCCCCGGGCATCTGCTCAAGACAATCCTGCCTCGTTCGACTCCTTCCTTGCAGGGTGTTGCCGAAACGACATGGCGGCGCTCGTCGGGGTGCATCTCACGAGGCTGGCCTTGCTGCCCTCGACCCTGTTTCCCTGGCAGCACGCAGCCACGCGCAGAGAGGGGTATGGGGGGTCCAAACACACATTTGTATCTGTCATCTGTTTCGTACATGTTTCGTTTACATGTCGTATACGTTTCGTATACATTGTGTTTACGTTTCGTATGCGTTTCGCATACCTTCCATTCACGTTTCGTATTTCTGTGCTGTTGTTGCTATTGTTATTACTACTACTACTTTTGCTGCTACAGCTGCTACTGCTACTACTACTACTACTACTACTACTACTGCTACTACTGAGACTATGCCATTTCTTATTATTACTACTGCTACTACGACTACAACTACGACTAAGACTACGACTTCGACTGCGACAACGACTACGACTACTACTACTACTACTACTACTACTAGTATTTCTTATTTCCAGTACTACTACCACACCGCGACTACTACTACGACGATTACAATTACTACTACTACTACTACCACTACTACTACTACTACTGCTGCTACTACTACTACTACGACTACTACTCCTACCACTACTACTACTACTACTACTACTACTACTACTACTACTACTACTACTACTACTACTACTACTACTACTACTACTACTACTACTACTACTACTACTACTACTACTACTACTACTACTACTACTACTACTACTACTACTACTACTACTACTACACTACTACTACTACTACTACTACTACTACTACTACTCCTACGACGTCGACGACGACGACGACGACGACGACGGCGACTACTACTACTACTACTACTACTACTACTACTACTACTACTACTACTACTACTACTACTACTACTACTACTACTACTACTACAACTACCAGTACTAGTACTACTATTACTACTACTAGCTTGACTGTTATTATTGTTACTGCTACTACGACTACGGCTACGACTAGGACTACTACCATCACCACGACTACTGCTACTACTATTACTACTCCCACTCCTTCTCCTGCTTCTACTCCCGCTACTACTACTACTACCACTACCACTACAACTACTACTGCTTCAACTTCTGTTGCTGCCGCTGCTGCTGCTGCTCCTGCCGCTCCTGCGACTGCTACAGCTATTGCTACTACTACTACTACTATTACTACTACTACTACCACTACTACTACTACTACTACTACTATTACTACTACTACTACTACTACTACTACTCCTACTACTACTACTACTACTACTACTACTACTACTACTACTACTACTACTATTACTACTACTGCTGCCACTACTAGTGCTACCTACTTCTTCTTCTTCTTCTACTACTACTGCTACTACTATTACTAGTACTACTACTCTTACTACTCCTACTATGACTACTCGTACACATACTTCTAGTCCTACTACGCTTACTACTACTACTGCTACTACTACTACTACTACTACTACTACTACTACTACTACTACTACTACTACTACTACTACTACTACTACCACTGCTACTACTGCATACGTACCGCGGTCGTAGAAAGTACAACACGAGAGTTTCAAGTACATCCAGCATGGTAAATGTTTGTCATACAGGAAACTTGTCGTTTTCAAAGCATGAGACCGCTCGTCTTCCAGTAAGCCTCGCGACCACCGGTCACAGACAGCCCCAACGGCCACAGGAAGGCCATCACCCACGAGCCCCGGGCCACAGAAAGCCCCGACGGGCCACAGAGAGCCCCAACGGGCCACAGACAGTACCAGTCGCGCTCGACTTTGTCCCCCCGCGCCAGGCTCGCCCGCGCGGAGGCGGGCCTGGAGGCTGACAGGGCGACGACGCTGCAGGGCTGGAAGGAGGCCGCTTGGGTGGGGGTTCGGGAGAGAACGAGGTACCGATGCTGCTGCCCTTCCCTCGTCGCTGCGGCTGTAGTCGTCACGCCTGCCAGCATCGGACGAGAGACCCAGCCATATGCAGCTGCGAGATCGGCGGAAGAGATGAGACGAAGGAGGAGAGCACGCTAACCCCGGATAGCGCACGCGGCGTACCCTCCGCTCTCATAGGCAGCGCGCCGCAGGAAGCACGAGGCGCGGGGCAGTGAGGGCAGGGGGGGGAAGAATGGGTGGGACGAATGCGAACTCTCGGTGGAGCTCCCTATGGGGACACGAAGCGTTATACTGGGTGTGGCGGTGGAGCCCCCTAAGGGGCCACGAGACGCTGTATTGGGTATGGCGGACGCATGCGGGCACCCCCATTGGGGCCTTCGGTGGATCGCTCTATGGGGCCACGAAGCGCTGTACTGGGAGTGGCGGACGCATGCGGGCTCCCCGAATGGGGCCTTCGGTGGATCGCTCTCTGTGGGGCCGCGAAGCGCTGTACTGGGTGTGGCGGACGCATGCGGGCACCTTCACGGGCCTTCGGTGGAGCTCCCTATGGGGCCACGAAGCGCTGTACTGGGTGTGGCGGACGCATGCGGGCCCCCCCACTGGGGCCTTCGGTGGAGCTCTAATGGGTGAGCTCTAATGGGTGTGGCGGGCGCATGTGGGCACCCCTACTGGGGCCTTCGGTGGAGCTCCCTATGGGGCCACGAAGCGCTGTACTCGGTGTGGCGGGCGCATGCGGGCACCCCCACTGGGGCCTTCGGTGGAGCTCCCTAAGGGGACCACGAAACGCAGTACTGTGTGTGGCCGGCGCATTTGGGCCCCCCCACTGTGGCCTTCGGTGGAGCTCCCTGTGGTTCCGCGAAGCGCTGTGCTGGGTGTGGCGGACGCATGCGGCCCCCCCCCACTGTGGCCTTCGGTGGAGCTCCCTGTTGTGATATGGATCGGCGCGCGGCGCCCGGGGAGCCCTTACTTTCTCACGGGGTGAGGCGATGCGTGGTTCTAAGAGTGAGGGCCCTAAAAGTTTTGGTCCAAAGCGGCGGCAGGGAGAGGGGTGAGAGGAGCAAGGGCAGAGGCAGGGAAGGGGCGGGGATCCAGGCCTCGGCGGGGCCCGATGGGTATCCAGGGGAATCCCTCGGGCACTTCTATTCTCCTGCGGGAGTGAGCTTGAATCACACTCCTCCTTGGCACCGTCTGGGGCGTCCCTGGCGGTGACCAAATATCAAGCCACTCACATGCTACATGGCGTTCTGCACCGTGGCGTTCGTGGGAATATCCTCTCCGGGTTCGTATCGGAGCACGGCCTGCTTGTGGCAAATGGTGACGACATGTATTGGGAGTTGCAGTGGACGTTTGAGAGCAAGCGCAAGATCGATGATCTATATCTGTATCTATAGTAATCTGTAGATGTGGTTTCTCCCAGTCCCTGTGTAGCATACCGGTCTACATCATGTTGCTGTCACTGCAACTGTGATGGCTCAAGTTCTGATGTGGGGGTGGGCGCCAGTCGTCCTCGCGGCCGCCAGGGACCTCACCACCCTTGGCCTTCATTACCAGACCGCGGCGATCGCCGCCCAGTGTCCGAGTCTGCCTGCGATCCCTGCTTGCCCCGAGCTGGTGTGCTCGTCGGGGCCTCCGCTCCCGGCCTGCCCGGCTGCGCACTGTGAGTGCACGTGCCCCAAGCCCGAGGCGGGCAGCTGGCTGCTGCTGCTGGGCGCGGGCGTGGCCACGGGCTGCGCGCTGGCGGGTCTGGTGCTCGGCGCTGCCGTCGGACTCTACGTTGGCCGACTCGCGGCTCGCGGGACGAGTGCATCTGTGTGTCCGCCCGAGGCTCTGCGTGACGCTCACGTGGTGGAGCCTGCTGCGGGACTAGAGACAGCGAGGGCGCTGGTGGTGACGCCAGCATCGAGGAGAGATGGCGGCCAGGCCGCGCTCGCTTGACATACGGGAGCCGCAGATCGTCGTGAATTTCCCTCTGGATGCTCTGCCGTGGCATCATCGGATTCTACTGCACGCCATGGGCGACGGGCGCTGGATGTGCCTGACGCCAGATATGGAGATCACGCAGCACAACTTGAACGAGCTGCGCCACTATGTCCTCGATCGGAATGCGCAGTTTCCTCGGTGGGTGCTGGCTGGGCTCTATGCTTTCGACCCCATCGACCACGGGGAGCTGCTTGAGCTGAAGCGCCAGGCCCGACAGCGCGCGGCGCTGCTGGGGGCTGGCGATGCCGAGGATGAGGCGGACCTCGCTTGGGTGCTCGCCGAGCCGCGGGACGCGAGGTTCGGCGAGGTGGTGCCTGCTGATGTGGTGGAGGACCCGAATCGTTGTGCCCACCTGCGAAGGAAGGGCATCGTGATGCTGGACGGGCAGGAGCGGATGATCGAGCTGATCACCCGCGACGAGAGGGATGACTGGATGAAGGAGCGCAAGGAGAGCTGCGTCGACATCCGCCTGAACGGCGACCAGCGGACGAAGATCGGCCGCAGGGACGTGGACTTTCGTGACGCCGTGGAGCAGATGGAGGAGGTGGAGCTCGCCGACTACACCGACTTAGGGCCGCGCGCGATGGGCGAGTTCGTCACGTCGGTGGCCGTCGGCAGCGGGAACCTCACGAGCTACCAGGCCGAGTAGGAGCGCATGAGCGGGGTCTTCTCAGGGGGTGCCCAATGCCACGAGCACCGTTCGCTCCTGGAGATCGCCCGCCGTGCGATTTGCATGGACCAGCTCAATGTGAAGAACCTCCACTGCATGGAGGCTCTGGTCAGGCGGGTCATCCAGATCGAGATGGCAGTACAGCGCAATCCACGGCATCCAGACTTTTCCGGTCTTGAGGATGCCGTCGGCGGGCCCACAGGTGCATCGGGCTCTGTCGCCGTCCCGAGATACACAGAGTTTGTGGTGGCCCGCCAGAAGGACCGCGCCAACATTTTGAAGCAGATGAGGTTGCACAAAGAGGAGCTGGAGCGGGAGCGCCCTTCGGACGACGGGGGGAAGCGCAACCGGAAGGACAAGGAGAAGGACAAGGGCAAGAAGAAGAAGGGCGGCCCCCCGGGCGAAGGCTCGGGGGGCGGGGAATGACCGTGTTCCCTGGCGCTCACCAGCAGGGCTCTGCCGCGCCTGATGACGGTGGGCGCCCTCGACGTGGAGCTGGAGGCCAGGCCAAGACTGAGTGGTGGCCTCGCGGACAGTGGCTTCACAACGACCCTTTTCCCTTGCCGCAGGTGGCCATCGACGCAAGGCCGTCTGGTGCCCCCCGCTCCACTGTGCGACGGTGGAGAGTCAGGACTGAGAGGCAGCGGCGAGTTTCCGAAGCGGTTGACATGCTCAACTACCTCGCCGCCTCACGTGTGAATTCAGGATGCGACAAAGCTCGACGAGTTAGGCCGTACGGGGGAGCTCCCACAGCAGTGCAGCGCAGCGTGCTGGAGTCAGTCCGGGAGCGGATCGACTTCTACGGGAACCCCTCGAGCGAAGCGGTGGACGGCGAGAGGTCCCTCCGGGAGATCCTCAGATCCACTGACCAGTATGAACTGGAGCCGCAGCATTTGGCGAGCTACGACGTCTCGCGCCTTAGGGTGTGCAAAGGGGACATCAACCCAGTTCCCGTGACGGACTTGCTACCTGCCGAGGCTGCAGGTTTTTTGAGACACTTCCAGAGCCAGATCGAGCTCTCAGAACCCGAGATCGCCGAGCGTGTCCGAGAGGCTGGGGGGATGCCCGAGCCGTACTGGGACCCTCGGCTTCGCGGTGATGCTGAGCTCCGTCGTGACTTTTTTCGCCGACTTGCTAAGATCGGCATCGTGGGTTTCAGGCGGGCCATCAAGTCCCGCTGCGGCGCGTTTTTCGTTCATAAGAAGGACGGCAACATCAGGTTTATCTGCGACGCGAGGGCGACGAACATGTGCCATCGTCTCCCTCCTCGGACGGTCTTGGGAGGTGCAGCATGCCTTTCGGAGATTGACCTCAGCAGCTACGCTACGGCTCTGGGAGGCTTCGGTGGCGTCTGTGAGCCACGCTTCTCAGGAGCCGACGTCAAGGATTGTTTTTACCAGCTCGCCAACGACGAGATGGGCAGCTGGTTCGGGTTCGACTCCGCGCTGACCATCGAGGACTGGGACATGGGCATCACGCGCGTGTGGGACGACGATGTGGGAGACTGGACTCCTGCCCGAGCAGGCGAGCTCCTGTTCCCCTGCCTCCGTGTTTTACCGATGGGTTGGGCCTGGGCGCTGTACTTCGCCCAGGAGGCTGTCACTCAGCAGGTTCGGCGCTCTGCTGCTGATGGAGATCGGCAACTCCTTCGAGACAAGCGTCCTGCGCCCCTCCTGCGCCCTGGGCGGCCTCTGGCCGCCGTGTACGTGGACAACTTCACAGGGGTGGGGGGCTCGGCCGTCGATGCCGAGCACGGGGTGCGGGCCTTCGAGGAGCGGGCTGCCGAGGCGGGGCTAGCCCTGCGCGCCGCGGACGTGGCGGTGGAGGAGCTGGAGAGTTTGGGCCTGGTGCTGTGCGGGACCGACCGCCGCGTGCGCCAGAAGCCCAAGCGGGTCTGGCGCTTCTACTTCGCCACCAAGGCCCTGCTGAAGCGGGGCCACGCGACGGGGGCCGAGCTCCGCGTCTGGGCAGGGCACGCCGTGGCCCTCTTGGGGCTGCAGCCCTGCCTGCTGTCCATCCTGCAGGGCGTGTACCACTTCATCGGCGGCGGCAGTCGGCGGCGGGCGGCGTTTCCCGCGGCGGTCCGCGGGGAGCTCCGCATGGCCGCCATCGCCTGTTTTTTGACCGAGGTCGATCTGAGTGCGCCCCTCGCCGACGAGGTTCACGTTTCGGATTCGTCGTCCTCCGGCTTCTGCCTGATGTACGGGCAGAAGCCGCTTCGTGCTGTCTGGGATGCATATCGCTGGCGAGAGCGTTGGCGATTCGTGGAGGTGGAGGCCGACAGGAGCTCGGACGCCTACACGGCGGCGTACCTCAACCAGCTCCGAGGCGTCACCGACGGCTTCGGGGCCACGCTGGACGAGGGGGCCCACAAGCATGCAGACGCCCGTGCTCGAGGCGGTCAGCCGGCAGGAGCCTGGCGCGAGACCGAGCTGGGGAAGCTCCTGTTTCGCCGTGCTGCTGTCGGCCGCGGTGCGCCGCGGCGCTGGGCTAGCCGCCCCGGTCTGACCCAGGGGGTGGAGTTGCTCAACGTCGTGCCCGCCTTGCCGACCGCCCTCACCAGCAGCCTCGGGTGGACTACTGCCGTCGAGGGTCGTTGGAAGTATGACGAGCACATCAACGTGAAGGAGGGCCGGATCTGTGTGGCCGGCCTGAGGCGCTTTTGCCGGACACGCGCCCACCACGGGCACCGTGCTCTCAGCCTTTGCGACAACCTTGTTTGCTGCTGCTGCTTTGACAAAGGCAGAGCCCGATCACACGTTCTGAATTCGTTGTGCCGAAAGGCGGCCGCCTATAGCGTGGGCTGCCGTGTTCGGTGGCGGGTCAGGCACGTCCCGACAGACTTGAATGTGGCCGACGAGGGGTCGAGGAGGGGCCAGGCCCGCGACCCTGAGTGGCTGCTGCAGAAGAAGAGGGAGCGACAGCCTGTTGCCCCTTGGTTGCCGTCCGCGAGCGTCGGGGAGGGGGGCTCATCCTCTTCGTCCACTCCTCCCGATCATAGAGAACACGCCGAGTCACCATCGCCTCCCTCCACCTCACATGCACGCGTCTTTCTGGAGTTGTTCGCAGGTGCGGCGGGGTTGACCGCCGCCGTGCGACGTGCTGGGCTGCGGACAGCGGCCTCGTTTGACATCAAGAAGGGTGCCGAGTATGACCTCTCGAGGAGAAAAACACAGCTGCTCGTCCTATCTTGGGTTCGGTCTGGAAGAGTTTGGGCCGTGCACTTGGGGGCCCCTTGCAGGGCCTGGAGCAACGCTCGACGTGGAGTCCGTAATCTTCATCGAGCTGAAATCCTGGAGCGTCTCGGGGTTGAGTTCGCGTTGTTTACCGCTGAAGTTGTTCGTGAGTGTCAACGTTGTGGAGTGGGCTGGAGCATCGAGAACCCCATGACCTCTGGGCTCTGGAGTTTCCCTCCTATTGGTCGCCTCGCTGGTCTCCATGGTGCGTCTTGGGTGCGATTTCCTATGTGTGCGTATGGTGCTCCTCATCAAAAGTGGACTCTGGTGCTCACGAACATCCCGGAGCTGAGGGGCCTGTCGGCTCCCTGTACCCATCATCGACATGAACAGCTGGTGGGTAAAGTTCGGGTCCCTGATGGCTCTGGGGGTCACGTCTGGTGCAATCTCACGGCCCTGGCGGGTCAGTATCCGTCGGCTTTGTGCTCGAGATGGGCGTCATTCTTGAGCGAGGTTGCGCCTCTGGCCGCCCGTGGGGGCGATGCCCCTTGGGCCGGCGAGTGGCACGCTGCCTTGGCGGCACTGGTTCGGCCTGGCCGTCGTCTTCGTGCTGGGCGTGATGTTCCCGGTGCTGACGAAGCAGCGTGCGGCGATGCGGTTTGTGGGGCAGCCACCGACTTCCTCACGCGCCACGGCGTCCTCTTCGGCAGGACGGGGGCCGCCGAGAGGGCCCGGCTCAGGAGGCGCGGGGAGGCTCTCGACCTCCCAGTCGTCCCGCCGCCGGGCCTCGGCTAAGGCCAAGGCCGCCAGCCGGCGCCGTCGGGCTCAGGGCAGTGGGCGTTCGCGGGCGCAGTTCATGAGGGAGCTGTCCGTCGCAGAGTCCACTCGGACGCTGTACGCGGCGGCGCTGGAGGACTTCGAGGCGTGGTGCGTCGGGGTCGGTCGCCAGACCAACAATGCAAAGGACGCTGACGAGAATATGGTGCACTGGTTTACTCAGATGTTCTTCGATGGCATGGGTCCTGGGACGGGCCGCAACGGCCTGTTCGGCTGGATCTTGCTGCGAGGGGAGCCTTTTCAGGACGGACGTCAGTTGCTCCCACGGGCTCGGAGGCAGTTGAAGGCTTGGGAGCGGACAGATCCCGGGCTTGTTGGCCTACCCTATCCGCTCATACTGATCTGGGCCATCGCGCTGGACCTGCTGAATCACGGGCTGGTGCGTATGGCCGCCTGCGTGGTGCTTCAGACCGATTTGTACTCGAGGCCTTCGGAGACCCTGGAGCTCTCAGAGGCCGACATTCTCCGTAGCCAGCCCGCGGCAGGCCGTGCTTTTGCCGGCCGCTGGGCAGTGGTCTTCGCGCCGTCCGAGTCCGGGCGGAGGACCAAGACTGGCCAGACGGATGACACCGTCGATGTCGGGGTGTGCGGCCGTGAGTGGGTCCGAGACGTTGTGGCCGCGCTCAAAGACTCAGTCCAAGTCGGTGAGCGCGTGTTCGATTTTGATCTTGCCACATGAGAGAGAGTTCAAAGCCTCCTTGGTGAGGTTGAAGCTACAGGCCGTGGGCGGCTCGCCGCATTGGTTGCGCCACTCTGGCCCGTCCAACGATCGGTTTGAGAAGAAAGCTGACCTTCCGTCAATCCAGAAGAGAGGCCGTTGGGTGAGTTTCAAGAGTGTCACAAGATATGAGAAGCACGCCCAACTTTTGAAGCAGCTTGAACAGTGTGACGCTTCTCAGATTCGAAGCGCGAAGCGCGCTGCCAGCTCTTTACCTGCCAGGCTTTTGCACTCGCTTCGTGAGATGACGGTCCAGAGACCAGTCCCGAGGAATTCGGGAGGTTTGGCCGTGAGAAAAAGGCCTACGAGTTTCGGCTAGCCGATTTCCTTTTCGTTTCGTTTGAGAATTGTCTTACATGCCTGCGTGGTGCTGCCTTGCACCCCTCTCAGCACTGCTCGACGTTTGCTTGGAGAGTCACACTTGTGGCCCGAGGGGCCACTCCACGTGCGCGCTGTTGCGTTTGGCTTCGTCTCCCGCTGCTGCGTCGGATACTCTTGCTGGTTAGCGGTCTTGGGACCCTGGAGAATAGTAATCTGTAGATGTGGTTTCTCCCAGTCCCTGTGTAGCATACCGGTCTACATCATGTTGCTGTCACTGCAACTGTGATGGCTCAAGTTCTGCCATCCTGCTTCCCCGCCACCGCCCGTTCTCTTGGCCGTGAGAAAAAGGCCTACGAGTTTCGGCTAGCCGATTTCCTTTTCGTTTCGTTTGAGAATTGTCTTACATGCCTGCGTGGTGCTGCCTTGCACCCCTCTCAGCACTGCTCGACGTTTGCTTGGAGAGTCACACTTGTGGCCCGAGGGGCCACTCCACGTGCACGCTGTTGCGTTTGGCTTCGTCTCCCGCTGCTGCGTCGGATATTCTTGCTGGTTAGCGGTCTTGGGACCCTGGAGAATATCTATATATGTATTGTTCACCTTGGCTGCAGTTATCTGGTTCGGCAGACACGAGCGAGATCGATTGTGGGTCTGATCATCGCGCTGTCTACGCTTCCTTTGTCATGCCTCGTGCAGCCGACAATGTGAGGACACTGAGGCCGCAGACAAGATGCGTGGGCTCTCCGACAGATGAACAAGAACTGGAATCGATGCTGGGAGATGCTGGGGATCCTTACTGGCACGAGCTGCAGTGCGTCATGAAATGATAGCGTGCGCTTCTGGCGCGTCCGGGGCTCAACAGGCGGACAGGAAGTGGGACAGAGCAGAGCCCAGAGTCGGGTATAGCCAGGACCCCAGGTAAGGGGACCCGGTTAGTGGTAGGGCCCCGGAGCCCCTAAATTGGACAGAATCACTAAACCAGCCGTAGGTGGTGTTTTTTTCAGGTGACGGCAGTTCCGGTTAGTGAAAAGGGGCGGGGGAGCTTCCCCCAGTACACATCACTAAACCAGGTCCCACTACACCCAGTTCTGCCACCGCCCGACAGAGACCTCAGAAAGCGAAGGAAATATTACACCTCGGGGTGAAAGGTCCTATATGTCGAAAGACATCGCCAAGAATACGAGAGAGGCTCTGCGGCGCTGGCAGACGTAGCGACTAGAGTAGCACATTGCGAAGTTCCAGGACTTTCACTGGCTCCATAGGATATAGCTGCCGAGCCGAGACAATGCAAGATGTCGATCAAGCCGAAGCCGTAAGATTTGCAAGTATGCTTGAGGAGCTATACGCTTCAGACCAGCCGCCAGCAGACAGGGGAAGCACGTTGCTACTGCGGTAAATCGAGCCTTTCGCGCCACTGGTACTAGACAACGCTTCGATATGTCTGTCCAAGAGTAAGCGCGCTAATAATCACGGGGTCGTTCTGGAAATACTGTCGCAAGGTGGTCAAGCCATTCGGGTAATGCTGGTGAAGTATATCGAGGTGCCGATGGGCGGCGGTTTTCGGAGTGATTTGGAGTGAGCTTATCTTTGTGATGCAACCAAACAGTGGCAATGTGGATCTGCCCCTTCCAGAGCGAGATGTCGATACTGGGTCGGCTGCATGAGGTCCCGGCCGATCAGCAGGCCGAGCGCGGAGCTGTCCACGACGCATGACGAGTGAGTCATGCGAGTCATGCACCTGTGACGGCCAGGGCTGCCCTGACGTCTGGCTCGTGCTATGCTGTGTCAGAGGCCATGGCGGATAGTTGTTGAGTTTCAGGGCCACCCGTCGCCTGGGGTTTGATAGTTCCATCCGCCGCTATTCTCTCTTCTGTTGTCGCTGCCTTTGATCTGCTCACTCTCGTTCGGCCTCTGCCCCTGTCCGTTCTCGCCCTCCGATTGTCTCGCCACGGTCCCTCAGCTCCGCTCCTCGGTGTACCGTGTTTGCCGCCCGCAGACGTCGGCCTCGGCCTCTGGCCGACCTGCGGTTTCCGCACGACTACCCCGCTCTTTCGGCAACAGGAGTAGCAGCAGCCGTCGCAGTACGTATTAGTAGCAGCAATGGCAGTGGATGTAGATTGAGGATGAATTTGGTCCGCTGGGTATGAACGCAGGAAGACGAGGAAGAGGGAGGAGGAGGATTGAAGAGGAAGCGGAGGGAGGATCCAGTGTAAACCCAAGATGTCCCAACAATGTTGCAATTTGCCCTCCCTCCGTGCTTCTTTTTTTCACAGGCCCCTACAGTAATATCGGACCTCTGCGGGAGATGCCAGATTGAAAGACGAGCGTTGGAGAATCCTAAATTACTAAATCGCGCCAGAGTGCAATTTTTGGGATGTCAACGCTGCGAATTAACGGGGCTGGTGTGTCATGATACATCGTGCCAGAATGCCCGTCCTGGGAATCCCACGCCGAGGATCAACGTGACTATTGCGCCATGATAATGCCACATCGTGCCAGAACGCCATTTCTGGGACTTCAGCCCCGCGAGTTCATGACACCGGTGCAAAATTGTGAAGGGAATGTGCGCGGCGCTTGGGCGAGAGCCAAGTTTTGAAAAGAAGCCGCCTTCTGTCTATGAGCCAGTTGCATGCTTTCCAGACGAGCGCCACATGTTGCAAACCACCCACCCTTCACACTTGAAGCTGTTGCAAGTGGCAAGCTTCAGAGTCATAAATGGCGAAGAAGTTTCAGGCGAACAGTCGGGCCCGCCCTACAGACGCGTCCTGGGGCGTGACACGGGGGAGTTGATTATCAGGAAAACGCATGGGGGATGAGGAGGGTGAGGAGGCCAGAACACCATTCCTGGGGCTTCGACCATGCGAATCCTTGAAACGGTTGCAAGCGATAGAAACGATACGCGCAGCGCTAAGGCGAGAACTACATGTTGAAAAGTCCTTAATGGTGGGGAAGTCTCAGGTGAAACGCCCGGCCCGCCCTACCGACAACCTCTGGGGTGCGACATGGAGCGGTTATTCAAAAGGAAATAGGATGGACGAGGACGGTGAAGGAGGAGGAGGAGGAGGAGGAGGAGAAGGAGGAGGAGGAGGAGGAGGAACGTCGAGGATCGAAGATCGAGGCCGCCAGCCGCTGGTAGGCGCGCGGGCGCCCGCAGGTGCTCAGGCTGGCCGACGCCGCCGCGCGCCCAACCCAGGACCCTGCCGCGTTCCGCGAGGCGCAGGTGGCGCGGCTGGCGCTCGCGGAGGCGAAGCGCGCGCTGGAGGACCGCCCGATGTGTGTGTGTGTGTGTGTGCGTGTGTGCGATGCTGCTGATGCTGCGGATGCTCCGGATGCGGATGATGATGCTGCTGATGATGATGATGACGATGATGTTGATGATGGTGATGATGATGGTGATGATGCTGCTGATGATGATGCTGATGATGATCATGGTGATGATGCTTATTATGATGATGCTGCCGATGATGGTGATGGTGGTTGTGGTGATGGTGGCGGTGATGGTGAGGACGATGATGAGGATGATGGTGATGGTCGTGGTGGTGCTGGTGATAGGTGATGACGGTGATGACGGTGAGGGCGGTGATAGTGAAGGGGGGGACTTATTTCCCCCCCTCCTGGTACTCCTCCCTTCTGTGTTCTTCCCCTCCTTATCCTCTTCTTCCTTTCCCTTCTTCTTCTCCTCCTTCTCCTTATTTTTCCTCCTTTTCTCCTTCTCCCGTTCCTGCCCATCTGCTCTTCCTTCCCATCCTCCTCGGATGGGCATGCGCAACTCTCGACCACTTCCTTGGGGACAGTTTTTGCACAGACCTCCTTGGTGAGCTGAGCAATAATACGACGGGTGTTTTTTTTAGTCTCTGGAGGTCCTTCCTAGACCCACGGGGTGTCTACAGAAACGATTCGGGATGACAAGACGATTTTGGGGAAGGTGCCGAGTGGGTGTCCACGTGAGCGACGGAAGAAAACGAGGTCGTCTGCGCCGACATTGGCGCGTGAGCTGCCCGTCAGCTCGCGCGTAAGCGCTTTCGTCTCCAATGTGTAGCACGCCGCGCTGGCGGCCCGCGCAAGCCACCGCGCAGGGCGGCCACGCCATCTCGCGCGAGACCCGTTCTTGATCGTCGCCCACGTGCCGATGGGATCTCGACGTCGCAGGGCTGGGGAGGGAGCAGGCCTCTGGGTGCTCCTGTCTAGTCTCTCACCACCCACCAAACCACCCCAACCCCACCCGAAGGCTCCGATGTACCCTCGACTTCCAGTGTGGGGGGGGGGGGCGGGAAACATCGGACAAACACGTGTGGAGCCCTTCCCCCCCCAACCCGAAATTCGGGTCTTCGGGCTGGGTTGGGGTGGTCTGGTAGGTACAGTCGGGGGCTTGACCTAAGGAACCCAACCTAAGGAACGAGGCCCCTTTTTTCCATGAGTTGAATTCCGATTTCCGATCGAAGACAGAAGGAAAACCTGAGACAAGCTGTGAAACACTTAAGGGACGCGGAGCCCCTCCCCAACCAAAAGGGTTCCTTCTTCAGGGCCCCGACTGTAGTCAGTCCTCGGAGGTCCCTCGGGCCTGGGGGCCTCATAGGGGGAACGGGGGGGGGGGGTCGAAGAGCGGCGAGGCGGGGCGAGGCGGGGCTCGCCGTGTGTCTGGCGCGGGAGTGCCGATATCCGCGGGGGGGGGCCGAGTCGCAGGCGGGCCGCAGCCCGCAACATTCGGCGGCGAGCGAGGGGGGAAGCGAGAGGAGGAGGGGGAGGAGGAGGAGGAGGAGGAGGGGGAGGAGGAGGAGGAGGAGGGGGAGGAGGAGGAGGAGGAGGAGGAGGAGGGACCCAAACTGCGTATTTTTCGTAATTTCATGGGCCGTTTTCGTTTCGACTTCGTTTTGCGGTAAAGGTGCATTCGGGACAACAGCGAGGACAGCGACGACAAAACGAAAACGAAAAACACCGTTTAGGTTCAGCCCTGGGAGAAGGCTTTCTCAGAAGGCGGCGGGACTTCTCAGAAGCCCTCGCGCCTTCTGAGACGTTCTCTGTGTCTCTTCGGGGAAGGCTTAGGCTCAGACTTCTCATCAGAAGGCTGGGGTGACTTCCGAGCCTGCTGAGAAGGCCCGCCCCTTCTCGCTTCCCGCCCTCGCTCGCCGCCGACAGCGGTCGCTCCCGTGCACGAGGTCCGACTCGGGCGAACTCTGGTCCCCGTCGAAGTTGTGCCACATTTCGTCGGTGTCTCTTGCAGATCAAGAATTGTGGAAGTCGATTGATGGAGAGGAAGCATCTTGCCAAATAACATTTTCGGAGGTATAACACATGTTTCAAACATGTCTTAAACATGTAAAAACAGGTTTGGCACACTGTCAGAACACGCCTTACACTTTTGAAACACATGTTTATTAGTTCAGTGATGGGATTGGTAGCGTGCCCACTGTCATGGCAGCCGCAAAGCAAGAAGCTTCGGACACCATGGGGGGGGGGGGAGGGAGGGAGGGGAGGGAGGGGAGGGGAGGGGAGGGAGGGGGGGAGGGAGGAGGGGAGGAGGAGGAGGGGGGGGGAGAGGGGAGGGGGAGGGGAGGGCAGTCCTCGGGCCCAGGATCGGGGCGCGCGCCCCACCCGCCGAGGGCGGCCGCGCCTGGCCGAGGGCCCCCCTCCCCCTCTCCGGGGCCCGTGCCCTCTGCGCCGGCGGGGGGAGAGCCCGGAGGAGCCGGCGGTGCGCTGCTGCACCCCTCGGGTCCGAGCGCCTCGCAGCCATCGGGGGTCTCGAAAAAATCGAGGCAGAGGTTTGTCATAGTTTTTGGCTTCTCGGGGCCCTCGCCGGGCCTCGGGAGCGTCAAAAAACGACTCGGGACGAAAAACCAGTCCCGGGGAAGTGGTCGGGAGGTCGGGGGCCCGCGTCTCGAAGAAATCGAGACGTCGGATGTCTGGGCTCGCAGCCATTCACCACCCACCAAGCCACCCCAACCCAACCCGAAGGCTCAGATTTCTTACCAGCCTGGAACATATCCCTATCCCTATGCTGGGCACCTCCTCATCACGATGCCAATCTTAGGGATTCCCTTTTTTGAGGGCGAATCCCTAAGATTGTCATCGCCTTTTGACGTGTCAATCTTAGGGATAGGGATACGTTCGAGGCTGGTAAATTTACCCTCGACTTCCAGTGGGGGGGGGGTCGGGAAGCATCGAAAAAACACATGTGCAACCCTTACCCCCCCCAACCCGAAATTTGGGTCTTCGGGTTGGGTTGTGGTGGTCTGGTAGGTAGTCAGTCATCGGAGGTCGACAGACCTCCTGCCCGGACACGTCGATCCGCGAGCGGGCCGCGTTCGGCTCGCGAGGGGGAGTCGCGGCCGTCGTCTTTGCGGGTTGGGGCCCGTCGGTTTCGGTCCCGGGCCGTGTTCGTCGAAGGGAGGCTTGCTCGAGGGAGGTCTGTCCACCGCCGAGATCGGAGGATGGATGCTCAGCAGGTGGCCGGCCGTTCGGCAGCCCTGGCGGCCCGCCGGCGCCAGGCCAGGCCGGGAGGTCGTGTGCAGGCGCCCGGGCCTTGGAGCAGGGAGGGTCCCTGGCGCTTTTCCTTCTGGTGGCCTCTGGGGGTCGCTCGTCGAGCCCCGGGGGCCTCAAGAGAACCTCAGAAGGTCATTCATGAGGACCCCCCCACTTTCGGCAAGAGGGCAAACCTTCCCGCACCGGGAAGCGTTATCCCAGCACCCGCCGTCGGCAGGATGATGAGGATCATGGTGATGGTGATGTTGATGGTGATGATTATAGATGTCGGTCGCGTGTGTGTGTATATGTGTGTGTGTGTTGTGTTTGCTGTTTGGTGCGGTGCTAAAGTTGTCGTTCGGCTAAAATCCCCCATTGAATTTATCAATATCGGTACGCGGTGCTATTGATAACCCTGGGTGGGGATTTCTTCATGTTTTCCTGAGGCTGATTCAGGATGGAACCGTTTCTGTGGTGGGATGGGGTCGAGAGGTCTAGGGTTATGTCGGGCCTGTCCCTCTCCAGGAGGAACGTTCAAAAATAGTCAAAGCATAGACTGGGCCCGTTTTTGGGGCATTCTTTGACCATTGTGGGGCATGTTTTTTGTTTTTTTCGTTTTTCGTGCAGAATCCCCACGTGGGAGGACAGGCCCGACTTAAGTCTAGTGACCCACGTCAAGAAGCAGTCGCGGCGTGGGAAGTCTGGTCAGCGCGGGCCCAGGACGGGACCATGCTGGGCCCTTTGGGCCACAGACCAGCGAGGTACACCTCCCTCCTCCACCTCCTCCTCCTCATTCACCTCCTCCTCCTCCTCCTCCTCCTCCTCCCACTCCTCCTCCTCCTCCTCCTCCTCCTCCTCCTCCTCCTCCTCCTCCTCCTCCTCCTGGTCAAGCTCGTGGGCTTGGGCAGGGCGGGCGCTTCGGGCACAGGCAGGCGAGGGAGGAGGCGCGTGCATCAGACACGATCCTGGACGGAACGCAGCCGCCCCCCGATCGCCCCCCGAGACTGGTGGGCGGCGCGCGCAGCGGGTGGTGGCGCGGGGGCGGGGGGGCTTCTTGGGAGGCGGGGGGCCTCGGGAGCCTCCTCTTGGCGTCGCTCGGGCGTGTGCACTTTTTTTCTCGGCGAGAACCATTGAGGACCATCCTGGACCATCGAGCAACAGAAAGCACGCACGAAGCCGACAGATGCACGGGAAATGGACGGCAGAGCGACGGCAAGTCCTCAGAAGGCGCGGGGCCTCTTAGGAGGCGGCGGCCCGCAGGGGGGGGGGGGGGGGGGGGGGCGAGGCCCCTCCAGAAGCTGCCTCCTTCGAAGCTTACCCGTGCCCTCCTTGGAGGGGCCCCGCCCCTCCCCCCCCTGCCCTCTTCGGAGGCCAGTCCCTCCTCGCGCCACCGCCTGCTCGGGGGCGACGCCACGGGGGGGGAGAGGACAGACACAGGGTGCCGCTCCGACAACCCACCCCTCGGAAGACCGGGCGGTTCTGCTATCGCGAGCCGATCGCCGATCTATCGGCGATGTAGATCTCGCCGACTCCAGGTCGATGTGTTAACCCCCTCCCCAAGGCAGCCCCCCCTGAAACGTTGTCCTCGCGCGCGCGTTGGTCGAGGGTGGGCGCCTCCTCGGCCCTCGAGGCCTCGGCGGCGGGGGTGCGCGCCCGACTGTCAAGCAGTGGCGAAGCGTCTTGGCTCGCCTATGGCCCTACCAAACAATGTTCTAAGAACCTTTTTGTGGTTTCCACGGAATGTTCTTTAGAACAGGTCTGGTTGAGATTGTCTTGTTTGAACACAACGGGTTTGTGTTCTAAGAACATTGTTTTGGTTCTTAAAACGTTAGTGGGTTCTAAGAACACTTGGTGGTAGGACTATAGGAATGCCGGGACGGTCGGCCCCTGCTCAAGACGGCGCGCGTGCGCGCGAGCCGGAGAAGGGCCCCCGACCCCCCCTCGCAGGGCCCACTCCGACCCGACCGATCCGATTCGATACCAGTGTCGGCCAACTCGTCAGAGGAGGAAGAGGTGCCCATACCCATGCCTCTACCTTGGCCCGCTTTCCCCTTTGTGGGCCTCCTGGGAGGCCCTCGTCGCCACCGCTGGGTTCGTTTCGAAATCCTGGTCAGAACGCGCCCCGGGAGAGGTCCTGGGGGTAGCGTTATCGGTACCTCTTGTATTTCCCAGAGTCGATCCGATTCGATCTCGACTTCCTGGAGATCGGATGCGGCCCGATGCTGACACGGTGCTGTTGTGCCTCCTGGTGCAGCAGACCCGAGGCGAGGCGGACCGATCCTGCCTCGGCGGACGGCCCCTATCCCCGGCGGGCGGTCGCCGTCCTCGCTCGCCGCCGCCGTCGATGCCATCGTTAGGATGCAGCTCCTGGGGAGTTAGATTCTGAGTCGGCGCTGGTACACTCCTCATCGAGAACAAAGAACCTCTGACCTTAATAACACAGTGAAGACGTGGCCTCTCTGAGGCCCCCGTCTTCGCGTTAGGGATAATACATCTGGGTGGTTTTGTTCGATACACTTGCAGAGCAGATCCCCTTACTCCCCAATGTTCTTGGCCCTCCTAACTTAAGTCCCCTCCCGAAGGGTTAGTTTTTGTGTTTATCAGCTGCTGGTCGAATGCTTGCCTAATCTGTCTGAATCATGCTTAGTCAGACTTCATCCCGCTTGGTCCGGCTTAGCCCCTGGCTTAATTTGGCTTTGTTTGGTTCATTTCCCCGAAAATCGGACTTATCCGTAAGGGCTTCGCCCCCATGCCGCTGGTCCCTCCCTCTCTCTTAGAATGGAACTTGCCAGAGCTGTGTTGGGATGTCTGGACGCTGACGTGAAGCAATGTCGGGACTTCACGCGGGGGCCAACATTCATTTACGAGGGCTTGTGGCTTCGGTGGTGCGAATATCAGGTAATTTACGATGGTTTATGGCTTCGGGGACGCGAATCTGGCAGAACTGACAAGGGCTTGTTGGCCTCGGGGACGCACACTTCGAGTCATTTACGAGGGGTTATGACCTAGGGGGCGCAACTCGCGTGTCAGCTACAAGGGTTTACTGCCTCGGGGGCGCGAACACGGTTCAACTTGCAAAGGGTCTGTGGCCTCGGGGACGCGAGCACGGTGCAATTTGCGAGGGTTGATGGCCCTGGGGGCGCGACTACGGCATCATTTTCGAAGGTTTATGGCCTCGGGGGCGCGAATATTCAGTACTTTTTTGGGTTTATGGTCTCGGGGGCGCGAACAATGGTGTAATTTACGAGGGTTTATGGCTTCGGGGGCGCGATTGTGGTGTCGGGGACGCGAATCTTTCTAATTTGCGAAGGTTTATGGCCTCGGGGACGCGAATTTGGTATAATTTATTGGGGATTATGGCCTCGGGGACGCGAGTATCATGTATTTTTACGTGTCGCCCCCCCCTGGGAATTCAGACAACGCGATCTGGGCGTGGTAAAAAAAGTTGGTTTGGGGTTCTCGCGAGTTCAGCAACAAGGAAGCAGAAAGCAGGACTGTAACAGTGGAACTGGAAACTGCGACTGGAACAGGGAGCTGCAATCCTCATCCTCGCAGCCCGGTGGCCCCGCAACGGGGCCGGCGGATTGGCCCTTACTCATCCTGACGAAGACCTACCAGGGGTTGCCTCCTGACCATCGGTCGAGGGTCGAGGGTCGAGGGCCGAGGGTCGGTCCTGGAGGCGGCGCTGTTGGGGGCTCGCTCGGGGATCTGGGCGGCGAGGATCGAGGTCGCTCGAGGATCGAGGCCCGGTCCTTGGGGCGGAGAGGATCGACGAGCTCGAGTTCGACCGGTTGAGGGTCGAGGCCGGCTGGCCCAGGCTCGACTGAGCCTCAATCGACCTCGATCATCGACGACGGGGCCCAGAAAGATATGCACCGCCAACGCCTGCCGCACCCCCTTCCTCTCCCTGGAGGGAGGAGGGCAAGAAGCGGCCAGAGGAGAGGAGCAGGGGATCGACTACAGAACTGATTTGTCCAACGATTCATCTTCTCGTCGAATCGACGGGAAGCATAGAGTTCCCAGTCGGTGTACGAGCTGTCTGCGCACTCGTCGTATATTCGATGGGGACAATCAGTTTTTGGGTGAACGAATTCTGTAGTCGATCCCCTACTCGAGGAGAAGGGGAGGGAGGATGACGGGGGTGGTGGTGGTGGTGGTGGTGGTGGTGTACACTCTTGGCACCCGCACCGATCCCCGATCGATCCTCGAGATCGCCTGAGATCCGTCGCGGCAAACAAAAAACATGGCGTCGCGAAAAATCACACCCAGAGCCCCAAACCCTACCTTTCGCCATACCTTTCGAGCCAGATGGATCTGTGAGGGCCCCAGGGCCAGGGGCCGGGCGACGACGCTCGTTGCGACCCGCACCGACCCCCAATCGATCTTCTCGAGATCCCTTGACTTGGCATCGCTC
>CAUYUJ010020349.1:47500-58298 GCA_963575745.1 Prorocentrum cordatum
ACGAATTCCCACGGTGGCCCCGCGAGCCCCGCGAGACCCCCAGGAGCCCCAGGGACCCCTGCCGAGGCCTCACCGTCCTGAGCGCAGGCCGAGCCTGGGTTTAACCCCAGGCTCTGCCCGCGCCGACCTCGTACACGGCGTGCGCCGCGCCGCCCTCGGCCTCCTGCAACGGCCGCCCGAGCTCCATCGCGAAGGAGGCGAAGAGCTGGGCGCAGTCGCGGGCGCGGGCGGCCACAGCGGCCTGGGGACCGCCCGCCGTCGGCGGCCCCCCCGCGCCCGCGGGGCCGAACTCGCAGCCCACGAACCTGTCCGCCCATGGGCCAGGAGGGCGGCGGTCAGCTGCGCCTGCACGGCCATGCACGTCGCCGCCGTCGCCGTCGGCTAGGCCGTGCTCGGCGGGAAACCCCCCGACAGCCGTCGGCGCCTGCACCGCGGCGGACGCCGCGAGCTGCGCTTCGAGCTCGACGAGGCGGTCAGCGGCCGCCGCGAGCTCGGCGCTCTGCGCCTCGGAGCCATCGTCCAATTCACGGCCCCCTGATTCAGCGATCGCGAGCGCCGCCGAATCCAGCCGCTCCTGGGCGCCGCGGAGGAGAACCTCCAGGTCCTCCGCGCACACGGCCGAAGGAACCTCCGCGATCTGCACGACCTGCCCTCCGTTGTCGCCGTCGGCTGGCGGCACCTCCGAGCCGTCGAAGGTTGGGCCGTCCGCGCCAAGCAGGCCGAGGGGACCGAACACGGGCGCTTGCGCCCGCAAGCCGCCTCCGGCCGCCGCCCGCCGCTCGAGCCGGGGTCCCCGCTCCGCACGGCGCAGCTCCGCGGCTCCCGCCGCCCGAATGTCCACGCCCTGCGCGTCGGCGTGGAGGGCGACGTTGCGCCGCAGGCGCTCGAGCCAGGAGGGGGTCCCCCCCCCAGCATGGCCTGCAGCGCTGGGAGCAGCGCCTGCAGCCTCTGGGCCACCTCGCCATCTCCGATGATGGCGTCCAGGGCCTTCTCGGCGGCCTCCTGGCGAGCTCGCACCCGCCCCAGCTCTTCCGAGATCCTCTTCACAGCGTTGTCAGCCGACCACTTCGCCCACTGCCTGCCAGCAGCGCGCTGGGCCGCCGATCGCCTTGGCGCGCCTTCCGCGCCATCCCGCGCCATCCCGTGCACGCGCCCCACGCCCGTCGAACCAACGGCTATGGGCATGGCTCCCCAGGATCGGAGCCAAAAATGGGCCTACGGAGGCTGTAGGGGAGGCGGAGGGGGAGGAGGGGAGGAGGAGGAGGCAGAGGGGAGGCGGAGGAGGAGGAGGAGGTGGAGGAGTAGGGAGGAGGAGGAGAGGTCGGAGGAGGATTGGGACGAGGAGGAGGTAGGCAGGTAGTAGGTATGGAGGACAGGCGGAGCAGAGGAGGAGGAGGGGAGGAGGAGGGGGAGGAGAGGCTGCGGCGGCGGAGGAGGAGGAGAAGGAGGACGGGGGGGGAGGATGTCGGCGGACGGCGGCGGCGCGGCGGCGGCGGAGGCGAGGAGGAGGAGGAGGTGGAGGAGGAGGAGGAGGAGGAGGCGGAAGCGGAGGAGGAGGAGGAGGAGGCGGAGGAGGAGGAGGAGGAGGAGGAGGAGGAGTGGTAACGGGAAGAAGGGGACTGCGCGGTCTCGTCGGCGTGGGTGCCAGGAACCTCGTCTGGGGCGTCACAGTCTGCGTGATCTCCTGCTTCGCCGGAGGGGCGGGCTGCGGGGGGGGGGCGGGGAGGGGTGCCTTTGCCCGTGCCGCGGTGGCCGCACGGCCCCAGCCGCATGGCCCCAGCCCGATGCCACCGATCTGGTCCGATATCGATGTCGAGCGGTATCGACATCGATTTTTTGGTTCCCAGACATGATCGCCTCGTAATTCAACGAAAATCAGGACGGGAGGTTTTTGCCAGTTTTCGGCCCTGGGGGGCCTTCGCCGGGCCTCGGGACCGTCAAAAAACAACTCAGGACGAAAAACTGGTCCCAGGGAAAGGGTCGGGGCTTCCACGGACCCCGTACTGAACAAATCAGAACGTCGCATGTCTGGGTTCGGAGCTCCAAGAGACGGGGGCCAATGCAAACGGGGTCCGCCAGAGTGCCAGACCTTACAAGATCCTGCAGAGCCATGGGCGCATTAACCCAGTCTTGGGGTCAGGATCCTGCAACATTTTGAAGGATCCTGCAAAGCTCTAGGCCTCCTAGATGGGGTCGGAGTAGATTGGGTCGGAGGATCGCGCAGCATCGCCGATTCATCGGCGATGCGGCTCGATGTGGAGCCCGCTTTTCTCCATTCCGACGTCGCCGACGCATCGCCGACATCGCCGACATCGACGATGCGTCGCCGGTGCACCGCCGATGCATCGGCGATCTGGCGCGATTCTCCGACCCCATGTATACTCGGTCCCCGTCTAGGACGCCTCTGGAAGCCTGACTGGCCCGGGTTTGGATTGACCCGGGAGGAAAATATGGGAAGTGGTGGGGAAGACAAAAACCCTATGGGGAATCCTTTCATTTGTGTGTATTGATTTGTGTGTCCCTGGGCCCCTTGATAGATCCCCGATCGGTTCCGACATGTCCGCCGCCACGGCGCAGGGGGGGGGGTCCTGAAGGCGCCGGTCCCTGGAGGCTTCTGGCCGTCTCGGGGCAGGGGCCCTCCACGCCGGGGGGCGCCAAGAGCCAGCTCAGGACGAGGAGCTGGTCCTGGGGTTGGCCGTGGGTCAGGAGGAAAATATGGAAAGATATGGGGATTCCTGTTACTTGTGTGTACTCCAGATTTCGTAATAAAAGGGAGGGGGTCTGGACCCTCCAAGACAAGCCATTTCAGACCCCCCCTCGTGGGAGAACCCTCCAAAACATCGTCCCCAGACCCCCCCAGGCCCTCCAAGATGGCCTGGAAGAGGCCCCCCCCGAAATGAGACCCCCCCCTCCCTTTCTTACGACATCTGGAGTATGTATATGTTTGTGTGTTTGTGGGCCCCTCCAGTGGGGCCCAGGTTCCGCTCCCCTCGGGACCCCCTTCCTTCTCGCCCAGCTTCGTCTATCCGGTGCGGCCCGGCATGTGCATGGCGCTGACTCGTGGCCTCGGAGGGCACCAGCTATACACCTACACCGATCCAGCCCAGGCCGATCCTAGGCCCAGGATCGGTGTATATGCATTCTGCCCATGGCAGGAGGGCGTATACACCGATCCTGGGCCCAGGTTGATCCTGGCCGGGATCGGTGTTGGTGTATAGTTGGTGCCTCCCTATGGCCTGGCGCGGCCGAGTCGGGCCGGGTGCGGCCCGGCTCGATGCACTCTCCGGTTCGAGGCAGCTGCCCGATCCAGTGCCGACGGGCTTCGGAGGAGGGGCGGAGGGGTGGGGGAAGGGGGGCTCCTCCGGCCTCCCTTCCTCCTCCTTCTCCTCCCCTCCTCCTCCTCCGCCTTCTCCTCCTCCTCCTCCTCCTCCTCCTCCTCCTCCTCCTCCTCCTCCTCCTCCTCCTCCTCCTCCTCCTCCCCCCCATTTTCTTCTTCCTTGCCAATAACTTCTCCTTGGCGCACCCCGAGGCCAGTTTTTGGGGCGGGCGGGGCGTTTCGCGTGAGACTTCCTCACCATGTATGGCTCTGAATCTGGAATTTGACAACAGTTTCACAGATGAAGGGCGGGCCGTGCTCAAAGTGTGGCTCTCGCGCACATTCGTTTTGAGCAAGTGCAGGGTTTCGCGGATTGAGGGCGGGTCGTTTTCAAGATGTGGCTCTCGCTTTGACGCCGCGCAAATTCGCTTTAACAATTTGCAAGAGGTTTCACGGATTGAGGGTGACCCGTTTTCAATTTGTGGTTCTCGCATCAGCGCCGCGCACATTTTTTGAAACATTTGCAGGATTTTCACGGATTGAGGGCGGGTCTTTTCAAAATGTGGCTCTCGCCTTGACGCCGCGCATATTCGTTTATAACATTTTCAAGAGTTTCACGGATTCCCATGATCAAAGTATCTGAAACGGTGTTTTAAACGGATTCGGGATTATGCGGGTGCAACAGTTACGTTGATTCGCGGTGTTGACGTCCCAAGAATGGTGTTCTGGTGCGGTTCAGGATCGTCAAGACGCAACAGTCAGTTTGATCCGTGGCGTTGGAATCCCGAGAACTTGTTTTGGCACGCTTCAGGGTCTTCAAACGGTTGTCTTCCAACGAGGCAGCTCTCTCAATGGAAATGAACCGATGTAGGGGCCTGTGAGGAGGGATATTGGAGGGGGGGTTATTCCAACATCGTTGATGATTCTTGGGTTGACACTGGTCCTCCTCCTCCTCCTCTTCCGCCTCCACATCCTCCGCCTCCACCTCCTCCCCCTTCTCCTCCTCCTCCTCCTCCTCCTCCTCCTCCTCCTCTGCTCCTCCTTTTCCTCCTGCTCCTCCTCCTCCTCTGGCGCTTCTCCGCCTTGCTTGCGCCCTCGGGCCCGTGTCGCCGACGTCGAGCGAACAAGCGATGTAGCGCTGTGGTGGAGGTCCCCCCGCGTTCGTCGGGGGATCGGGATGCGCCGACTGGCCCTCACGGTGGCCGCTTCTGACCTCCAGGGCCCCTCGGCTTGCCCCGCGGGCCGCCGAGCATCGGGCTGAGAAGCGGGCCGATGGCTGGTCGACCTCTGGAGGCCCTTGGCGTGCCCGTGGGCTGCCCGCCAGGCACCTGGACGAGGGGCGGGCCCCTCGGGGAAGGCCCAGACCCTCGGGCTGTCCACGCTGCGGCAGCCGGCACGGCGCTGGAGCTCTGGGACGGCCCTCACCTCACCGCTCCCAGAGGGGCCGACACCGTTTCAGCGGGCAGCACTTGTACAACATCGTCGTGCCTGGCCAGGGCCATCCTGGGCCCCACTGTGGTGTATCCGCCCTCCTGGCATCGGCCAGGAGGGCGTGTACACCATGCCAGGGCCCAGGCTGGCCCTGGCGAGTCACGGTGGTGGTGTATAGAAGCTTTCTGCGTACCGTGGGCCCAGGCTCAGTGTGTGCATGCATCCCTGGCCAAGCCCTGGCGAGGGCGTGGTGCACCCGATTCTGGGCTTAGGTCGGTCGGGCATGTCCCTCTCCAGGAGGAATGTCCAAACATAGTCAAATAATGAAGTCGGGAGACGATACATCGACTCTTTTTTTGACCATTTCTGAGCATCTTTGTTTTTTGTTGTGTTCCCCCCATTATTCTTCCAAAGCCCGCCTGTAGGAGGACGTGCCCGACCAAATCCTGGGCCCGGGGTGGGCCTGACCAGGATCGGTGCGAAGGGCCGGTGGCCCTCGCCCCGGGAGGGGGGGATGGGCGCGGACAGCTGCTGGCCGCGGAGAGAGAGGGAGCGGGGAGGGGAGGGCGGGATCGGCGACGTAGAGAGGAGTAGGAGGGAGCGGAGGAGGGCGGGGAGGAGGAGGAGAAAGAGAGGAGAGGAGGAGGAGGAGGAACAGGAGGAGGAACACAGGAGGAGGAGAGGAGTAGGAGAGGAGGAGGAGGCGGAGGAGGAGGAGGGGAGGAGGGAGGAGGGGGAGGAGGAGGAGGGAGTGGAGGGAGTGGAGGAGGGGGAGGAGGAGGAGGAGGAGGAGGAGGAGGAGGAGGAGGGGGAGGAGGAGACCGGGGAGGGAGAAGGGCAGGGCAAGGCGAGGCGGACGCGTGCTCCTCGTCATCGTCACCGTCCTCCCGCGCAGTCTGCAGCACTTGCCTTTCACCGTCGCCGTGCCAGCCCAAGAGACCGGGAGTCCTGCGGGAAAGAGCGGCGCGTGCTCCCACGGATCCGGTTCCGAGGCGGCGCGCATGGCCGTCAGACAGCTCAGCGTTCTCGCTCATTCGCATCTCACGCTCGGCATTCAGCTTCTTATTCCAGTGGAGACCCATGCCAAGAAACACTCCGCTTGCCTGCAGGATGTCCTGGGTTTCTTGGGTGTCAATGGTTTTGCTGTAGAAAGCGTGACGTTCTACACCACGAATCAATGGACGTCCTGGGGTCTCAGGGTTGGGTTTCTTTCTAGGCCTCCTAGATGGGGTTCGAGTAGATGGTGCCGCAGGATCGCGCTGCATCGCCGATGCATCGCCGATGCGGCTCGATGTGGAGCCCGATTCGAGTAGATGGTGCCGAAGGATCGCGCTGCATCGCCGATGCATCGCCGCTGCTGCTCGATGCGGAGCTCGACTTTCTTCACGCCGACGGCGCCGACGCATCGCCGACGTCGCCAGTGCATCGCCAATGCATCGGCGATGCATCGCCGATGCATCGCCGATGTATCGCTGCTGCGGCGCGATCCTCAGACTTCATCTACTCCGACCCCATCTAGGAGGCCTCTGCTCTTGTTATGGGTCTCCTTGCCCTCCTCCTTCTCCTCCTCCTCCTCCTCCCCCTCCCCCTCCTCCTCCTCCTCCTCCTCCTCCTGTTTCCTCCTCCTCCTCCTCCTCCTCCTCCTCCTCCCTCCTTCCTCCTCCTCCTGATCCTCCGTCCTCCTCCTCCTCCTCTCCTCCTCCTCCTCCTCCTCCTCCTCCTCCTCCTCCTCCTCCTCCTCCCTCCTCCGTCCTCTCCTCCTCCTCCCCCCCATACACATCACTCCTCCTCCTCCTCCTCCTCCTCCTCCTCCTCCTGCTGCTCCTCCTGCTCCCTAACCTCCTCCTCCTCCTCCTCCTCCTCCTCCTCCTCCTGCTCCTGCTCCTCCTCCTCCTCCTCCTCCTCCTTCTCCTCCTCCTCCTCGTCCCACCCCACCGAGCAGGGGGGTCGGAGCGGGCGGCGAGGCTCCACGAACCTCGTGCTGGCGGGGCTGATGGGCACCGCCCTGAAGCTGAACGAGTTCGACACTGTCGTCTACACGGCCTCCGGGGGGAGGGCGGGCGCGGAGCGCCGGCCCCTGCATCCCGCGCCCTCCACAAGATGCAGCCTCCTTCTAAGGAGCCTTCCTCCCTCCCTCCTGCTCCTCCTGCTCCTCCTCCTCCTCCTCCTCCTCCTCCTCCTCCTACTCCTTCTGCTCGTGCTCCTGCTCCGGCTCCTGCTCCTGCTCTTCCTTTTCCTCCTCCTCCTCCTTTTTTTCCTCCTCCTCCTCCTCCTCCTCCCCCTTTTTTTCCTCCTCCTCCTCCTCCTCCTCCTCCTCCTCCTCCTCCTGTGCGCGCCGCCAACGAGCAGAGGACGGGAGGGTAAAGCGCGGCAGGCACGGCCAACGGCTTTTGGAGCCCCGCGGGCATTTCTTGGATCGGCGCTGGGCCTTCCCATGGCGGCGCCTCCGGATCCGCCCCGGGCGCCCTCCGCACGCTGGGAAGAGGGGGATCCCGCGAGGTTCCCAGAAATCCGCGCGGGGCTCCGAAAGCTCATATCTATGCCTTTGTTATCGAAGATGCCTTCGGCGAATCACCGCCGCCCCCTGCCTTTAGGAAAGGCGTCACTGTGGCAAAGCGAGTGGGCAAAATTTGGCCACGTTTTTGGACCGTCCGTTCCCCAGGCGTTGCCGGAAACACATCGGGGAACACGTGGGTGAGGAAGAGGAAGATGAGGAGAGGGAGAGAAACAGGAGGACACAGTTTGTGGTTATGCCTTTGTTTTCGAAGACGCCTACGGCGAATCACCGCCTTCTCTTGCCTTTTGGGAAGCGCCTGTGGCCGAGAGTTGGGCTAGATATTGGCCAAACTATCGGACCATGTGCTCCCCAAGCCGTCCTTGAAGCCCTTCGGGGAACACGTGAGGAAGAGGAGAAAAAGGATAATGAGGAGAAGAAGGACAAGGGAGCAGGAGGAGGAGGAGGATGGGGAGGAATTACAACAGTCTACTACTAATGATATTACTAATGATAATATTGACATTCAGAAAAGTATGAATACGAGTTCTAGCAACGTGAATAACAATAATATGACGAACCGCACATATACGACTAATACTATCAAGACAAGACGACCACTAAGAGTAATCCTACGTGCAATCATAATCGTATTATGGGGGTGAGGAGGAGCAGGAGGAGGAGGAGGAGGAGGAGGAGGAGGAGGGGTGGAGGGAGTTGTTGTCGTTGTTGTTGTTGTTGTTGTTGTTGTTGTTGTGGTTGTTGTTGTTGTTGTTGTTGTTGTTGTTGTTGTTGTTGTTGTTGTTGTTGTTGTTGTTGTTGTTGTTGTAATTGTTGTTGTTGTTGTTGTTGTTGTCGTCGTCGTCGTCGTCGTCGTCGCCGTCGTCGTCGTCGTCGTCGTCGTCGTCGTCGTTGTTGTTGTTGTTGTTGTTGTTGTTGTTGTTGTTGTTGTTGTGGTTGTGGTTGTGGTTGTGGTTGTGGTTGTGGTTGTGGTTGTGGTTGTGGTTGTGGTTGTTGTGGTTGTTGTTGTTGTTGTTGTTGTTGTTGTTGTTGTTGTTGTTGTTGTTGTGATGGGGGGGGAGCGCGCAAGGCGCTGCCGGCCTCGGCCCTGCTGCTCGCCGCCATGTCCATACCGCACGTGGTGATGTGGGGGGAGGCCACGCCGGCCGACTCCCCCTGTTGCTCCCTCCCTCCCTCCCTCCCTCCCTCCCTTCTCTCTTCCTCCCTCCTTTCCCTCCCTCCCTCCTCTTCGTCTCCTCCTCCTCCTCCTCCTCCTCCTCCTCCTTCTCCTCCTCCTCCCCTCCTCCTTCTCCCCCCCCTCCTCCTCCTCCTCCTCCTCCTCCTCCTCCTCCAACCACGCCTTTGACCTTCGACCACGCCTCTGACCTTTGACCACACCGTTGATCTCTGATTACACCTTCGGCCTTTGACCACACCTTGGACCTATCGTCCGACCCGAGCCAGGGTGGGATGCCTTCTCTAGGCTCGAGTTGTTCGGACGTTTACGTGGGTCATGGCGGTCTTCCAGCCCAGCCCCGTGGTGCTCTCGAGCAGCAGCGCCTCGCCGAGAGCGTTCCCCATGGGGTCCCCGAGGCGCCCCGAGCGGCCGCTAGAGGCCTGAGTCTTTTGAGCTGGCTGGGGGTCCGAGTTGGCCCAGCATTGGTTCCGGCCAACAGGCATTGGCCACGCGCAGGCTACTTAGAAGCACCCCTGCTTCTTATCGGGGGCGGCAGAGAGGGGGGTGATGACTAGGGGTGGTGGTGGATATCATGGCGGGGGCCATGATATCTCCCCAGATTTCAGGGCGCCTCTTCTTATTTCATTACGTCCCTGGCCCCCCCCGCTGGGCCGCGCACATGCCGCCGGTCATGATTTGCACCCCTCTCTTGGACACCCCCTCTTGGCCGCTCCCGATTAGAAGCGCCCCTGCTTCTTAGAAGGCGCGGAGCTTGTCTATAGATGTAAGGCCCGCGCCTCCTTCTAAGAAGCAGCCTCCTTCCAAGAAACCTTTCCCCCCTCCCCCATATCCCCTTTGTGCGCGCGGCCAAAGGAAGGGTGGCCAGGAGGTTCGAGGTTCTGGGTTCGGGAAGCTTCTTTGCCTTTTTCACTTTCCGGGAGCCCTCTTCCGGGCCCGGGACCGTGAAAAATGAGTGCAGGGTGAAGATCTGCACCAGATGGAGCCCAGGAGAGGTCCAGGGACACGTTCCCTCGAAACCCGAGTTGTGACCCGATAGCCGGACCACGCAGATCAGGAACCCGGATCTCCGAGTTCGTGTTTTATTTTTACATAATATATATATATATATATATATCGGGCGAAGAGAACTATGCACATGCACCGATCCTGGCAAGGCCCACCCTTGACCCAGGATCGGTGCATGTGCCTTCCTGGCCAAGGCAGGAGGGCGTATGCACCGATCCTGGGCTCAGGATGGGCCTGGCCAGGATCGGTGCATGTGCATAGTTCTTGTTCCTATATATGTATATATACATATATATGTACAAATATATGACTATAGAGATGTTTTGTTTTCGGAGAGCCTGGCGCTTCTTCTGTCACGTCGGGGGCCCAGGGCCATCCAACATTGGTCTGGGGCGAGAGCCGTCCCCAGGGAAGGGGGGCCAGAGTTCTGGGCCCGCGGGAGGAGAAGGAGGAGGAGGAGGCAGGGAGGGTAGGGAGGGTTCAAGGCGAAGGAGAAGGAGGAGGAGTTGGAGGAGGAGGAGGAGGAGGTAGGGAGGGTAGGAGGAGGTAGGGAGAAGGAGAAGGAGAAGGAGGGGGAGTCAGGGAGGGTGCAAGAATCGGGCGAAGAGATTTGTGCACATGCACCGATCTTGGCAAGGCCCATCCTTGACTCAGGATCGGTGCATATACCTTCCTGGCCAAGGTATGAGGGCGTATGCACCGATCCCAGGCTCAGGATGGGCCTGGCCAGAATCTGTGTATGTGCATAATTCTCTTTCCTCCTAAAGAAGGGAGCCTAATTAGGGAGGAAGCGAGGAAGGGAGGCATGAGGGAGAAACGGAGGGAGGGCCGAGTTCTTTTTTTTGTTTTTTCTTCCGGGTGGGGTGACGGGTGTGTTTGTGTTGATGTTGCTGCTGCTGTTGTTGTTGCTGTTGCTGTCGTTGTTGTGGTGGTTGTTGTAGTTGTGGTTGTCGTTGTTGTTGTTGCTGCTGTCGTTGTTGTTGTTATCGTTGTTGTTGCTGCTGCTGCTGTGGTTGTGCTTGTTGGTGTTGTTGATGTTATAATTGTGGTTGTGGTTGCCGTCGTTGGTGTTTTTGGTGGTTGATGCTGTGTTTTTGTTGTTGTTGCTGTTGCTGTTGTAGGTGTGATTGTTGCTGTTGTAGTTGTTGCTGTTGTTGTGGCTGTTGGTGTTGTTGATGTTTCAATTGTTGTCGTCGTTGTTGTTGTCGTTGTTGGTGTTGTTGTTATTATTGATGTTGCTATTGTTGCTGATGCTGTTGTTGTTGTTGTTGTTGTTGTTGTTGTTGTAGTTGGTGTTGCTTGTGTTGCTGTTGTTGCCGTAATAGTGGTAGCAGTAGTAGTAGTAGTAGTAGTA
>CAUYUJ010020349.1:58398-69961 GCA_963575745.1 Prorocentrum cordatum
GACGACGACGATGATTGTGACGACGACGACGACGGCGCTTGACGACGACTGTGACGACTGTGACGACTGTGACGATTGTGAGGATGACGACAACGACGATTACGACGACGGCGACTGTGACGACTGTGACGACCGTGACGGTGACGACTGTGACGACCGTGACGACGACGCCGACGACGACGACGGTGACTGTGACGAGAGTGACGACCGTGACGGCTGCGACGACGACGTCGTCGCCGACCAGGGCCGACGGCGGCGGGGCAGGCCGCGCTGTCGGGCGTGTTCGCCCTCGGGTTCAACCTGCTCAAGTACGGCATCGTGCAGCGGCTGTCGGCCACGCACACGGCCTTCGCGGGCAACTTCAACAAGGCAATGGTTGCGGGGGGCCGCGGCCCCCCTCTCGCCGCTCCCTCCCCTCCTCTGCTCAGGAAGACACAGACACAAGCGAGCGCCGATCCCCCAGAAACAGCGTCCAACATATGAGCGTCGAACATGCGAAGCGACGCAGGAACACATGTCAAGACGACCTCCCCAAGGCCAAACATATCCCCAAGACATACACATGTGCCTCGTCGACACATCCCCCCAAACCAACAAACAAGCGTCGAACATAGGAGCGGCGCAAACAAAAACGGGCTTCATGGCGCCGACGTTCGCTCGTTAGCTTCCGCGTAAGCTCCCGCGTCAGCGCCCTCGCCTCGTGGCGTGCCGCGCCAGTGGCCCGCGTGAGCCGCCGCGCAGGGTCGCCCTGCCATCTCGCGTAGGACCCGTTTTTGATCATCGCTCGTGTGGGGCATGCGGGAAGTGGAGAGGAAGTTGAACATCCAGAAGGTATGGAGCCGATGGTCGAAGAAGAAACAACGTAGTAAAAATGACCTTTTGGCGCTCCGCGCGGATTTCTTGAGTCCGCGCTTGGCCCCCCTGGCGGCGCCTCCGGCGCCGCCCCTGGCGCGCTCCGCGCGCCAGGAAGGGTGGTCCAGCACGGATCCATGAAATCCGCGCGGAGCGCCAAAAGTTTATGTTTATGTCGTTTTTCTTTTTCTATATGGGGAGAATCCTGGGACTTGTTCCTACAGTGGGGGCCCATGCCAAGAAGCACCCTGCCTGCCTCCAGGGTGCCCTGTGTTTCTTGGGCTTCGATGGTTCTGCGATGGGAAGCGTGGCGTTCCCACACCAAACATCGATGGACGTCCTGGGATCTCAGGGTTGGGTTTCTTGTGGAAGGCTTCTCGTGGTCGGGCCTCCATTGTAAGGTGGATGCAGGAGGAGGAAGAGGAGGAGGGGCAGGAGGGAGGAGGAGGGAGGAGGAGGAGAGCAGGAGGAGGAGGGGAGGGGGAGGAGGAGGAGGAGGAGGAGGGAGGAGGAGGAGGAGGAGGAGGAGGATGAGGAGGAGGAGGAGGAGGAGGAGGAGGGGGAGGAGAGGGAGGGAGGAGGAGGAGAGAGAGGAGGGAGGAGGGAGGAGGAGGAGGAGGATGTGGATTGGCCGCCGCTGCACTTCCTCGTGCGCCCCTGGGCCCCTCCCCGCCGCGGCGCCGAGCGGGGGGGGGGGGCGGGGCAGCTCTCCGGGGCAGGAGCAGAGAGGCGGGCCTGCCTTCGGAGATGGCTGGAGGGGCAGCTGGCCTCCTGCAGGGGGTCGACCTGTGGCCACCGCGGCGACGACGACCGCATCGCCCATGCACCGACGGTCTCGTCCTTGCAATCCATGCCATCCAGGCTTAATAAGTCGGGCCTGTCCCTCTACAGGGGTGATATTCAAAGGTAGTAAAAAAACATGCGGGGACGATGTTTCGAAGATTTTTGGTCCAAGGACAACCTGGCAGAACAAATCGGAAAGAACCTGAACCCAGACAACAAGGACCTGTTCCCGCGCATGGCAGTGCGCCTCGCACACGAGGACAAGGTTAAGGGCATCGTGGCCAAAACGATCACCCCCGCAGCCAAGTACGCCAATATGTACACCGTATAGGAGGACGACGTCACCGCGGGGCATGCGAGCTGGTTCCGCAAGTTTCGTGCGGAAGTCGCTACCGAGGCAAAACTTATCTTGGCCACGCACGAAGCGGGAGCCGACCTCCGGGAGAAGAAACTCTTCATGTGTATCTTCGACGAGGCAGGACAAACGTCCGAACCCATGGCGATCATGTCCCTGAGCCACGCCGTCAGATGCGGGGTCAGGACGGTTCTCTTCGGCGACGAGCGGCAGCTGTGCCCGACGGTCAAATCCCAGCAGGCGCTCCAATGGGGGCTAGGTGTGTCCGTTCTCGCCAAGTACGTAGCAGCCATAGGAGACATCCTCGAGTGCGTCACGCTGGAGGAGTGCTATCGGATCCATTGTCCCTGCTTGTGTGGCCCTCGCTCGCGTTCTACGGGGGCAGACTGATCTCCGCCATCCTGGACCCCTTGCTGCAGCGGCCATGCGCTGAAGGGCTGGAGTGGCCATTCGCACGACCGCTGTCCGACCAAGAATACGAAGCAGCGAAGAGCAAGGACGGCAACTACGAGCCTGACGACTCCCTGATCGACACAACAGGCGGATTCAGGAGCAAGGCAGCGTGCGTGGCCCCGAAAGGGAGCAGCGGCGCCGGCTACGACTGGCATCGCTTCATGCTCGCCCACATCCCCTCGCAAGAGGTTCAGTCCAAGTTCCAGGACGGCTACGCGAACATCCACGAGGCGCGCGCAGTTGTTGCATTGGTGGGTGCCCTCGCACCACGGGTAAGACGGACCAAGAGCACCATCCTCATACTGCCGGCGTACAAGCTCCAGCTGACCCCCGTACTTGCTGGCAGCCCGTACGCGCTCTACGACATCAGACGTTGCTCGCGAGCGGCGCAAGGGGACGGAACCGGCCTGAATACGAACGGCCCCAGCAAGGACGGGACAGCTCCAGCTCCTCTCACGCCACTCAGGGGCCCACGGGAGGAGCATGGATCAATCGCGCCACGGCGGCAAACGGCCTGAGTGAGCACGTCGACGGGATCGCAGAGCTCTTTCCAGAACACTTGGAGAGCGAGGCGATCCGGGTCACCGCAATCGACGCCGCCCAGGGGCAAGAGGCCTCCCTCGTCATCCTCATGACCACTCGGGCCAACTCCATGCTAAATTGGGGCCGCGTCGACGACCGGCACCGCATCAACGTGGGGCTGACGCGTTCGCAGTGCAACCTCATGACTGCCGGCGCAAGGATGTTCCGCACGGCCGCAGACGCTGCACTCCATCACCTGAGCACCTGGGCCTGGAAGGCAGACCTCGCCGTCGAATTCCACATCAATCGAGGCGGAAGCCTGCGCCAGACCAAGGCCGACCCAAGGGTTTTCATGGGCGAAATGGTCCTTCCCCTGGTAGTACTCCGTCAGCCTGTTGACGTTAATGGTTTGGCGAATTCGTTTGCTGACGCAGGCGCTTTTATCGTGCTTGAAAGGGGCCGCGCAGGCACCCTTGGCAGTAGAAGTCAGCCTTGCTCTGTTCCTTCCTCCACCTGGTGTCTCGGCTATCTAACCATGGGGGCCTTAGCGTCACTCCAGGGCGTGGCCCGAGCGGGGCGGGTGCGTCCAGGTGCAGGCGCGTGCATGAGTATCCTCCACCTATCCAGGTGACGCCGCTTGCCTGTTTAGTCGGGTCGTCGGCGAAGCCGATGCCAGATCCGATCACGTCGACGGAGAGTGCACATACGGCGCACTCGTGGACCGCCAAGGCTGACAGGTCGGCGGTGGACACGAGGGCGGCCTGGAGTGCGAATTTCTTAGCCACTAGGCCCGCCCAGGTTGCGGGGCAGTTCGCACTCCTGGCCAGGGGGTGGTGGCGGGCGACCGTGACTAAGCGGGACACCGCTGTGATCAGGAGCTCCAGTGCCGAGTGCAACTGCTTTAAGTGTTCCCACTGGAGTCCGCACAACGCGCCCAACTGGTCACGAGCGGTCTTGTCGCGCGGGCGGCGCGGACCGCACAGGCCGAAGATGGCCTCGATCACGTCTCCGATGCCCTCGGCGCCCCCACACGGGCACAGACAGGCGCGCGGCTAGCGCTGTATAAGCAGGGACAGTGCGAGGAGGATCCGTGTCCAGTAGGCCGCTGAGAACTGCGGCCGGGCTTTCTTTCGGACCCATGTTACAGAAGGCATGAAACACGGCCGTTGTGAGGGCTCCTTGTGATTTTGGCACCTGCAGGTAGATGGGCGACAGCATTTGGGTCTGCGCCTGGGGACGTCGGTGGGGACACAGGTTTCCTTGATATGCTACGCTGCCGGCATGTTCAATCGGTTTCTTCTGGGCGGGATCAAGTTGGGGTCGAGTGCGTGCGCGTTGTCTTTGTCCGTGACTCCGAGTCCTATCGCCCGCGCGATGGTCGCGAAAACTGCAGCGTAGACCAGGTTGCCGGCGCCCAGTCCTACCCGCGCCGAGCAGCCGAAGAGGTACCCGTTCATGATCCATCCCCTCCTGTCCTGAAGGCTGGGGTCAGTAGGTTGGTCCGCGACGCCGCGCCGGTGCGGTTGTAGCCCGAGGCACCATGGCAGGCACGGACCGAGTGCTGAGCAGCCCAGTAGCCTCGTCGTTGCAACGTTGACGTCGTCCTCCAGGTCCTTCCAGCTGCGGTCGGCAGGGAGCGGTAGATCGGCGCGCGCCGAGAAACCAGCCTGCTGAGCCTGCCGGGCGGAGGAGGAGGAGTAGGGAGGAGGAGGAGGAGGAGGAGGAGGCGGAAGGAGGAGGGGGAGGAGGAGGAGGAGGAGGAATAGGAGGAGGAGGAAGGAGGAGGAGGAGGAGGAGGAGGGAGGAGGAGGAGAGGAGGAGGAGGAGGAGGGAGAGAGAGGAGGAGGAGGGGGAGGAGGAGGGGTAGAGGAGGGAGGATAGGGGAGGAGGAATGGAGGAGGAGGGGAGGAGGAGGTAGGAGGAGGAGGAGGAGAGGAGAGGAGGGGATGGAGGAGGAGGAATAGGCGTGGAAGAGGAGGAGGGGAGAGGAGGCGGGAGGAGGAAGGAGGAGAGGAGGGAGAGGAGAGTAGGAGGAGGAGCAGAGGAGCAGCATGAGGAGGAGGAGGGGATGAGGAGGAGAAGGAGGGAGGAGGAGCAGAGCAGAGGAGGAGGAGGAGGATGAGGGAGAGAGTAGAGGAGGAGGAGGAGGAGGAGGAGGAGGAGTCGCGGCGCCCCCAGGCGTTCACGATAGTCCTGGCCATGCTGCAGGGCCTGGAGCCGTGGCCGTCCGACGGCTGGGGCTGGCTGATGGCGGGGCCTCGGGGCTGCCGGGGCTGCCGCCTGAGCAGCGGGCGGGCCCGGAACTGCCGTCGGAGGGGGAGGTGTCAAGGTGGATTTTTTCTCCGAAAGGCTTAGGCGACCTGTCCTCCTCCTCCTCTCTCTCCTCCTCTTCCTCCTCCTCCTCCTCCTCCTCCTCCTCTATCTCCTCCTCCCCCTCCCATTCCTCGCCCTACTCCTCGCCCTCCCCTCCTTGGGTCGCCCGCGGCCCTGGGGGAAACCGTCCAGGTCTAGGATGATTGGTCGGTGGCGAGCGAGGGGGGGAGGCGGGAAGGAGACGGCTTTTCCGAGGAGTTCCCTGAGCCTTCCAGGGTGCTTCTGAGAAGTCCCGCCGCCTTTCCGAGAAAGCCTTCTCCTTCGCGTTTCCCCCCCTCGCTCGCCGCCGAGTCGATTGCACGGTGTGGTCACGCCGAGGTGTTGTTAGAGGTCGACGCCGTTGGGGCTTTGGGGGCGCCACGCTGCCCACGTCGGGCCTCCTCGGGGCGCGGCAGGGAGCTCCGTCGAGGTCCTCGCCAGCCCCCCGACAGGGCTCGTTTCGATTTCTCCGATCCGATTCGATTCGATTTCGATGGCTTCCGATTCCGATTCGATCCGACTTGGGATTCCGATTTGGACTCCGATTCCTTACTGGAGGCACACTAGCCTCCTGATTGCCGCCGATTCGACTTCTTCCGACTCGGCTGCCGATTTCCGCCGATCCGATTCATTTCGATCGCCGATCCGACTTGTCGATTCGATTCTGGGCTCTCCTGCCCCGAGCGTGCGGGTTGCAAATCACACCCTGTACAGACCACACCCTTAGGAGTCCGTCGCAAGGAAGCTGAAGTCGGTTGGGGTTTGGAGCCGTCTAGCGGTCTGAGGTGGCCCAGCACTGGTTCTGGCCAGCAGGAAGGGAGGGGTAAGGTTCGACTTAGGAGTCGTCGCAAGGAAGCTGAAGTCGGTTGGGGTTTGGAGCCGTCTAGCGGTCTGAGGTGGCCCAGCACTGGTTCTGGCCAGCAGGAAGGGAGGGGTAAGGTTCGAGGTCCTGGGTTCGGGAAGGTTTCTCGCCTTTTTCGGCCTACGGTGGAGACCCATGCCAAAAAGCCTTGCTTGCCTCCAGGGTGCCCTGGGTTTCATGGGTTTCGACGGTTCTGCGACGGGAAACGTGACGATGGGAAACGTGACGCCCCCATAGGTACCAAACATCGACAGACACCCTGGGGTCTCAGGGTTGGGGCTCTTGTGGAAGGCCTCTTGCGGACTGGCCTCCGCTGCACGGGGGGCCGTTCGCGGCACCCCCGGACCGCTAGAAACGGGGGAAACGCTGCACCAGACCCAGACATGCGGCATCCTGATCTTTTCAATTGGGGAGCGCCGGGACGCCGAGAAGGCGAGGAAGCCAAACACTTTGTTCAACTTATTTTTTTGTTCGTCGCCCATTTTTTGAGCCACCGAAGGGGGCAGGGCGCCCAACAGCAGGCGCAGCGGCCTCCGTGTCTGGGGGTCCCTGGAAGTCCCGACCCTTTCCTCTCCCCGGGGCCGGTTTTTCATCCCCAGTCGTTTTTTGTTGACGGTCCCGAGGCCTGGCGAGGGCCCCCCCAGGCCGAAATCGGCCAGAGACCGCCCGTCCCGATTGTTTCACGACGCGGCCACGTCTGGAGCTGGACCCCGGGGACCGACATCTTGAGCGGGTTTGGCCTCGTCCCCCCCCTCTTGGCCGCTCTTCTCGGGGCCCATCCTGCCGAGGCTCCCTGGCTGCCTCCCATCGAGGCATCGGGGTCATGCTTCCGGTCGTACCTGCCCCGGCTTCTTGCAAGGGCGCCTCCGAGGGCGCGAAGTTATGCGCGCTTCGCGCTTCGCGGTTCGGCTCCGATTCCTCCTCCTCCTCTTCTCCCCTGGGAGGCGGCGCGAGAGCGCGAAGTTATTTAATCGCTTCGCTCATTCCGCCGGCCCATACAGTCTCATGTCTGCCGTTTGCCCGAGGGCCTGGTGTCAATGCGGCGCTTTGGGGGTTCCTGGGGCCGCTTGGGGCACTCCTGGGGCGCTCGGGGGGGCATTTGGGGGGCCTCCTGGGGCCGCTTGGGGGACTCTTGGGGGCCTCCTGAGGGCCCCGTGGGGGCCTCTTGGGGCCTCTTAGGGGCCTCGTAGGGGCTTCTTAGGGCCGAGGGCTCGAAATGTTGTTTCGTGTTCCCTCTCTGGGGCCCCTTTGGGGGCGTTCTTGGGGCCCTCTTGGACCGTTTTGGAGGCTTCTTGGGCCGTCTTCGAGCCCTCTTGGGCCATCTTGGGGCCCTCTTGGGTGCCTCTTGGGCCCTCTTGGGGCGATCTTGGGGGCCTCTTGGGCCGTCTTGGGGCGTCGGGAAGCCGAAAAGGTGGAAGCTCCAAAATCTCTTCTCCCCTGGGAGGCGGCGCGAGAGCGCGAAGTTATTTGCACTTCGCGCTTCGCGCAGCGCGAAGCGCGAAGTTGGGAGCCCTTGGTAGAGAGACGCGCCCCGAAAGGCCTGCCAGTTTCGACCGAGGCCCGGGGCCCGATCTTCAGCGGGTTGGGCCCCGTCCCCTTCTTGACCGGTTTGCTCGGGGCCCATCCCGCTCAGACCCCACGGCCGCCTCCAAGCGCAAACATGAATCACAGTCGCGCCGAGGTTCGAGGCGGGTTCGGGAAGGGTACCCTGCTGTTCTTCGCGTTCGTTGGATGCTCTTGGGCATCCTGCGGGGGGTACCCGTGGATGCAGTGCGTGCTTCGCGGACGGAGGGCCTCATGTTCTTGAAGGATCTTCTCCTGGCCTAGGTCCGACTGTGCCGTTCTGCTCTTCCCCTTCGCCGAAGAGCAGACAAGCGCTCGCGTGGCACCGGTGCCAGGAGAAGCAGGAGGAGGAGGAGGAGGAGGAGGAGGAGGAGGAGGAGGAGGAGGAGGAGGGGGAGGGGGAAGAGGAGGAGCAGAAGGAGAGGGAGGAGGATTTTCTCCTGGCCTGGGTCCGACTGCAGCGGCGCGTGGCTCAGCGACGGGTGCCGCTGCCGTGCATGAAGCGGCGCGCCCCGTGGCCGAGACGAGCGGCACCGTCCTCACGTCTCGGGGGGTTGCCTGCCCCGAGCCTTGGACTTGGCGCCCACGCGCCAGATGCACGGATCCCCAATCCATGTCCGCGTGTGCCCGAGAGGAGGATCGGGCCGGACGAACGGGAAGGGATTGGGAAAGGGGGGGTACGAAATTTGCGGCGTGCAGCTGGTTTCGGCCCCACCGAGGGGCCCATTCCTCGATGGAAGATCAGCTACGTGAGCTGATTCTCACCCCCCCCCTTTGCTCTCCCCCCCTTTCGCCCGACCCCAGAGGAGGAAGAGGGATGATGCTTGCCAGAGCTCGATTGTGGGTCGCATGGGCACGGGCTTCCTGTCGAGGTGTTTTTTGAAGCGGGGGGGGAAGGAGGGCAGGAAGAGGGCAAGGAGGAGGACCAGGAGGAGGAGGAGCAGGAGGAGGAGCAGGAGGAGGAAGAGGGTGATGATGATGGTGGTGGTGGTGGTGGTGATGATGATGATGATGATGATGATCAGGATGACGATGATGCCGATACCGACAATGATGATGATGACGATGATGATTCTGATGATGATGATGATGATGATGATGATGACGAGGATGATGATGATGATGATGATGATGATGATGACGACGACGCTGATGACCATGCCGACGGGCATGATGATGCTCATGCTTATACTTATAATGCTGATGCTCACGAAGATGCATATGAAGAACATTTATGTTATGAAGTTGATTGTGCTGTTGATGATGATGACGATGACGTTGTTGTTGATGATGCTGATGCTGATGCTGATGCTGCTGATGATAGTGCTGATGGTGTTGATGGTGATGATGCTGATGATGTTGAGGATGAGTGTGACAATGTTGTTGCTGCTGATGATGATCTGATGATGATGATTGTGATGGTGCTGCTGACGGTGTTAATGGTGACAATGATGATGCTGATGGTGATGGTGGTGGTGGTGATGCTGATGTTGATTGAGATGCGGATGCTGCTGATGCTGATGCTGATGATAGTGATGATGATGATGATGAGGAGGAGGAGGAGGAGGAGGAGGAGGATGAGGAGGAGGACGACGACGACGACGGCGACGACGATGATGACGATGATGATGATGATGAGGAGGAGGAGGAGGAGGAAGAGCAGGAGGAGGAGGATGAGGGTGATGATGATGACGATGATGGTGAGGATACTGATGATAATGATGATGATGATGATGATGATGATGATGATGATGATGATGATGATGATGATGATGATGATGATGATGATGATGATGATGATGATGGTGTTGATGTTGATGGTGATGATGAAGACGATCATGATGTTGCTGCTGCTGCTGATGATGATGGTGCCGATGATGATGATGGTAAGGATGACGACGATTATGATGCTGATTATGATCATGATGCCGATGCTGATGATGATGCTGCCGATGATGATGATTGTGCTGATGCTGATGCTGATGCTGATGCTGCTGACGATGATGCTGCTGCTGCTGCTGACGATGATGCTGATGATGCTGATGATGATTTTTATGTTGTTGCTGATGATGATGATGATGACGACGACGACGACGATGATGATGATGATGATGATGATGATGATGATGATGATGATGATGATGATGATGATGATGATGACGATGCTGATGCTGATGATGATGATGATGATGATGATGATGATGATGCTGATGATGATGATGATGATGATGATGATGCTGATGATGCGGAGGAGGAGGAGGAGGAGGAGGAGGAGGAGGAGGAGGAGAAGGAGGAGGAGGAGGAGGAGCAGGACTTGTGCCCCCCGTGGGTGGCAACCACCCGAAACACTTCTCTATTCGGTGTTTTGAGAGTGCTGTTGTGGCCACCCCTGGCTGCAGCAAGAAAATTGAAGACATCAGGTCCTGGACGGTGCATTCCATTCTCACTGCAACACCTTCTTTTCGGGTGCAGGCCCTGGGCTATCTGGAACCACGGCCAGACACCGAATCTACAAGGAGCTGTGCCATCCTCGCTGAGAGCTCGAGTGCGGCAGATAGATATGGAGCACTTGCGTCGTAAACAGACGACCAGCTGCACCATCACTGCCCAGTGCTAGAACTGGGGTTGACCTGGGAGCGGCTCCGCGGTGCAGCAGTGCAGCCTAGAACGCTTTCTTGGGTCTTGGGCACGGGTTTCCCACCGTCCTGGAGGCAGCCTGCGGCTGGCCCGGGGCCATGACCCCGACGCCCAGGGGCCCCCTCTTGGCGACGGGGGTGGGGGCCCACTCGGCTGCTCTTGGGCTGGTTTTTGGGAGGGGAAGATGCAGACGAGGAGGAAAGGGGAGGAGGAGGAGGAGGAGGAGGAGGAGGAGGAGGAGGAGTGAGGAGGAAGGAGGAGGAGGGAGGAGGGAGGAGGAGGAGGGGAGGGAGGGAGGAGGGCGAGGAGGGAGGGGGGGAGCGGACGAGGAGGGAGGGGGACGAGGAGGGAGGGGGACAGGAGGGAGGGAGGAGGCGAGTGAGGAGGAAGACGACGAGGCGCGACGAGGCCCGCCGTCGGGCGGCAGGTGGCCGCGTACACGGGGAACATTGCGGCCTTCACAGGCCGCGGGCCCGCCGCCCCGCTGCCGCCGCCGCCCCCCCTTCCGACCTCCCCGCGCCCGGCCCGCCCGGACCGCCCCCGGGGGCAATGGCCGTCCTCTTCCTCTTTTCCTCCCCTCCCCCTCCTTTTTTCCTCCTCGGTCCTCCTCTTCTCCCCCTCCTGGGCCTCGATGCCTCCTCCTCCTCCTCCTCCTCCTCCTCCTCTTCTCCTCCTCTCTTCTTGCTTTTCCTCTCCTCCTCCTCCTCCGTGCGGCCCTCCCCCCCCGACTTGGTGGAGGCCTCCTCGCCTCCCCTGGGGCGTCGTCCCTGCGGAAAGCTGCTGCTTGCACCGCCCTGGCTGCCCCGAGCTTTCTGTTCCTCTATGGCGGGAGGCCTCGGGCATTTTCGGGCCCCTGGCGCTTCAAGGAGGAGGAGGAGGAGGAGGAGGAGGAGGAGGAGGAGGAGGAGGAGGAGGAGGAGGACGAGGAGGGTGGGGAGGGGGAGGACGATCCAGAGGAGGAGGAGGAGGAGGAGGAGGAGGAGGAGGAGGAGGAGGAGGAGGAGGAGGGGCAGGAGGAGGAGGAGGAGGAGCAGGAGCGGAAAGAGCAGGAGAAGGAGGAGGAGGAGGAACAGTAGGAGTAGGTGGAGGAAGATGATGATGATGATGATGATGATGATGATGATGATGATGATGATGATGATGATGATGATGATGATGATGATGATGATGATGATGATGATGAT
>CAUYUJ010020349.1:70061-92561 GCA_963575745.1 Prorocentrum cordatum
TTGCTGCTCCTCCTCCTCCTGCCCCTCCTCCTCCTCCTCCTCCTCCTCCTCCTCCTCCATAGGTTCCTTCTCGTCGTCCTCCTCCTCCTCCATCTGCTCCTTCTCGTCCTCCTCCTCCTCCGGCTGCTCCTCCTCCTGGACGCCAGGGTGGAGGCGGTCACGTCCAAGCTGCAGCAGGACGTTGGGGCCCTTCTGGCCACGGCGCGGGCGGCGGCGTTCGCGGCCGACTCCGAGTAGTCGGGCCTTCAGCCAGCGGTTCCCCCCTAACCTCGGCGGGCCATCATCTGATGGAGGTTGGGAGGCCGAGCCAGCCCCACCGAGTGCCACGTCAAGTTCGGCCTGTCCGAGCGACGCGGGCGGACACACCCGCGAGGCCGCGATGGCGGCGAGCGGCTCTGCTGCTGGCGATGGCGCTGGCATGGGCGCTGGCTCGACGTGCGCGGCGGCAGCACCTTCGCGACCGTCGGCTGTTAGAACGCACGTCCCAGCCTCCAGGTGCACCCACGAGGTAAACAGCGCGAGGGGCTGGGCTCAGTCGCCAAGTTGTTTGCTAGAGCCTGCCCCCAGGTGCACCCAAGAGGTCAACAGCGAGTGGGGCAGGCCCGCATCGACGCGGGGAGCAGCAGGTGATGCGGCAGCTGCTGAAGTGCCTGCTGGAGTGTCAACAGTGGTGCCTGTGGGCCCTCCGAGTGCCGCGGGCCCTCCAGCCGCTGTCGGCCCTGCCGCGGGCCGGGGAGCCGCTGTCGGCGCTCGGCTGGGGGAACGTGCCGCTGCAGGTGAAAGTGCAGCGTGGGCGGGGCCGCTGGTGACTGGATGGGCGGCGCGTTGGCCTGGGCGGGGTCGGGGGCAGCTCTGGGAGCACCCGTCGACCCCGCCCCTAAGCCAGGGGCAACCACGCGACCTCTCCATGGAGGTGGACCAGCAAGGTACTGATGCGGCGCTGCGGCGGCTGCTGGCAGGCGGCGCTGTTGGAGGCGGCAAGGCTGGTTGCGGCAGGGTGCTGGGCCCTGTCGAGAGGCCCCCAATCGGAGGGGCACGGACAGTCCAGCATCCGCTTCGAGTGCGCCAGATATGTGGTCAGGAGAAAGATCTTCGAGGCCCTACAGTTTCGAGCATCCGGAAGCTGTGCGCGCGCAGCCTGGGCGGCTGGGGGCCTGCGGCCAAGTCGCTTGCTCAGCAGCGCCGCGCGGACATCATCGTGGTTCCAGAGACCCACGTGTTGCCAGCGGTTTCAAACGCGGTTTCTAACGATATTCTACATTATTGGCGCAAGACAGGATGCACCGGAGTTCTGTCAGCAGCTTGCGCTACGGATCGGCGTGAGAAAATTGGTGGCATCACGATGGGCGTGCGCATAAGATTTCGAGATGCTTCGCTGAGACACTCGGCTGCCTCACCGCGCGATCAGGTTGGTCTTAGGCAGCTGGCACAACCTGAGCAGCCAGGTGGAGTTTCGTGACGTGGTGGCCATGCAGCTGCGGGCTCAGAACCAGTCGCTGTTGATCGTTGGTGTGTATATGACGACTGCAGTGGGGGCGCAAGGGAACGCCCAGAAGCTGGCCCATCTTGGAGCAGTGTTTGCCACGATTTAGGGCATGTGGTCGGTGGTCGGTGATTGGAATATGACGCCTCAAGAGTTAGCAGCTTCAGGATGGTTGGAGCTCTCAAGTGGGGTCGTATCGGTACCAACAAACACAGCCTACACCTGCACGGCGGGATCAAGACGCATGCTGGACTACGTTGTCATGTCACATGTCAGCGTCGGCTCAGCATCTCCTCTCGCCCATCGAGGCCGACTGCGAGACTGTCGAGGAGGCGGGCACATCAGAGTATGGATTCCAGATCTCTCTGGATTTTGGCATGTCTAGAGCCATGGCATGAATGTTGTGTCGCCCTCGTTGTTTCGACCATCTTGCTCGGCCAGAATGCAAGCCTGATCCTGATAGCAAGCGTTTTGAGGCTCGAGCACCATTGTCGACGCAGATGGCTACAACCGAGGGCTCGGTCAAGACCCCAGCTCCAGCTGCTTGGGAATCTAAGCGCCTGGATTGCACCTGGATTACGAGGGGGGGGACTTCTGGACCGACAATGAGTACGGGGGGGGCACCGAGGCCCCCCTGATGATGCCCCGGGCTCCAGGAGCTGGTTGGCGTCCCTGAGCAGGAAGATCTTTCTACAGATGCTAATATTCAGAGTAACTGGTCGGGCTCGGCTAAGGATCTGTCGCGGTGTAGTCTTTTGGAGCAGGTGGCCCGGCGATCTACGCCTCCAGATTTTGCGACGAGCGGCCTGGGATTTCAGGCTGATCCAGAGGCGGCCCTCCGTCTTGGTGAGTAGTTCTCTGACTGCCCTCGCACCATGGGGTTGCATTATTGTGAGATGTATCAGGTGCACCCTCGGAGGCGTCGCTAGTGCCAGGGTCGTGGAAGGTTGCAGGCCCCCACCTGGCAGGCCATGGACGGGGGCAAGCCCTGGCCTACTACATCGGGCTGCAGTTCGCGCTGGTGGTCTACTGTTGCCAACCATCTCGCAGAGTTGTCTCGTGTGAAGTCGGGCCAGGGGGGCTCGCCACGTGCTCGGAGCTTGCGAGGTCGGTTGTCGGCTCTAGCAGCTGCCACCCCAGTCTGCGCTATTGCATCTGCCAGAGAGACGGGGGGCTCGATGGATAAGACCCCCTCGCGCGCTGGAGGGCATCGCAAAAGAGTCTCTGGATGGGATCGCGCTGGGGCCAGCAATGCGGCTGAGCGGGCCTAGCGAGCTGTTGCCGAGCAGAGGCTGCATTGTTTTCGGGTTTGGGTTTGCCAGCGCGCGGTCGACGGCATGGGGGCCCTGCGCCGTCATGTGAAGGACCCGCGTCAGAGGTCAGTGAGATTCGCTACGCTGAGGGCCCCACCCTCGATGGGGCCTCGCTCATGGAGGCCAAGTGTGCGATCTGGGACAAGTTGTGGACGCCGACGGACTTCTGTGGCAGTGCTGTCGCGGCAGTTCTGCAACGGGCGACTCGCCCGTCATGGCGAGCTCCAGCCTCTCACCCTGGACAGCTTGGAGGCCTCGCTGGCGGCGATATCTCCGTCGAGGGCGGCGGGCGTTGATGGGGCTCGGCAGCGTGATGTCTGGTGGCTGCCTGAGGCAGGCCGCTTGCAGCTTCTGGTGCTGTTTCAGGAGGCGGGGCTTGCTGTGGCTGGGCCATGGCAGCGGCTCAATATTATTTCCCCGCGCCCCCCCCCCCCACGCACGCGCGCGCGCCCCGAAAGCTTGATGTGCGTAAGGATCGCGCCGTCGGCCTTCTCGCCTGGCTGGGTCGCCCGCGGGGCCGCTTGAGATCTCGCCCCGCGGAAGTCCGGGCCGAGGCTCGCTCGGGGCCGCGGGGCGCCGCAGTTCGAGGCAACGGCGCTCTGCGGCGGGCTCTGCTCAGGTGCTGCGCTGACGAGGCGGCTCTCTCGTCGGTTCTGCCCGAGCATTGCTCTGCGTCGAATCTATGGGGTGTCGAAGCTTTTCGGCGCCGCTCGCTGGGAAAAAGGTGCGGTTCGCGCTCTTGAGCTCGCATTCCCCACCGCGCGCCTTGCAGTGGAAGCCCTCTTGCACACGGGCCGCAGTTTTTTGTGATGCGGGATGCGCGCCCCCCCCATTCTGCCCGCTGGGGGTCTTGTCGCAGGGGCTAGGCGAGCGCCCGATTTTGCCAGGTGCCAGGTGTTCCCCATGTGTGAAACCTCCCTTGCTGCCAGCTCGCTGGTCCAGGTGCGCGCTTGGATCGGCGTCGTTACCCAGACGGCGGTTGGGGACTCGCCGCGATGTTGTGGACCACCTCGTGCGCGCGGGAATCGCCCATGCTCGAGGGTGGGCGTTGAGCGCGGTAGCGGCGTGAAGATTTCCAAGCCTTGCCGCTCTAAGCGCATCGCCTCGTCGCATCGGCGCATGACTCGCATCCATGAGCTGCCTCGACTTGCCCCGCGTGAGGGCTTGTTCTCGCGGGGGCCCTCCCCCAGGCATCATAAGCTTGAAAAGCGTTCGGGATTGCTCCCAGTGTCCTCTGGCAGTGGCGTCGAGCTCTGGCGAGTACCTCGGCCAGGGGCGCAGCTGGCAGATCTCGCGCGTCGATCCTGGCGTCGGAAGCTGGCCCCAGGGATCCCGCTTTTAGTTGGCTTGTCTCGGTTCTGGACTCCCGGCTCCAAATCGCGTCCAGGGTGTCAGGCCGCAGAATGCGCCGCTGTTGGAGAGAATCTGTCCAGCGAGTTCAAGACCTGGGGCCCATGCGTCGGTGGCGCAACATTCGGGGGCCTATTTCGGCTGTCATCGCCGCGATGCCTGGCCTGGGGTGGTCGATGGAGGGGCCGCGGAGCATGGCGGCGCCGACGGGGCACGCGCGCGCTATCCCCGACGAGCTTCGACCCGTGGCATCTATTAATCCCGAATTCAAACAGGAAGTGCCGAATTTGATCGAAGCCCATCTGGGCTGGAGCCTCCAAGTTTCGCAGCGGTCTCGGCGCTGAGAACTAGCTCGCTTGCGGAAAAAGGGATGTCTAGCAGGCTGGCCTTCTGCGAGCGAGCGATTCTCTCAGGGGCAGTGTGGGCCCGCTCTCGCATCATCAGTGCGGGAGGAGACTGTGCTGAATGTTGCCCGAGATGTGGTGCTTCGGCGGAGACTGATGCTCGCAGATTCTGGGAGTGCGCTTGTAAGTCGGAGTCTCAGGAGATCTCGGGGGCCTCCGCTCGCCGAGGGTTCGCGGCGGCCAGCGGGTGTTCTGTTCTCCGGCAATTGCGGTCTCGCGCCCAAATCTTGGACCCGCGTTCCTCCTCCTCCCGACTCCGGGCCCCCCTCTCTTCGCTGCGTCAGGTGCCCTTCCGCGGACGGAGGGGCGTCGCGTCTGGGGGGCGGGGTGCGCCGGTGGAGGGGGGGTCTCGGGATCGTGGGCTAGGGTGGGTGTCCTGGGGCGCCGCGGTTTTTGGGCGCAGTTTAGAGGGGCTCACCAGTTCGGTTGCCGCGCCCAGTCTCGCCCTTGCCGCTGGGGGGTTGGGGGGTGGTGGGGGGGCGCTGCGGGCAGGCAAAGCGTGGGCCGCGGGGAGCTCTGGGCCCTTCTGAAGATTTTGGAGCAGAGCCCTGAGATGGCCCGGGTTGGCTACGTGGCCGACTCGGCCTATGTCGCCCGATGGGGTTTCTCGCATTGCGGCTCGCGCCGATGCCCGCGTTGCGAGCCGCCGTGATTTGTGGTCGCGTGTGCGCGAGCTGCTTCGCGTTAGGGGCCTGCTCCTCGTCGGTGTGCCGAGCCGCCTTGAGACCGAGGAGGGTCTCGACAGGGGTCTCAGTCCTAGTTTCGTTGTGGCTAACTTTATGGCTGATCAGATTGCTGGAGTTCTTGAGAAGGATGTGAGGGTTCGCTGTGCTGTGAGCGCGGCGGTCAAGATGGCCGATGCGATCGCGCGAAGGGTCTAGAGCCACCTCTTCAGCGTCATGAATGACGTGTTGGAGAAGGGGGGCAAGAGGCCCTCCCTCCCGCCCAACATCCGCGTTCGTAATGCTAGATCTAAGTTGCTCAGAATTGCAGCTGTCAATTCAGAGCGCAGTTGCCCGCAGATCGGGTGTGATTTTGGTCAGTGCCGTAAGTGTGGATGCTGTGCGAAATCCAGCGAGCTCGCGGCCTTCCTGGGGCCCCCCTGCCGCCCGATGTCTTGGGCGGTGGCGGTTTTTCGGCCCGCGGGGGCCGCGTGTGTGCGTGTGTCCGCTCGAGGGAAGTGCGCGGGTGCCACCGGCTTTGCTTCTGGCCTGACAGAGATGTGTTGTTCTGTATTGTTTGTGGATGTTATTCTACCGTCCAGCTGAGAGAGCCCGTTTCGTTTGTTAGTGCGGGTGGCCAGGACCTTGGTAGACTAGGTAAAGGCCTTCTGCCAGGGTCGCGCGTTTGGGGTAGAGGGCGGCAGGGGAGGGGGGGAGTGGGATCGGGCAAAGGGGGGCGAGCGCCGCGGCCGCGGCCCGCCGTCGGGCGCCGCCCCGCCTCAGCACCCCCCCCATTTCCGCCGCCACCGCTCGCCCTTGACCGCGTCCTTCGGTCATCGAGACCTTGCCCTTTATATATATATATATATATTTATATATGTATGTCTGTATTTCTGTATGTATGTCTGGATGCATGTATGTGTATATATATATGTATATATATATATATATATGTATATATGTGTGTATGCATGTATGTGTGTATGTATGTCTGTATTCATGTATGTATGTATATATGTATATATATATATATATATATATGTATATATGTATGTCATGCATGTGTGTATATGTCTCTCTCTCTATATGTATATAGATATAGATACTCCGATCTTAATTATCTCACGCCAGGGATGCCCCCCCCCCCCCCCCGATAGAATCTGGCGGTCCCAACGGCCCCTGAGGTTCTTCTCTGGCCCGCCCCTGAGGGCTCCAAAAAGGCTCCAGGAGAATAGCGGAAGCAGTCCACGACGGCCCCGAAACGCCCGAATATCCTGCCCAGACGCCCAAGATGCCCCCCAGACGACCCAGGAGGCCTCGACGACGCTTCAAGAGGCGGCCAAGAGGCTTCCCAAGAGGGCCCCAAGAGGCCCAAATGATTGATTTTCAATGGAATATGTATATTTTCAGCATGTGCGACTTCTCGTCCTTTACGGCGTCGAAGACGGTCCAAGACGCCCCCGAGGCCGCCCCAAGACGGGCCAAGAGGCTCCAAAGAGGCTTCCCAAAACGGCCCAAGAGGGCGCCAAGACGGCGCAAGAGGCGCCCAAGACGGCCCAAGAGGGCCCCAAGACAGCCCAAGAGGCCCCAAGAGGGTCCCAGGAGTGCCCCAGGGAGCCACCAAGAGAGCCCCAAGACGAGTCAAGGCTTCCAAGACGCCCCGAGACGGCCCAAAAGCGCCCCAAGACGGCCTCAAAGGGTCCCAAATAGGCCAACAAACACCACAAGATTCCGAACATCCATGAAAGAAGCCCAGAGACGCCGAAGAAAAGAGCGATCGGTAGCCCCCAAATCAACCCGCAGAGGAGCACTGAGAAGGCCCATAGACGCCAAAGACGAGCGATCGGTAACGTGGGAGCTCTGCGAGCCAAGGCTCCCAAGAGCGAGCGGTGACATAACGAACTCTGACAACCGAGGCTCCCAATAGCGAGCGGCACGTCCCTATCTTTGACAACCGCGGCCCCAAGCCAGCGGTGACGTGACCGGCCCTTCACGCCGCGGCTCCCAAAAGCGACGAGCGCCATGAACCATCTCGGGCAAGCCCCCAAAAAACCGCTCTTTCCGTTTCCGTGCCGACCCAGGACATCCACGAGGCTTCGTGCCCACGACCCAGACGCGGTGGCCCGCTGGGCCGAACGCTATCCGATCGAATCTGGAAGGCCTTCCGGGTCCAACGTTCCTCCTTGGAATTCCGGTGTGACGCCCATTGTGCGCCGGCGCGATCGCCGTTCGGACAGTCCACCCGCGCCGCGGCGAACGCTCGCAAGCACGTGCTCCAGACCGCCGCAGACGCGCTCCTGAACAGCCACCTGGAGGCCGACTTCACCGTTCCACCGACAGACAAGCACAATGGCTTCCAGGTCCCCAGCGCCCAGCAGCAGAACCGCGCCCATCTCGCTCGGTCGTTCAGGATGCTCGACGGCGCCGATCGCGCGGTGAATGAATTGCACGCTTGCTGCCTCGTCGTCGCCCAGAACATCCCCGAGAAGAGCCTCGCGCCATTGCGCAGCCTGTAGAAGAAGTGCTCGCAGTACATCGCGCGGCCAACGTGCGACCCGAACGCGCCCGTGGTGGGCGCCGCCCCATCTGCCTTGACCGCGTCGTCGCCAGCGGTAGCCGCGACGATGGCGAGGCGCCCGGCGGGCGCCGCCGCCGGGGCCGCCGTCGCGAAGAAGCCGACCAAGAGGGCTAATAATTGACGCGCGGCTTGAGGGGCGCCGCGCCCGCGCGCATCCGCTGGCCCCCACTGCCCTTTCACCTTCTTGCACCTCTTGCCGATGCGCAGTCGGCGCGACAACCCACCCCCTCTTTTCCCTCCCAGTAGGATGGCCTCTTCGGCGCGACCGCGCCATCATCATCTCGTCGCATGCGTGCGCAGTGCGCAAACTTTCCCCGAACACCTTTCCGAGGCAATTGCGCCTTTCTCCAACCGTAGGAAATATAGACGAGTGAACCATAAAAGGGCCATTATTGCGACGTTCTGGCAACCGTCCCCGTTGCCCGCCCGCCTGCGCGCCTGTTCGTGCGCGCGTTGCAGTTTGGGTGCGCGAGCGTCGTCCACCAGCTGGCGTGCTTCGCCGTTGTCCACAACTTCGTTGGCCCCGTCGAAGGTGTCGTTTGGACCCACGCCGCCCATGGGCACACTCGTCTCGCGCGCCATGCAGTAGGACACCATCCCAGCCAACGCAGAACGCTCAACCAGGAGGCAAACAGCGGACGACAAAAAAAACACGGAGAGATTTTTGGAACAGTTCCCTGGCTAAGCCTTTGCATCGCGCGTTCCGAGGCACAAGGCAGATTCGTCTCTGGGGCTCCATGTGGCCCTTCCGAAACCGAACAAAAACGACGGCAACGTTGACCCAAACCAACCCAAATGCCGAAAGGCCCCCAAAACTGTTCCAGAAAACCGCCAGCCACTTCTAGATGACCGTCGTCGAACGCGCCCCCCTGTTTCTATCACCGCACGTGCTTTGCCGTTTCTTGCAGCCCCATTGGCCTGCACATGTAGCTGCGCCTCGGCCCAATACGCCTGTTTGTCCTCCCCCCCTTCGCCCGTGACAATGCACTGCGCCAAGACTTTAAAGCGAAGCGCAGCGAGCTTCAAGTCTTGTCCATATATATATATATATATATATATATATATATATCCTCCTCCTCCTCCTCCTCCTCCTCCTCCTCCTCCTCCTCCTCCTCCTCCTCCTTCTCCTCCTCCTCCTCCTCCCACTCGAGGAAAAGGAAAGGGTCCACCTCCTCCTCCTCCCCCTCCTCCTCCTCCAGGCGTGCGGCGGGGCCGCTCCTGCTGCTGGGGCGCCCTGTGGGTTTGCGCTGTCGGGGCGCCCCGGGGTCTTCCACTCCGGCGCGATCCGGCGGTCAAAATTCCGCCGACCGTTCGAGGCTTCACGATCCGCGCGCTGCCACAAACCAGCGCCAGGGTCGTCGCGGCACGACCCTGCCGCGGCCCCCTAGTTAGCACCCCCCTGCGCGGATCCAAGCAGGAGGGTCTCGGCGCCATCCCAGCGCGCGAAGACCGCGCGTGCGCCGCCCCCCCTCAGGGGCGATTCGCGCGCGCCGAGAAGTCTTGCAGTGTGTGCTTCGTGGCGGGCGCCTTCTGGCCATGCCGCTTGGGAAACGGGATAAGACAAGACGGTTATACCAGCTGTTCGGGTCGGACGCGCGCCTCCGAAGAGGACGCACAGGTCTAGTGTGTCCTTGTGCGTCCCATCTCCTCCCTGGCGCATGCTCTTGTCTTGTTTTCCCGGGCCTCCTCGGCCACGCGCAGACGGGGGTGCGGGGGACGGGGGGGAACTTACGAAACACCCCTGCCTCTTGGAAGGCGCGGGCCTTGTCTGTAGATGTAGGGCCCGTGCCTTCCAAGAAGCAGTCTCCTTCTAAGAAGCCTTCCTCCCTCCCCCCTGCCCCCTGTTTTGCGCCGCCAACCTCTGGAGGCTCCGGTGGCCCCCAGGGGCCTCTGGTGGGTGCCGTGTGGACTTGTTCCTTCGGAGTGCGGCCTCTCGCGCTCCTGGGTTCTTGCGTATCTCTTTCTCTCGCGCACTCTCTCTTTCTCTCTGTTGCTCTCTCGCTTTCCTGCTCTCCGTCTCCCCTTTCCTCTTTCTATCTGCGTGTGTTTTTTTGTGTGCCTGTGTGTGTGTTTATGTGTGTTTCTCTCTCTCTCTCTCTCTATGTAAATCTCTCACTCGCTCCCTTTTCCTTTTCTTTGCTCTATCTTTTTTGTGTCATCTCTTTTTCTTTTTCTCTTGATTTCTCTCTCTCTCTCTTTTTCTCTCTTCCTTCCGTTTCGCCTTTTCCCCCTGTTTTTCTCTATGTGTCTTCGTCTCCTTGCTTGTGTCCTCCCTTCCCTCCGTTTCCCCGCCGTGGTCTCGAAAGTCTTGCGTCGTTGCCGTGCAGCGGGGGCCCATGCCAAGAGACATCCTGCTCGCCTCCAGGGTGCCCTGGGTTTCTTGGGTTTCGATGGTTCTGCCATGGAGGGCCTGACGTTCCCACACAAGACATCAATGGACGCCCTGGGGTTTCAGGGTTGGGTTTCTTGTGGACGGTCTCTTGTGTATTGGCCTCCACTGTACAAACGCTGCCCTATCTGGCTTTTGAGTGTTGAACTCCATTCTCACTGCCCCCCCAAAAGGGGGGGGGCCCTCGACGACGCTGTGGGGCATGACGCCTCCTCCTCCTTCTCCTCCTCCGCCTCCTTCTCCTCCTCCTCCTCATTCCTCCTCCTCCTCCTCCTCCTCAGGCTGGGGTTTCGTGCGGAAGGTTTCTTGTGGTCGGGCCTCGGCTGTATTCTTCACCGCCGCGACCTGCTGCGAACGTGCCCGCATCTGGCGGCCACAGCATCGCCGAACACACAGCATCGTTTTCCTTTGCCCCGCAGCTTGTAGCAGGACTCGGCATCTGTGCCGATGGGGAGTAGAGTAGCGTAGCTTTGTCGCGTGCGCGATGATAACCGCGCGGCTGCTGCGCGTTTCGCGCCTCCCCCTCTCTCCCTCCTCCTCCTCCTCCTCCTCCTCTGTGCCCTCCTTTTCCGTTGGGCTTCGCTGGATGGTGAGAAATGTTCCCACGAGTTACCAGGGCTGGGCACACACACACACACACACGCACGCACGCACGCACACACAGACACACACAGACACAGACACACAGACACAGACACACACATACACACTCACTTAGGCACAAACACCAACACACAACACAACTCACAACACACACACACACAACACACAACACACAACACACAACACACAACACACAACACACAACACCAACACAACACACAACTGACAACCCACAACCCACACCCACACCCACACCCACACCCACACCCACACCCACACCCACGCACACGCACACGCGCACACACACACGCACGCACGCACGCACGCACGCGCACGCGCACGCGCACGCGCACGCGCACGCGCACGCGCACGCGCACGCGCACGCGCACGCGCACGCGGCACGCGGCACGCGGCACGCGGCACGCGGCACGCGGCACGCGGCACGCGGCACGCGGCACGTGGCACGCGGCACGCGGCACACGCGGCACACGCGGCACACACGGCACACACGGCACACACGGCACACACGGCACACACGGCACACACGGCACACACGGCACACACGGCACACACGGCACACACACACACGGCACACACACGGCACACACACACACAGCACACACACGGCACACACACACACACACACACACACACGGCACACACGCGGCACACACACGGCACACACACACACACGCACGGCACACACACACACACACGGCACACACACACGGCACACACACACACACACGGCACACACACACTTTGCACACACACGGTACACACACGGCACACACACGGCACACACACAGCACACACACGGCACACACACACACACGGCACACACACACGGCACACACGGCACACACACACACACACGGCACACACGGCACACACGGCACGCACGGCACCCACGGCACACACGGCACACACGGCACGCACGGCACCCACGGCACCCACAGCACACACGGCACACAACACACCACACACCACACACCACACACCACACACCACACACCACACACCACACACCACACACCACACACACAACACACACACAACACACACAGCACACACAACACACAGCACACAACACACAACACACAACACACAACACACAACACACAACACATAACACACAACACACGTGCCCCCGCTTGGACATCTTCACCCAGGCCCAGAGATTGACACCAACACCAATATCGGCGGTGTGCATCGACCGAGGGAAGAAGATCCCGATTTCGGTCATCGTGGTAACATTCTGGCTTCCAAGGTGACCGAAATGTTGCCACCAACACTGGAATCTAGGATCATCTTCTCCGTGTGGAGGCAACTCCTTGTGTTGGAGTTGGTGCCCATTTCTAGGCCTCCAAGGCCTGTCCCTCTGCAGGAGGGATGTTCAAAGATAGCCGAAAACATACGCTGGGGACGATCTGTTATGTATGTTTGGGCATTCTGGCACTTTGTTGGCTGTATTTGAAAATGTTCGCCCCGAATCCGCCTGTAGAAGGACATGCCCGACCTCAACCTCGGCCCGTCCCCGTCCCACTGCCTGCTTCGGCCAGCTGGGCTTTGAGCTCCAGGGTGCCCTGGGTTTCGTGGGTTTCGATAGCTTTGCCATGGAGAGCGTGAGGTTCCCACGCCAGAACTCGAGGGACGTCCAGGGGTCTCAGAGTTGGGTTGCTCGTGGAAGGTTTTTTGTGGTCGGGCCCCTACTGCATGTGAGCGCGCGTGGGCATGGGTGCGTGAACTGCGCCGGTCTCCGTCCTCCTCGGCATCTCCTCTCCGTCCCTCCCTCCTCCCCTCCAGGGGCCTTCCAGGAGGGTCGCAAGGTTCATGCGGGGACAAAAAAAGATGGCACAAATATAAGAACTCGGAGGCCCGCGCGGAAGTCTCGGATCGGCGCTGGAGCCGCCCTCCCTGGCGCGCGGAGCGCGCCAAGGGCGGCGCCGGAGGCGCCGCCAAGGGAGGGGGGCCCGTCGCGGATCTGAGAAATCCGCGCGGACCTCCGAGTTCTTATGCTTATGCCACTCTTTGTTTCCCCATCTGGGCAGCCCCGCGGGAGGGGGCCCCGCAAAAAGGGGGCCTTGAGGTGCCTCTGGAGCTTGGAGCGGTGCTCAGCCCTGTGGCGCTGGCCTCTCCTGTCGGCTGGCTGCGTGGCTGACTTGCTTGGCATGTTTCGGAGACCTAGAGGTTGACACCAATCCAGAGATCCAACGTGCTGCAAAAATCAGGACAGAGGTTTTTCGCTGTTTCTGGCCTCTGGGGGCCCTGGCCGGGCCCCGGGACAGTCGATAAACGACTCAGGATAAAAAGCCGGTCCTGGGGAATGGGTCGAGACTGCTGCGGACCCCGTTTTGAACAAATCTCGACATCGGATCTCTGCGATATGCCTCCACCGAGGGAAGTTGATTCCGATCTCGGTGATGGTGGTAACACTCTGGCTTTTTAGATGGCCGAGAGGTTACCACCAACACCACCACCCAGGATCATCTTTCCCCGGTCGAGGCAACCCCCTGTGTTGGTGTTGGTGCTCGTGCCCAGGCCTCCTATTGTTTGTCTGATTTGCTGATTGGTCGGCAATCTTCGACCTGGAGGTCCAGCGGGCGGACTGCCCGCGTGTCTTCCTCGACGTCAGGGTGCGCTACGGCGTGCCGGGCGACGAGGAGGAGCTCCGGGCCGCCGCCGCGCTGGACGGCGCTGTCGCCCGGGACGCAGAGGCGGGCAAACACCAGCGGCACCCCGCCGTGCGCGCGCGTCCTGGCGTATGGTACCGCTGGCTCTGGAGGCGGGCGGCCGTCACGGCCCGGCTGCCCTGCGCCACCTGCGGCGCCTCGCGCGCGACCAGGCGCAGCTGCTGGCCGGAGGACGCCGCCGCGGCCGCAGCCGCAGCGAGCGCCCTCGCGCGGCGCTGGGGCGCGAGGGTGGCGGTCGCCCTGCAGGCGGCCATGGCGCGCCAGTTGCGCACTGCGTGGGGCGCTGGCCCGGAGGGCCGCGCTGCGCGCGGTCGAGGCGGCCGATATGCGGGGTGATCCCGGGCGGCAGCCGGGTCGTCGTGGTCGCGCTGCCGTGCTCGTGGTTGTCAGGGTGCGCACGTGTACGCAGGTGCCTCACAGACTGCCCTGTGGTCGCTTGGGGAGGAGGAGGAGGAGGAGGACGACGAGGAGGAGGAGGAGGAGGACGAGGAGGAGGAGGAGAAGGAGGAGGAAGAGGAGGAGGAGGAGGAGGAGGAGGAGGAGGACGGAGGACGGAAGAGGAGGAAAAGGAGGAGGATGAGGAAGAAAGTAGGTTAGCATGATGATGGTGCTGATCATGATGAGGATGGTGGTGATGATGATGATGATGCTGGTGATGGTGATGATGATGATGATGATGATGATGATGATGATGATGGTCATGGTTGTGATGATGCTACCGGTGATGATGATGATGATGACGATGATGATGCTGATGATGATGATGCCGATGATGATGATGATGATGATGATGATGATGATGATGATGATGATGATCATGATGATGATGATGATGATGATGATGATGATGATGATGCGGATGGTGATTATTATGGTGATGCTCGTGCTGGTGGTGATGGTGATGGTGGTGATGATGAGGAACAGTAGGATGACTATGATGATGATGATGATGATGATGATGATGATGATGATGATGATGATGACGAGGATGACGATGATGAGGATGATGATGATGATGATGATGATGAGGATGATGATGATGATGTTGATGATGATGATGGTCATGATGATGATGATGATGATGATGATGATGATGATGATGATGATGATGATGATGCTGATGATGATGATGATGATGATGATGATGATGATGATGATGATGATGATGATGATGATGATGATGATGATGATGATGATGATGATGATGATGATGATGATGATGATGATGATGATGATGATGATGATGATGATGATGATGATGATGATGAGGAGGAGGAGGAGGAGGAGGAGGAGGAGGAGGAGGAGGAATAATAACACATGGAGGAGGACAGGCTGGCTGCTCAACTGGTTGGCTGGCTGGATGGCTGGCCGGTTGCGGGATGGGTAGCCGTTCAGCTGGCTGGCGGGCAGGCGGTGTGGTTGGCTGGCAGGCTTGATGAGGCTGGCGGATGCGCAGCGAGGACCCGCAGCCTCGTGCTTCGGAATCGTGGCTTCGGGAACGCAGATTTGATCTTTCATTGGACGGGATTTTTCAAAGTTTGTTTCTTGGGGCGGGATGTCAGCTCCCCAATAAACCTGAGGAACAGGCATTTGCATCTGGAGCTTGTTTGCAATCCGTTCTTAAAAGGGTTGGTTATTTGACGAAGTACTGGGCCAGCGTCACAATCAAAAGGGACAACATGGTTGCAATCCGTCCGGAAAAAAACCTTAAACTTAACGTTAACGCTATACGGTGCTATCGCGTACGTCCCGACACACGCCTGCGTTCTAATCCACGCCTGGTGCGTCGCGACATGGCCCCAGCTGGCCCGACCCGCGGCTGGCCAAGGGAAGGGGAAGGGACTAACGAGGAGGGGGAGAGTGCTGGAGTAGTGGGGTTGGAGGAGGGTGGTGGAGGAGAAAGGGGGGGGAGAGAGGACGTGGGCAGTTGTGGTGGTGGTGGTGGTGGAGGGGGAGGAGGAGGGAGAGGAGGAACAATAGCAGTATGACGAGGGTCAGGAGGAGGAGGGGGCGGAAAAGGAAAACATGAGGAGGAGCAGGAAAAGGAGGAGGGGAAGGAGGAGGAAGAGGAGGAGGAGGCGGAGGAGAAGGAGGAAGAGGAAAAGGAGGCGGAGGAGGATGAGGAGAAAAAGGCGGAGGAGGGGGGAGGAAAAGGAGGAGGAAGAAGAGGCGTAACAACAAACACAGCAACAGGAACACGAACAGGAGCAGGAGCAGGAACATATGCAGGAACAGGAGCAGGAACAGGAACAACAACAAGAGCAGGAGCACGAGCAGGAGCTGGAGGAGGAGAACGAAGAGGAAACAACGGACGGAGGAGGAGCGTGATGATGATAATGATGATGATGAGGAGGATTAACAACAATATTATGAATAATAACCCGGATGCCAAACAAGGATACCACTAATCAGAGTACGACGAATCAGACAGTTTGAACAATAATCAGAAAACGAATACGGATATTGATATTGCAAGAAGCATGCTGATTGTTGATAAGGCTAATCACAAGAAGACGGCGAACTACACTAGTTCAAAGGTTTTATTTCAACGCGTGGTAATCACATGAGTAGTATTTCCATTGGTAGTCTTTAGTTATAATGGTGGTGAGGCGAAGCAGGACGATACGACACACAATAGTAATACTGACATCCAGAAAACAATAATATACTGCATACGATTAAGTATACGAATGCAAATACTAATAGCAATCTTCGAACTCGTAATATAATAGGAACTGTTATATCTAGTAGTGGTACTGATGTCAATCATGATGCGAATGCTACTTAGTATGAAGAATATGCATATACGACTGGTAATACTCATACTTGTCATAAGACAAATGAGATGTCAATGCCATATAACAATCGCACGCCGAATACTACGAGATATACTTAGAGAAAGCATCGGACTATCAATCATGGTACGGGTATGCAAAAGGAAGCGATGGCGGATACTAATGATAACGATGATACTCCGAGTATCGTGGATGATAGCAACACGAGAACCTACATTATTACGGATGGTACGAACACTACGAATACGTATAACAATAATCATGCCACCATTCATAAGCACAAACATTATGCCAGTAATCCGAAGGCGAATCAGATTATTGATACACATACTCAGAAGAAGCATGCCAGTACTAATACGGTGAATAATAATACGTATAATGCTGATGATCATACGTCGGATACTAAGCATACTGCTAATAACCATCAAACTGCGAAGACGGTAATAGTCTACGATATCATTATCCATGCTTCTAACAATCATGGTAATACTATGAACCATAAAACCAATCAAACTAGTACGACTAATCATATCAAGAAGGACGGTGAGAGGAGGAGGGGGAGGAGGAAGAGGAGAGGAAGGAGGAGGAGGAGGAAAAGGAAAAGGAGGAGGATGGAGGAGGGCGGAGGGAAAAGGACGAGGAGGAGGAGGAGGAAGGGATAGATGGAGGGAGAAGAGGAGGAGGAGGAGGAGGAGGAAAAGTAGGGGAGGAAGAGGAGGAAGAGGAGGAGGAGGAGGAGGAGGATGAGGAGGAGGAGGAGGAGAGGAGGAGGAGGAGGAGGAGGACATGGAGGAGGAGGAGGGGGAGGACGAGGACGATGAGGAGGAGGAATAGGACGAGGAAGAGGGAGGAGGGAAAAGGAGGAGAACGGTAGGGAGCACGAGCAGAAGGAAGAGCAGGAGGAGGAGGCGGAGGAGGAGGAGGAGGAGACACCAGACGCATCTGCGTGCAACGTGCAGGAGGAGGAGAGAGCAGGAGGGTGGAAGAGGTCGGGGAGGGAGGCTGCGCAAGGAGGGAGGGGGCTGTCGGCGCGGGCCTGCGGGCCAGGAGGCCCTGCACTCGGAGGAGGAGCCCCTCCAGTCGGAGAGCACCGGGGACGACCTGGAGGAGAAGAGGACCAGGAGCTCGTCCGAGGAGGACGAGTGGCAGGCGCGGGGGCGTGGTCCCCCTCGTCCTTCTTCCTCGTTCTCTCCATGTCCGTCGTCTTCACCCTGCCCCTCCCCTCCTTCATGATCCCCTCTTCGTCGTCGTGCCGCTTGTCTTCCTCGCCGTTGTCTTCCGTTGCCCTCCTGCTCGTCCTCCTCCTCCTCCTCGTCCTCCTCCTTCTCTCCCTTCTCCTTCTCGTCCTCCTCTTCCTCTCTTGCTTCTCCTCTTCCCCCTCCTCGCTCCTCCTCCCCCTCCTCGTCCTTCTCCATCCCTCTTCCATATAGATAACTCTTCCCTACCGCACCCGCAGACGTTGCCAGTAGGCCAGGCCGGGTGTTTCGCATGAGACTTCCTCGCCATTCAGGATCATACAGCTTGAAACTTGTAGCGGTTTCATGACTGGATCGCTAATTAGGCGTCTTTAAGATGTGGGTTCTCGCCTCATCGTCGCGCGCATTCGTCTCAACAGTTCGCAGCAGCTTTCAGGGTGGAGACCGTCTCACTTTCAAGCTGTGGTTCTCGTACAGTCGTCGCGCGCAGTTTTTTACAACAGGTCTCAAGGGTTTCAACGAATCGTAGGGTTCAAGTCGCAGGAAGGTTGCTTTGGAATGATTCAGGCCTGGCAGGACTCAACAAACACGTCTGTTATCTGTGTTGAAGTTCCAGGAAAAGTGTTCTGGCACGATTCGGAATTGGCAGGACGCAGCAGTCACGTTGATCATCGCCACGTTGAAGTGTCAGGCTTGGTGCAGCATTGTTGATGCGATGTGGGTTTTTTACTGCTCCTCCTCCTTCCTGCTCCTCCTCCTTCTCCTCCTCCTCCTCCTCCTCGTTCGCTCCCTCCCTACCTCGCTCCCTTCCTGCCTCCCTACCCCGCCTCCTCGACATGGCACCCTCTCCCCGCGTGGCCTCCCTCCTCCCGCCTCCCCCTCTCGGCTGGGGGGGGGAAGGTTGGGGCGGCAGGGCGGATACAGTGGAGACCCGTGCCAAGAAACACCCTGCTGGCCTCCAGTGTGCCCTGGGTTTCTGTGGGTTTCGATGGTTTTGCCATGGAGAGCGTGACGGTCCCACACCAGAAGCCAGCCGTCGCCCTGGGGTCTCAGGGCTGGGTTTCTTGTGGACGGTCTCTTATGGATTGGCCTCCACTGTACAAATGCTGCCCTACCTCCTCCTCCTCCTCCTTCTCCTTCTCCTTCTCCTCATCCGCCTCCCCCTCCTCCGCCTCCGCCTCCTCCTCCTCCGCCTCCTCCTCCTCCTCCTCGTCCTCCTCCTCCTGCTGCTGCTCCTCCTCCTCCTCCTCCTCCTCCTCCTCCTCCTCCTCCTCCTCCTCCTCCTCCTCCTCCTCCCCCCCTCCTCTCTCTCTCCCCCCCTCCCCTCTTTCCGCTCGAGGGCACGGTCGCCCCGGACGAGGGTTGCCTCTCCTGTTTCTCGGCGCCGCGCGCGGTCGACGGCTCCAAGGCGTCCCGGGCCAGCCTGGCAGAGTGGAGTGGGGGGAGGGCGGTCGGGGGCGGCCATGAGGGGGGGTACGACTGGGGGTGGCTGGATATCATGGCCGGGGTCATGATACTCACCACCCACCAAACCACCCCAACCCAACCCGAAGGCTCAGATTTACCCTCGATTTCCAGTTGGGGGGGGGTCGGGAAACATCGAAAAAACACGTGTGGAACCCTTACCCCCCCCAACCCGAAATTCGGGTCTTCGGGTTGGGTTGGGGTGGTCTGGTAGGTAGTCAGATACGCCCCCGGAGTTCACGGCGCCTCTCCTTATTTATATCAAGTGATTTGCGCCATTCCGCGGACCCCCAGCGCAGTGGAGACGTGCAGGGCGTTCGGTACGTGGGCTATGACTGAGGTGGAGTGGCTGGGTGCTTTTTCACGCCCGCGAGGGCGGAGAAGAAGAAGGAGGAAGAAGAAGATGAGGAGGAGAAGGAGGAGCAGGAGGAGGAGGAGGAGGAAGAGGTGGGAAGGAGGAGGAGCACGAGGCGGAGGAGGAGGAGGAGGAGGAGGAGGAGGGCGGAGGGCGGAGGGCGGAGGAGCAGGGAGAAATGAAGGAATTACTCGAGGGCTCTGGGAGGCTTTCGGTTGAGGGTGGGAATTCTGATGGTGTGAATCATGCTACTGCTGACGATCATTGTGTTGATGTTGATCGAGTGGATGATGGCAGTGGCGGCAATGCTGAGGCGGGCGCTGTTGTTGATGATCATGGTGATGATGCCATTGACGTTGTTGATGACGAGGGTGGCGTGGTTGAGAATGGGCAGTACGACGCGGAGGGAAGAAAAGAAGGGATTTTGGATGATAACGATGGTGCTGAGGGGGAGGATGCGGAAGAGGAGAACGAGGTGGAGATGGGAGGACGATTATGAGCATGATGATGATGAGTAGGACGTGGTTGAGGACGAGGTGGGGTAGCGAGTAACATGATGGTGGTGGTGGTGATTATGATTATGAGCTGACGATCATGACGATGATGACGATGGTGATGACGACGATGATGACGATGCTGCTGATGATGCTGATGGTGATAGTGATGGTGATAACGTTGATGAAGATGATCATGCTGATGCTGAAGATGATGTTGTCAATGGCGATGATGATGCTGATGATGCTGCTGATGATGATGCTGCTGCTAATGATGATGATGCTGATGCTGACCATGCTGATGATGCTGCTGCTGATGATGATTATGATGATGGTGATGCGATAATGATGATGAAGATGATGCTGATGCCGATGCTGATGCTTATGATGATTATGATCATGATGCTTGTTATACTGATGCTGCTGATGATGCCGATGATGATGATGACGCTTATGTTGATGCTGATGATGAGGATGCTGATCATGATGATGCTGCTGATGATGATGATGATGCCGCTGTTGCTGCTGATGATGGTGCTGACGATGAAGACGATAATGATGATGGTGATGCTGATGCTTGTGATGATGATGGTAATGATGATGATGATGATGATGATGCTGATGATGATGATGATGATGATGATGATGTTGATGATGATGATGCTGATGATGATGCTGCTGATGATGCTGATGATGACGATGATGCTGATGATGATGCTGATGATGATGGTAATGATGATGATGCTGCTGCTGATGATGATGATGACGATGACGAGTATGATGATGCTGATGATGCTGCTGCTGATGATGCTGATGATGCTGATGATGATGATACTTATGCTGATGCTAATGATCAGGATGCGGATCATGATCATGATCATGATCATGATGTTGATGATGCTGATTATGATGATGATGCTGTTGATGATGCTGCTGCTGATGATGATGATGGTGATGATGGTGATGATGGTGGTGATGATGATGATGCTGATGATGTTGATGATGATGATGATGAGGATGAGGATGATGATGATGATGATGATGATGAAGAATAGATGATGATGATGATGATAATGATGATGATGATGATGATGATGATGATGATGATGATGATGATGATGATGATGATGCTGCTGATGATGATGATGATGATGATGATTATGATGATGATGCTGATGATGTTAATGAGGAGGATGATGATGATGATGCTGATGATGCTGATGATGCTAATGATGCTGATGATGCTGCTGCTGCTGCTGGTGCTGATGATGATGATGATGATGATGATGATGATGATGATGATGATGATGATGGCGTTCGAAGAAGAGGAGGAGGAGAAGGAGGAGGAGGACGTTAGAAGAGGCGGACGACGAGGGAAAGCGTCGAGGCGCAGGAGGAGGACCCCGCCTTGGAGGCACGATGGGGAGGACGCGGCCGAGGAGGCGCGGTGCCCCGCGGCGTCCTGCGAGGCAGCCGCCTACGAGAAGTACGGCGACCGCAGCTCCGCGGCGGTGCCTCTCACCAGCGCGGCCTCGCCCGCGGGTGCTCTCCTGGCCCGCGTCGCTTCTCACCAGACATCGGGCGTCTCGAAAAAATCAAGACGGAGGTTTTTTATTGTTTCCGGCCTCTCGGGGCCCTCGCCAGGCCTCGGGACCGTCAACAAACGACTCGGGCGAAAAACCGGCCCTGGGGAAGTGGTCGGGAGGTCGGGGGCCCATGTCTCGAAAAAATCGAGACGTCGGATGTCTGGGTCTGCAGCTGCTGTCAGGTAGGGCGTGTTCTCCTACAGGCGGATGTTGCACGAGAAGCAAAACTAGCCAAAACGTATGCAACAGATTTTCAAACATATTTCAACCATCATCCACAGACTGTTGTTTGCCTATTTTTGAAACTTCCTCCTGTAGAGGGGCACGCCCGCTTTAAATCTGCTGCTTGCCGCCCGTCCTGACGCCCTGCAGCTGCTGCTTGCCGCGGCCGCTGCTGGTGCGGCCAGCTGCCGCCGCCGCTCGCACTGTCGAAGTCGTCGTCGTCGTCGTCGTCGTCGTCGTCGTCGTCGTCGTGGTCGTCGTCGTCGTCGTCGATCGTCGTCGATCGTCGTTGATCGACACCGTCGCCGTCGTCGATCGAAGCCGTCGTCGCCATCTTGGATCGCCGACGTCGCACCTCTTCCTCGATGGTTCAAAGATGGTGTCCTGAGGGATGGGGCCCTAGGTACGAGAGGGCCTCGAACAATGCGCATCCGCCCTTGGATCCCTTCCGATCCGCAGGACCCCCTCCCTCAGCACCCCTTTTTTTAAGCACCGACCTCCTGCGAGCAGCAACAAAATCGGCACGGACAGGAAAGTCCCGAGGTCCGCGCGGCCCTGGAGCGGCGCTGGCCCCCCCCATTCTGGCGCTCGGAGCGCGCCGGGGGCGGCGCCGGAGGCGCCGCCAGGAGGGCCCGGCGTCGATCCTCCTCCCCCCCCTCCTCCTGCTCCTGCTCCTGCTCCTGCTCCTGCCCTGCTTCTGCTCCTCCTCCTCCTCCTTCTCCTCCTCCTCCTCCTCCTCCCCCCCCGCTCCTGCTCCTCCTCCTCCTCCTCCTCCTCCTCCTCCTCCTCCTCCTGGAGGAGGCGCCAAGAGAATGTGCGCGGAGCCCCGAAGGTTTGTGCTCATGCGAATCCAGCCGGATTCATGTGGGATGTGGCTTCGGGAGCGCGAGCGAAGTCCAATTTGCGTTGGAGT
>CAUYUJ010020349.1:97561-102561 GCA_963575745.1 Prorocentrum cordatum
GAGAGCCGCCCGCGCCCCGCCCCCCCCCCCTCGCGGCCCGCCGGCGGCGCGGCCCTGCGGCGCGGGGGGGGCCCGTCCGGCGGCGGCAGCGGCGCGCCGAGGGGCGCTGCCCTCGGCGGCGGCGAGCGCGGGCGGGCGGCGCGCGAGAAGGAGGAGGCTGAAGTCGGGCCTGTCCCTCCACAGGAGGAATGCAGGGAAACATTGCCGACCAAAATCATAGCCCTGGGACGATTCTTCGATCATGTTTTGACTATGCTTGAGCATCCGTTTTTGGTATGCTGTATTGTTCGTCCAAAATCGGCCCTCTCCGAGCCGGCGGCGCGCAGGGGGGGGTCACCGCCCACCCGACCACCCCAACCCAGCCCGAAGGCCCCGAGATTTGCCCTCCAATTCCGGAGGGGGGGGAAGGTCGGGGAACACTGAAACAACATGTATGATGCTCGTCCCCCCTCCAATCCGAAGTTCGGGTCTTCTGGATGGGTTGGGGTGGTCTGGTGGGTAGTCAGGGGGAAGGCTTCTCTTAGAGGGAAGGCTTCTCTTAGAAGGCTTCTCTTAGAGGGAGGCTTCTCTTAGAGGGGAGGCTTCTCTTGGTAGGTAGAGGGGGGAAGGCTTCTCTTAGAGGGAGGCTGCTTCTCAGAAGCGCGCCTGGCCTCACATCTACAGACGAGGGCCCGCGCGCCTTCTGAGAAACTGTTTCTTAGAAGCCTTCCCTGTTTCTTAGAAGCACCCCTGTTTCAAACAGGGGTGCTTCTAAGAAGCCTTCCCCCCTCCCTGTATACCCCCCCTCTGCGCGCCGCCAACGGAAGGCGGCGGGGCTTCTCAGAAGGCGTCTGGCCCTCCCAGGGGGCCTCTCTGGCCTTCTGGGAAGCATGCTGTGTCTTCGGGGAAGCGAGGGTTCTGAGGGGGGTCTATCTCAAGGTGGGGTTAGGGACCGCACCCAGCTGGATCCTCACATTTCCCTTGCCTTCACGGGCCGTTTCGAAAGCGATTTTCCTCTGACCCCACCTCTGCCCCAACAGTGGAGACCAATGCCAAGAAACACCGTGCCTGCCTCCAGGGTGCCCCGAGTTTCGTGGGCTTCGACGGCCTTGCTATGGAGATCGTGCCGTTCCCACGCCAACAACCCATGGACGTCCTGGGCTCTTGGGGCTGGGTTCCCTGGGGAAGGCTTCTGGTGGTCGGGCCCCCACTGCTCCCCACCTTGACGCCCCCCCGAGGGAAGGCTCGGAAAACTTCTCAGAAGGCTGGGGGGACTTCCGAGCCCTCTGGGAGGAGGACCAGGAGGAGGAGGCGGAGGAGGAGGAGGCGGAGGAGGCGGAGGAGGAGGAGGCGGAGGAGGAGGCGGAGGAGGAGGCGGAGGAGGAGAGAGGAGGGAGGAGGAGGAGGAGGGAGGCGGAGGCGAGGAGGAGTGAGGAGGCGGAGGAGGAGGAGGAGGGGAGGAGGAGGAGAGGAGGAGGAGGAGGAGGCGGAGGAGGAGGAGGAGGAGGAGGAGGAGGAGGAGGAGGAGTGAGGGGGGGAGGGAAGGAGGAGGAGGAGGAGGAGGAGGAAGGCCTGCCTGCCCCTTCTCGCTTTCTCCCCCCCTGCGCGCCGCCGCTCCTCGGCGGCCACCTCCGGCCCCCCTGCCCTCGCTGATCCACGATGCGGGCAACTCCAGGGGCCGCGGGGGTCGTCTTAAGTTGGGCCTGTCCCTCTAACAGGGGGTCAGAGCCCCGAATCATCAGGGGTAACTCGGGTCAGGGATAACTCGGGTTCGTTTTTTCGGGAACCCAAACCCGAGTTACCCCGGACCCGAGTTACCCCGGATAACTCGGGCGCCCAAGGGGAGGATTCAAAGATAGTGCAGAAATGGTCCAGGGACGACTTTTTGGGTATGTTTGGGGATGTTTTTGGGCATTTCTGGGGTACTGTTGTTGATTTGTCGTCCAAAGCCCGCCTGTAGGGGGACATGCCCGGCCTAAGGGTAGTCAGAGGAGGAAGAGGTACCCAGACTCAGTCGATCGTAAACATGGATCAAGGGGGCGTGGGTTGGCGACGGGGCTTATGATGTTCCACCTACTTTAGCCTTGATCGCCAGTACGAATTTCGAGCTCCCAGAAAGTACCCAAACTCGAGGGTTTTCACGTGTCGGGCCCTGGGAGACACTCGTTCGACACTGTTTCGACACTCTTTCGAGTCTTTTCCGTGTGCTCGAAATTATTCCTGGGATGCGGTCCTTGAGTACGAGGGGAGCAACATAAAGTCAGAGGAGGAACAGGTGCCCATACTCAGGCGATCGCAAACGTGGATCAACAGGGGCGTGGATCAGCGACGGGGCCCGTTTCCACGGGAGCTTGCGGAGTTCTGCCGCCGAGCGAGGCGGCACCGGCCGCATCTGGGGGAGGGCATCTCCCCCGATCCATGGATTTGGCGACCGCGCGCCAAGTCCATGGATGGCTGATCCATGTTTGCGCGCCCCCGACATACGGCTACCCTTCCCTCGTTTTCCCCTTTTTGGGGCCTGCTGAGCGGCCCTCGTCGCCACCGCTGAGTTCGCCTCGAAAACCCTTGTCAGAACGCGCCCTGGGAGAGGTCCAGGGACTACAGCGGTGTCGGTGGCGCTTGGTCTCCCGAGGGTAGGGCTCGGAATTCGTCGAGCACGTGGCGAAATCCGAACCCTACCCTCACCGCCCACCCCACCCCAACCCAACTCGAAGGCCCCGATCTGCCCTCCATTTCCAGTGGGGGGGGGGTCGGGGAGCCTTGACAAGAAGCGCACGAAGCCCGCACCTCCCCACCTGACATTCGGGCTTTCAGGTGGGATCGGGGTGGGTTGGCAGGTAAGTAGCCATGCCCCCAGCTCGAGACTGACTAGTAGGTCGACCCTGCCAAATCGAGGGTGCCCTTGTATCCTGAGCTTCGCGACCCGTGCCTTTTTGCATTCCTGTGGCAATGTGGCCGCCCTCGGAAGTGACTCGTGTCCTCTCGCGTGTCCCCTCCTGGGAGGAGGAGGAGGAGGAGGAGGAGGAGGAGGAGGAGTGAGGAGGAGGAGAGGAGAGGAGGAGGAGGGGAGGAGGAGGAGGAGGCGGAGAGGCGGAGGAGGCGGCTATGGGGGAGGAGGAGCAGAGGAGAAGGGAGGAGGCGGAGGGAGGAGAGGAGAAGGAGGAGGAGGAGGAGGAGGCGGCGGGAGGCGTGAGGTGGAGGAGGCGGAGGAGAGGAGAGGGATAAAGGAGAAGGAGGAGGAGGAGGAAGAGGAGGAGGAGGAGGAGGAAGAGGAGGAGGAGGAGGGGGAATAATCATGATAATAGTAGTAATAATAATACTAGTAATAATAGTAATAGTAATAAGAATAATAAGAACACTAATCATACTCATAAGACGAAGACGAAAACGAAGACGAATCATACTAGTACTGATAAGAAAGATTACGAACACTAAGACTAATAAGACACATCTGAAGACTACTAAGACTAATACTAATACGACGATTAATAATACGAATATGACGCATAATAAGACTACGCATGCTAATGCTAATTATAAGGAGACTAATAATTATATCAAAAATAAGAAGCATACGCATAATAATGATACTACTATTACTAATGACAAGCATAATAATGATAATAACAATAATACTGTGACTAAGAAGAATAACACTACTAAACATAATATCAATAATAATACGAACATTAATACTACGAATAAGCCGAATCATAATAACACTAATAATACTAATAACAAGAGGAGGAGGAGGATGAGGAGGAGGAGACGGAGGAGGACATCATCGCCCAAGTCGCTGCTGCGTGTCGCCCAAACCTCCTCCTCCTCCTGGTGCAGTTAACCCCGACTGTACTCTCGATGGTTGGTGGGGGGGGTCGGATGCCACTCCTGGGAGGTCCAATTCTGATTTTGCCCTGGTCCGAAATCCGGCTTAATCCGGCTTAGTCCCGCTGAATCGCGCTAAATCCCGCCTAATCCGGCTGAGTCCTGCTTAATCCGAGGCCCACTCCGGCGTGACAGCCCCCTCCAGATGGGGCTTAATCCTTTTAATCCCTCCGACGAGCACCTCCCAGTAGTTGCCCCCCTAAGGGGGGGCAGGGTCCGGAGGTCGCCGCCCCCACGTCCGCCGCCGCAGACACCCTCGCGCTGGGCAGCAGCGGCGCCGCCGTCTCGCGGCCCCTCTAGTGTCGGAGGGCAGCAGCTGTACACCTGCACCGATCCTCCTTCCCCTCCTCCTTCTTCTCCTCTTCCTTCTCCTCCTCCTCCTTCTTCTCCTCTTCCTTCTCCTCCTCCTCCTCCTTCTTCTCCTCTTCCTTCTCCTCCTCCTCCTTCTCCTCCTCCTCCTCCTCCTCCTCCTGGCTCTTCCTCCTCCCCTCCTCCTCCTCCTCCTCCTCCTCCTCCTCCTCCTGGTTCCTCCTCCTGGTTCCTCCTCCTGGCTCCTCCTCCTCTCTTCCTCCTCCTCCTCCTCCTCCTCCTGGGCCCAGGATCCTGGGCCCAGGATCGGCGTATACGCCCTGCTGGCTGGGGCAGGAGACCACATGCACCGATCCAGGGCCAAGGATGAGCCCGGCCAGGGTCGCTGTGGGTGCAGCTAGCTGGTGCCCTCCCACGGGGCAACGTCAGGAAGGGACAGGTTCGATATTCTAGGTTTTTCGAAGTTCGAGGTTTGTCGAGGTTTGAGGGTGTTGCGCGGATTCTTCTTCCTCTTCCTCCTCCTCCTCCTTCCTCCCTTTCCTCCTCCTCCTCCTCCTCCTCCTCCTTCCTCTCCTCCTCCCCCTCCCCTTCCTGCTCCTCCTCCTCCTCCTTCTCCTCCTCCGCCTCCTCCTCCTCCTCCTTCTCCTCCCCCACCCCTCCCCCTCCTCCTCCTTCTCCCCCTGGCTCCTCTCCCCATCACCTCCCCCTCCCCCCTCGGCGAGGTTTTGTCGAGGTTCGAGGTTTTCGCTCCTTTTCCCGTCGGCTCTCGGCCGCCGTCCAGGCTCCTGGTGCGCTCCAGCGGCTGAGCCTCGCCGGGAGCGTTCTCG
>CAUYUJ010020349.1:105061-115061 GCA_963575745.1 Prorocentrum cordatum
GACCCCCTCTGGCGCGCAGGGGGGGGCCAGCGCCTCCGCGCGCCAGGGATGGGGGGTCCAGCGCCGATCCGAGAGATCCGCGCGGACCTTCGAGTTTACATGCTTATGTCATTTTTCGTTCCCCTACCTCCTGCCTTTGCCGCCAGTCCCACGACGTGTCGCCTGTTTTTTCTTGTTTGGTACGATCGCCAGCATTGGCTTTCGAAGTTGGAGGTCCGCGTTGCGGCCACCGCTCCCGGTCCGCTCCGCAAGCATCCTCCACCCCCTGTCTCCTGAAGATGCAAATCGCCTCAAAGCGTTCTGGAACGTTCTCAGAGCCTTCCTGTAACTCGAAGGAGAACAAAAACGCCATAAACAGAAACTTTCGGCGCTCCGCGCGGATTTCTTGGATCGGAGTTGGGCTCCCCTGGCGGCGCCTCCGGCGCCGCCACTGGCGCGCTCCGCGCGTCAGGGAGGGAGGTCCAGCTCGGATCTAAGAAATTCGCACGGAGTGCCAAACAATTAGTTGTCATACTTTTCGTTGGGTTCTGGTGTTCTTCCTTGCCGCGTCGCACCCGCGTCTCACTCACCTCCCCTCTTCCTCCTTCCTCTCTCACCCACGCGCAACAAATGCACGGCATGTACATGAGACACGCGTGTACATACAGCCCCTCGCATGCACACACATTCGCATACACACCATACAACGCCAGTGCACGCCTGGCGTGTTCACTGCATCACACCCAAGACGTATGCAACACATACTGGGCACCCACATGAAGCATACGTCCACGTCCAGCCTGGCACCCAGTACGTGTTGTTTCCTCCCACCTCCCTCTTCCCCTCCTCTTCCTCTCGTCATCTGCGCGCAAATGATGTACGGCGCGTACATGAGATACGCGTTTACATACAGCCGCACGCGGGCACATTCGCACACAAACACACACAAACACACAGACACTCCATACAAAGCTAGTGGACGCCTGGCGTGTTCACTGCATCATACACCCACGTCCAGGTACAGCCGCACACGCATCATTCACGTGACGCGTACTGGGCGTACATACAGCCGCATAGGCATCCTACACATGGCACGCACACCACAACACATGAACACCACAGGGGGGTGCGCTGTGGGTGAGGGCGCTATCCGTTTCGGGCTCGCCACGCGTGGCAGGCGTGGCAATTCCTCGACACCACAGGGGATGCGATGGGTGTGGGAGCGCTATCCGCTTCGGGCTCGCAAAGCGTGGCAGGCGTGGCACTTCCTCGACACCACAGGGGTTGCGCTGTGGGTGGGAGCCCTATCCGTTTCGAGCTCGCAGAGCGTGGAGCCGTGGCGCATTCTCGACGCCATAGGCGGTGCGCTGGATGTGGGAGCGCTATCCGTTTCGGGCTTGCAAGACGTGGCAGGTGTGACAAATCCTCGTCGCCATAGGGGGTGCGCTGTGGGTGGGAACGCTATCCGTTTCGGGCTCGCAAAGCGTGGCAGGCCTGGCACTTCCTCGACACCACAGGGGCTGCGCTCTGGCTGGGAACGCTATCCGTTTCCGGCTCGCAAGGCGTGGCAGGCGTGGCGCATCCTCGACGCCATCGGGGGTGCGCTCTGGGTGGGAGCGCTATCTGTTTCGGGCTCGCAAAGCGTGGCAGGCGTGGCGCCTCCTCGACGCCATAGGGGGTGCGCTGGATGTGGGAGCGCTATCAGTCTCGGGCTCGCAAAGCGTGGCAGGCGTGGCACTTCCTCGACACCACGGGGGGCGCGCTGTGGGTGGGAGCGCAAGGTGCGGCAGGGTGCACTGGAGGTGGCAGTTTCTTGACACCCGAAGGGGTGCGCTGGAGGTGGGGGCGCTATCCGTCGTGTGCTCGCACAGCGTGGCAGGCGTGGCAGTTTCTCGTCGCCGCAGGGGGTGCGCTGGAAGTGGGGGCGCTGTCCGTCGTATGCTCGCAAGGCGTGGCAGGCGTGGCAGTTTCTTGGCACCAGAAGGGGCGCGCTGGAGGTGGGGTACGCTCGCACAGCATGGCAGGCGTGGCCCTTTCTCGACACCAGAGGGGGATCCGCACGGGTTGGGCCCTTCACCGCGGTGTTTGTACGTCCCGGTCGTCCATGCACAGCAGGCGTGGCACTTTCTCGACACCGTAGGGGATGTGCAGGGGGGTGGGCCCCCGCCGCGGCGTGCGCCGTCCGCCTGCCCACCGCGTCGAGACCCGTGCGCTGTCCGCTTGCCTTCTTACCGCCCCGCTCTCTTCCGTGGTCGCCATGGCTCAGGCTGTTGTTCGCACGGCGCGTCAGTCTCCCAAGGCTTGACCAGCGCCACCAGCGGTAGCGGCGAAACAACGGCCACCAGCATCATTCTCGCGAGTTTCACGTCAGCTATCATCACGCCAGACATATTTCAAGTATGTGGGGTTCTTCGGTAGCGTAATGTCTATTATGTTTTTTCTTCTAGTAACGCTCTGATCATAAGATCCTTGCAGGAACGGTCTGACAATCCTGTAGCGCTCTGACAATCTGATGACCGGTACCGCTCCCGTAGCATTCCAACGGCCGGGGCGCCCGGTAATCACATGATGCTGGCCCCAGGGTGCCCATGACCCCACCCCCAGATGGGATGGGTCCCAGAGTATGTTCCCGTGGTTCCCAGGTCCCCCCCTCGATGGGATCAGTGTTTGTGTTTGTGTCTGTGATTGTGTTTGTGCTTGTGCTTGTGCTTGTGCTTGTGTGGTGTGTGTGTGTGTGTGTGTTGTGTGTTGTGTGTGTGTGGTGTGTTGTGTTGTGTTGTGTTGTGTGTGTGTGTCTGTGTTGTGTGTTGTGTGTTGTGTGTTGTGTGTTGTGTGTTGTGTGTTGTGTGTTGTGTGTTGTGTGTGTGTTGTGTGTGTGTGTGTGTGTGTGATGGGGGGGGGGCGACGACGCCGGCGAGGGCGACGAAGACGACGACGGCGACAGCGACGGAGGCGACGCGGGTCCTGCTGGGCCCATCATCTCCCTCGGCGCTCCTCGTCCCGGGGGCAGGGGGGGCGGGGCGGGTCGGGGGGGTGCGGCGCGCGCCTCTCGTGCGCACCCGACCGCGGCAGCGCTGCCAGCCTGCTGCACGGCTCAGCAGCCAGGCGCTGCTCCCCTTGATGGCGGCGCGCCGCTCCGCCCTGCTAATCGGGGAAGCGCAGGACCCGAGTGAGCCGGCACTCGGGTTTGCTTGCGTTTTTTTGACGAGCGCGTCCAGGATTTTGACGGTCCAGTTTTCGTGGGATGTCTGCAGCGGGAGCTCGCGTCAAATTTCAGATTGGGCCTCGTCATTTTTGATGAGGGCCCCGTCGGGCCAACCCGAGTCCCCCGTGCCCGAGTCTTACGTCTCCCCGATGCTACTCGCCGCAGCGCTGCCAGCCTGCTGCACGGCTCAGCAGCCAGGCGCTGCTCTCCTTGGTGGCGACGCGGCGGTTCGTCCTCCGCAGTGTGGGCTCTGTCAGGAGGGGGAACAAGAGCACGCAGAGATAGTTCGTTGTCGATCCCTAGGAAAGTATGGGAAAGGAAGTGGGGGGGAAGACGAGAGTTCAGAAAATAGGGAAGGTAATGAGAATCCCTGGACTTGTGTCTATTTATTTGTGTGTCCTTGGGCCCCTTCACTTTGGGGGTCCCCATGGGGGGGCCTCTGGAGCCATGAAGGGAGCGCTCGCGACGGCAGCCTCTCCCGAGCCCTTCGCCCTCTCGAGCCCGTGCCAGATCCCAGAGCCATCAGAGGACCAACCTGGGACTACTAAGCGGCCCCTGGGAAGGTGCCAACACCAGGGGCAACGGTACAGTGGAAGGACAACGTGTTCGAACACTTACGTGTTTGAAGCTTTTGTCCATCTGTTGTACTTCCGGGGCCCACGCATCGAAACAATTGGAGCAGCCGGACATTTGGGCCTATCCTTTGGCGGCATTGTGCCAGCATTCTTCGGGCCAGAACGACCTGTGACCTTCCCAGGTTTCGAAACTGGGCGAAAACGCCCGGTGTGAAAATGATGCACTGTTCGGACTTCAGGGTCTTCCAATCCCAGTGTCTCGTGGGCGGAAACATACCCGTATCCGCGGCCTCGCGGGCCAGGCCCCTGTGCCGCGACTCCGCGGATATTTGGCGTTCTGTTCGCAGATGTCGCGCGGAACGGATCCGTGCGACCGCGTGTGCCTGCGGGAAATGCGTCCCTGCATCCCGACCGCGAGGGCGCGGACACGGATACGCTCGCCTTCCGTGAGTCTTGACGATGCCTCTCCGACTCACCTGCGATGCGGCGCGATCCCCAGGAGGGAAGCAGACACAGACACAGTGAGTCGTCGACCCCCCAGAAACACGTGGGAAACATTGTGGGCAGTCGGGGGAAAGACGAGCACCCAGAATCTCTATAGGAAAAGACTGCGAATCCTGGGATCTGGGCCCACTGAGGAGGAGGAGGAGGAGGAGGAGGAGGAGGAGGCGGAGGAGGAGGAGGAGGAGGAGGAGGAGGAGGAGCCCTTTGAGCTCCTCCGGCGCCAGCTGCGTCGACCTCGTGGCAGGCAGCCTCCGTCCTCGCTCCGTTCCTCGCGGCGCCCGCGCGCGCACCGGGGGGGGGGGGGGCGGCTGGGGCGTCGACTCGGTGGGGCGCGCGGCCCGGTGGCCCCTTCGGTGCTCCCCGGCAGCGCGGGCCTCGGGAGCACAGCTCCTGGCGTCCACAGCAGCAGCGGCACACCTCGACGAGCGCGCTCCACCACTCGCACAGCAGCTCCTCGCAAATGGCCCGGATCCCCCGCCGGGGACCTGCGAGGAGTTGCATCAAAGCAGATAACTGTTTTTCGGACGTTTGCGAGTAGGCACTGTGCTAGTCGTGGAACGCGGTCGGCGAACACCTCAGGGGTAGCGCTGGGGGGGGGATAGGGTGAGGGGGGATACATCGACCCCCAGTCGCCCATGGATCGTCGACAGGGGCTCCATAGCCCACCCGGCCCAGGACCGTGCGGACTCGCTGTCGGGGACCCATCTACAATCCATCTCGGGCGATCGCAAACATGGATCAAGGCGGCGTGGATTAGCGACGGGTCCCGCTTCCATCTGAAATCGCGGAGTTCCGCCGCCGAACGGGGCGGCAACGGCCGCATTTTGGGGAGGGCGCCTGCCCCGATCCATGGGTTTGGCGACCGCGCGCCAAATCCATGGATCGCGAATCCATGTTTGTGCGCCCCCGACAATCGCCCATTGATCGTCGATAGGGGCTCGATAGCCCACCCCGCTCAGGACCGTGTGGATTCGCTCGGGGACCTATCGCCAATCTATCGGCGATGTATCTCAGGAGGGACAAAAACATTGACACAATTCATCGTCGACTCCAGGAAAATATTGGAAAATGTGAGAAGTGGGGGGGAGGGGAAGACGAAAACCCGGAAGATACAGGAAAATATGAGACATCCTGGGATTTGTGTCTGTTTATTTATTTATTTATTTATATATATATATATATATAGGTGTGTGTGTGTGTGTGTGTGTCCCTGGGCCCCTTCGGTATCGCTGAGTCCAGGTCGATCTTTCTCCTCCTGAGCCGTTCCTTCCGATTGTGGCCACTCAGCACCCTGTACAGTTTGGAGTCCTTTCGTGTGCAGTGTAGCGCGCTTCCGTGCGGATCTGTGCTCCGTCGCGGAATTTTAGCCAGGTGCCTGCGGCAAGGCCCGCCGCGGTGCCAGCCGAGCATGCGGTGGTGGCGGCGGTTTGAGGAGGCACGGGAGGCCGTCGAGTGTGGCTTTCCGTCTTTCCAGGTTTGTGGGAGCCGACATGAGGATGTTTCAGATGATGATGATGATGATGATGATGATGATGAGGATGAGGATGAGGATGATGATGATGATGCCGAATATCTTTGTGATGTTGATGATACTGATGATGATGATGATGATGATGATGATGATGATGATGATGATGATGATGATGATGATGATGATGATGATGATGATGGTGATGATGATGATAATGATGATGATGATGATGATGATGATGATGATGATGAGCACGAGAATGATGATTATAATGATGACAATGATGATGATGATGATGCTCATCACGTATACCCTACACCCTCGATGCCCGCCCTCTTCGTCTTCGATCACACCCCTTTCGGGGGGATTATTTCTCTTTGCTGGGGCCGGCGGGCTTAGACGTACGGGCAAACCGGAACGGGCGGACAATCCTTCGGGGGCGTACATCTCTTTGCCCGCCATGGGAATTGGCGCGGGCCCTGCAAGAGGAGGAGGGGAAGAACGAGGGAGAGTGGGAGGAAGGGGAGGGGGAAGGACGAAGGAAGAGGGAAGATACCACGTTGTGAAGGCGTCCTTGGCGCGTGCGCGGTTCCTGAGCGCCGAAACGCAATTCCAGAATAATTTGTGAGGACGTCGCACGCGAGAGCGCAGTCCTGAGTACATTGTGAGGAAATCTCAGGCGGAAGCGGGGGCCATGACTAAGTTGCGAGGAAGTCTCAAGCGGGAGCGCCGTTCCTGAGCAAATTGCACGGAAGTCTCAGGCGGGAGCGGGGGTCCTCACTAAATTGCGAGGAAGTCTCAGGCGGGAGCGCCGTTCCTGAGTCAATTGCGCGGAAATGTCAGGCAGGAGCGGGGGTCCTGAGTAAAATTCGAAGAAGTCTCAGGCGGGAGCGGGGGTCTTGAGTACATTGCGAGGAAGTCTCAGACGGGAGCGCCTTTCCTGAGTAAATTGCGCGGAAGTCTCAGGCGGGAGCGGGGGTCCTAAGTAAAAATCGAAGAAGTCTCAGGCGGGAACCGTTGTTGTTGTAGCCCGGGGGGCAGGGGCACAGTTTGAGCAGGAAGACTTTCCTTGAGAAAAAACAAGGTGCGAGCCCCGGGGGTGGCACTTCAATCGAACAAAATTAATGTGCACCGGTGGGGGGGATCAACAATAATCATTCTCCAAGAATGAGAGTTCAACAACAACAACAACAACCACAACAACAATCATTTTACCCGAACGCGTGGTGTTCTCCCCAGTGCCAGGGTTTTCATACGACACCAGGCAATACCCCCACTTCGTGGGGGGGCATTACAAGCTCTACCAAATATCCAAACGACTCTTCGCGACCACCCAAACCCAGCTTCCCGCCCTATGACGTTGGGACACTTCACTTCGTGGCGTGAGGACGACCGTGGCTACTACACTGGCGTGGGGTACACACCCACAGAACCCAATGGTTTTTGGAGATTTCGGCGTGCGCGCGCGAAGAAAAAACGAATGTGTCCCGCAGGGTATTATTTGACAGGGATGATGGCCCTGGCAGGTGCGCAACCGTTGTCGCAGAAGTTCGAAAAAAGTTGCTCGCAAAAGCCCGTTTGACAGAAATGTTTAAAAAGTGTTGGTTTTCCTACGAATCCGCAAGAGCGCGCGGGATGAGATTTTGACATTTTTTTGTTGAAAAACCATTGGTTTTTTGATTTTTTTATGTTGAAATCGCTCCGAACACTAAGCTTTTGGAAGGATTTCGTCTTGCGCGCGCGAATGTCCACTTTACCTTATTTTTTGCAAGGGATTCTTGAAATTTGATTATATTTGAACAAGAAATTTCATTGTATAGTGTTTTTTGCAAGGGAAAGCGGATTACAACAAAACAACCGGATCTTGATCACCTCGAATTACCTGAGGCTTCCTCACGAAAATGATGAAAATGTGGCTGCGGCCTAGGCGCGGCGGGGGGGGCGCGCACCAGGGGGCCCAACAATAATTATTCTTTAGAATTAATAATGTTCAACAACAGCAGCAACAGCAACAACAACAACAACAACACCACCACCAACAACAACAACAACAATACCAACACCAACAACAACAATAACAACAACAACAACAACAACAACAACAACAACAACAGCAACAACAACAACAACACCACCACCAACAACAACAACAACAATACCAACACCAACAACAACAACAATAACAACAACAACAACACCAACAACACCACCACCAACAACAACAACAACACAGCAGCAGCAGCAGCAACAACAACAACAACGTGAATCCGCACCGCGGAATTCCACTTCAGCCACGCACCCAGGGACAATGAATGACCGTTCGGCCCCCTCACTCTGACCTAGAGGGCATTTTGGATTCTGGCCCGTTGGGGCCCCTGGAGGCCTAGTTGGGAGTGCTGGAGGTCTCTCTTGGGCCGTCTTGGGGGCATCTTGCGCTCGGGCCGATCTTTCGGCGACTCGGGGCCCTCTTGGGCCGTCTTCCCAGACCCCCGACGTCATGATTTTTTCATGACGTCGACCCCCCGAGGTCTCGACCCATTCCCCGGGACCGGTTTTTCGTCCTGAGTCGTTTTTTGACGCTCCCGAGGCCCGGTGAGGGCCCCCGGAGGCCGAAAATAATGAAAAACCTCCCGTCGTGAATTTTTCATAACTCGAGGGGGTCTGGGTTGGGGGTCTCTGGAGGGTCTCCTGGCACGCCTTGGGGCCCTCCCGGGTCCGAGCACGTCGCGCGACGAGACGCGGGGGAGCCCAAAGGGGGCTCCCGGGAAGCCCCCGGGGGGCACGCGGGACGCCCCAAGTGGCGCGCGGGAAGCCCTCCTCCTCCTCGTCCTCCTCCTCCTCCTCCTCCTCCTCTCTCCTCCTCCTCCTCCTCCTCCTCCTCTCTCCTCCTCCTCCTCCTCCTCCTCCTCCTCCTCCTCCTCCTCCTCCTCCGCCTCCTCCTCCTCCTCCTCCTCTCTCCTCCTCCTCCTCCTCCTCCTCCTCCTCCTCCTCCTCCTCCTCCTCCTCCTCCTAGCCCCGGGAGATTTGAGGAGTTGGGTTCCGGGCCCCTGCAGGACTCCTGCGGAGTGGGGGTTCTGGGCCTCGAGGATGGGGCAAAAAGGACCCGAGGACACGCCCACTCCGTGCCCAGAGGCGCGGTGGCGGATACGCGTTCGGGGCGCTCGGCGACATCGCTCGGCGGTTGCCTCTTGGGCCGTCTTGGGGCCGTCGTGGGACTTCTTGGGCCGTCGGGGGAAGCCCGACGGGCGAGAATGCGAAAATCACCAAAACATCTTACAGGACAGCCGGGACGTTGGCCGCTTGGGGCCGCTTTGGGCTTTCTGGAAGGCATCTTGGGGCCGCCTTGAAGCCATATGGGGCCGCCCTCGGGTCGTTTTGTGCCATTCGTCGAGGCGTCTTGGGCCATCCTGGTTGCCCTGGTTGCTTGCCTTGGCCGTCTTGGAAGCTCGGGATGTGGACACCCCGTCGTTTTGTGAATCACGAGGGGTCGTGGTCTTGGGAGTTGGGGCGATGCACGGGGGGGGGGACGCGGCTTGGAGGGGGAATCCCCTGGAAGATTTCAGAATCTCTGCCAGACAGCACTTGGCATTCTACCACGCTTCATCGTGCCGGGGACGGTGGCGGATCGACGCGCCCTAGCGCGTAAGCGCGTTTTGGCCCTCTGTAGGGGCATGACTTTCAGGCGCGCTTTGATCCATGCATGTGCGGCGTGACTCAGAGTGGCGCTCCAGAGTGGGACTCGCTGCTTGCGCGGGACCTGCCGTGGACGGAGTTATCTCAGAGGAGGAAGTGTGCCGATACACCGCTGCCGTGCCCTTGTCACCACGGGTGGATAATCCTCGCAACTTTGGTCAGAACGCACGCCAGGAGAGGTCCTTGGAGTAGCGGTATGGGTACCTCTCTGTTGCCCCACGATCCCTACACAATCGCCCGCTCCTCCTGCTTCCATTTCCCTCCACCCTTCCTTCCTCGTTCCCGGCTCCTTCCTCCCTTCTCATTTCTTCCCTCTCCCCCCCTCCTGCTGCTGCTCCCTGTCTTGGCTGTGCGCGGCGCAGGCTATTCTGTGGCCGAGCATGGTATGATTCCCTGGCCCAGCCGCTGCACGTTCGTTTTCCAGTCGCCGAGGATTTACCATTAAGTCGGGCCTGTCTCTCTACAGGGGGAATTATTCAAACATAGTCGAAATATAGTCTGGGGACGATTTTGACTATTGTTGACAATGTTCTATCACTATGTTTAATTTTTCGCCTAAAATCAGCCTGTAGG
>CAUYUJ010020349.1:120061-135061 GCA_963575745.1 Prorocentrum cordatum
TTCTTCCCGCTCATTGTGGCAGGAGGCGTTGCTTTAGGGTCCGTCGGCACATCCGGCCACCTTCCAGGACCAGCGACCGGGAACGCGCGCAACCAGTGCCTCATCAAGGACAGCGTCACCAAAATCTACAAGGGCCGCTCTGCAACAATTTCCGGGCATGTTCGGATTGTGCCCAGGTTGTTCGCGGACCCCACTGTGTCAGCGGCCCCGCCCGTGGGGTAGCTTCAGGTGTTAGTTGTCCGACGCAACGTTCACATTTGCTGCGTTTGAACAAGGCCCCGAGCTTCCTGGGACTGTGCCCCGAGAGCCTTGGGAGAAGCGAGCGGGGAACAGGCATCCAGCGACTGCGTCGCCAGTGCCGAGCGGGGCTGCAGCGTAGAGCGCGATGACTGGGGCGCCCAGCTGGGAGCCGTGGGACGATGCTGTCGCCAACGTCGGCCCCTAGTAGCCATCGTGGCTCCTACATGTCCGCCCTTCGGTCATTGGGCGACGTTCATCTGCGAGCGGGTCTACCGCAATTGGCAGCGTTCCTACGAGGACGCGGCCCCACGCGGCCGATTCTGCGGCCACCTAGCTCGATTGAAATTCGAGTTGGGCGGCTACTTCCCCAACGAGCAGCCTCGGCCATCGCGGTCGTGCGCCGGGCCGCCCCTGCCAAAAGTGCTGGCAGGGCCGAGCGCGGGCGAGATCGTTTTCGACCGGCGCCAGCTTCGGCTGCGGCGCCGCCGCGGAGGCATGTTGAAGAAGATCGCTGGGCTGGTTTCCAACGTTCTTGATCCTCGAGCAGTTCTCCGTCCTCCGCTGCCCAGGCCAGCGCGCGCGTCCGCGTCGAGGGCCACGTAAGCTTCGTCGCCCAGATTTGGCCGCGGAAGATGGCCGGGCGACTCGCCCAGGGCATGGATTTACGTCGCCGTCTTCGGCGTCCGCATCTCGCGAACTGCGTTCACGAATGCGGTGTCCGATCAGCGTGGTTCCTAGCCGTGGCTACCGGCGCCCCTGAGAGGGAGATCGGGCGCGAAGTTGCAGCCGAGCGCGCGCGCTGCGAATGTCAGGCGTGCAAGCGCATCGCGCGGGCGGCCTCGCCCGTGCGTTCCAGTCATCCAGTGGCGCGCCGCTACCCTCGCAGCGCGCCGACCCACTGGGTGCGCCCCTGTCGCGAGGAAAGTGGTGCGCGATCACCCCGCGCGCAGTTGCGTATTTGGCAGGCGCGCGTTCGCGGGCCGCTGCGCCCCGCCGCGCCCGCGCGCCGGCCAGCGCCCGCGAGCGCCGGCGCGACCTGGGGGGCCGTGTCGCTTCAGCGATCAGCAAGCTCCGCAGGAGGGTCAGGAGCCAGGTCATCACCCAGCGCTGGCGCTTAGGGTGCCAGTTCGGGCGGCTTTGTCGCGTGATCGGGGATCCGAGCTAGGGGAATTGGTTCTCGCGATTGCGTCGCTCAACTACGGATCCAAGCTAGTCCAGCATCGGGCCGGGCCTCGTCGAGAAGCACCGCGAGCTGCCGACGCAGCCGCAAGCGCCCCGACTCCCTCAGACTGATCTCGCTTCGACGCCGCAACCTCCGAGCACTTCGCAGCGACTAGCATGAGATGCGCATGCGGTAGCTTCGCAAGCTGCGCCTGGTGGCGCGCCGCCGAGAAAGAGATGGCGCGCGCGCGATACGAACAGCCAACATAGCACAGGACATCCTCAACTTCACCACCGAGGCGGTCAAGAACTGCAGGGGGCGTCGCAAGCAGCTGCCGCCGGCGCCCCAGGCCATCCCTGCACTCCGCCTGCCGACGCGTCTCAACCAGCACGTTGGGTGCGACATGCTGTTCAGCAGGGATCGCGCGATCCCCCGCCTGATCTGTTGCGCCAGACGTGCGTAGATGCTCCGGGTGTTGCGTCCAAGCACGATTCGACGCTGCTTGCTGCCGTCGACCGCTGGTGGATCCAGCTGCTTGGATCGATTGAGACCTTCGTCGTGGGAGGCGAGGGCGGGGTGACGTCAGCGAACCTCGCGGGCGAGATGAAGAGGAGACGAGGACAGGCAGACATTCGCGCCCCGCGCCAGCGCGCGCGTTTCGTCGGGCCACGCGGGGCCACGCCGCGACAGGCACTTCGCGTCGCGGAGGAGCAGCTGGACTGCGAAGGCATCGCAGCGAACTGAGACCCCATGCTAGCAAGCGCCATCTTCGCCGGCGATAGCCCCGCCCACGTGGGCGGCGTTGCGCCGTGCAACATAGCTTTCGGGCGGCGGCCGCCCATGCTGCCGCCGCTCGGCACCCGGCGACTGCGTCGCTGTCGCGGGGCCGCCCGCCGCGGACGGGCGGAGACGTGCAGTCCGGCAGACCGCGGCGGTGCATCCGAGAGATGGCCTTGGAACGCGTGGCCGAAAGCCACATCGATCGCGCGCGTCTTCCGCGCCCTCGGGACCCTCGCCACCGAGTCCGGGGATGGCCGCTTCAACGTTGGCGACCAGGTGGAGGTCCACGGGCCGCCAAGCACCATGGAAGCGTCAGGCTGGGCGGGCCCTGGGACAGTCGCGTCTGTGGACCCAGCTCGAGGCAGGGTGGCGGAGTATCGCCGGGCCGAGATGGTCTGCAGACAGACGTCCAGGCCTTCATCGGTGTCGTTCTCGAGGAGATGGGCATCGGCATGGCGCGGGCAGGCCTGGCCTGGGACCGCGTAAAGGACAGACTACCTGGAGCACATGGGAAGGGCGTGCAGCTTACCGAGCAGACGTGACAACTCCCAGACGTCCTCGAAGGCCTTCAGCATGTGCTCCGCATATGTATTCAGCTACCAGACGCGTAAGCTGCGCGACTCATGCGCGGACGGAAATCTGTTGGCAATTGGCCCTTCCGCGCCCGCAGCTCGGCGCCTGGTGATTCTCTCGGGGCCCTGCCGACGTCCAGTAGATCAAACTCAACGGCGTCGCGTTTGACGCCCGCCAGGTCATCGGCGAGCATTGAAAGAATGCTCGCGTCATCTAGTTTATGTTTGTCTGTGAGCTGTTACTGGCAAATGACGCCAGACTGGACCTGTGCGGAACGTTCGATGACTGGGTCATCGTTGATCCCGGGGACACCCGACGGTGAATCACCGTCGGCCGTGTCGGTTATGCCAGAGAAGACCAGCGGTTTCCCGCCGCGTCCGACAGGTGATGTCAGCAGCCTGGCGCCAAGTCGAGGGGGCAGAAGATTCGGCCCAGCTGCTGCGGGGGCTGGAGGGCGCAGACCGCCGGCAGAAGATCTCCGCCGTCGTCGAGCAAGCCGCGGCCGACCTAGGCCGCAGTCCACGCGAGTGGCCCCGGCGCCTCAAGACGCAGCGCCAGCGCCAGAGCATCCGCGCGAAGTGCCGCAACTACCTGCGCGGGGCCTCTTTGAGCGACCACGCCGCGCGAGAGGGGGGGGGGGCGTTGTTGGTGGACGCGTGGAATCGCGCCTGGATGTGGGGGCGCGCAAAGCAATCGTGAGCTTCAACGAGGCTACGTCTTGCGACTGTCGCGGGCGCTCCGTAGACTGCTGTGCCCGGCGACTGCGTCGCCGGCGCTCTTCGGGCAGCTGCGCTGAACATGTGTGCTGCCGTCGGGACCGCGGGCGTCAAACGCGACGCCGACTTTCTGTCCGAAGAGGAAGTGTCGAGTCTGTCGAAGAAGGTCGCAGCAGCCGCCCACGGGGATCTCACCATCTGAGTCGAATGCAACTGTTCCGAGGGGCGGCCACTCAAAGGCGCCCGAAACGCGATGGACTCCGGACGCGTGATCAAGTGCAAGCACCGGGAAGGATCGGACGGCGAGACTGTCAGGATCACTTGGTGCCGCGTGGCACAGAGGGGCATCCGCGACATGGGCGCCTGGGCCCTGCAGACGTTCGCCGGGGCAGCGAAGCGGGCGCCATGGCGCCGTCTGTCCTCGGAGGCGGCGCGTCGCCCCCACTGGGCGCTCGTCGCCGCTGGCGTAGAGGCGGCATTCCTGCGAGGCGTGGCCCGCGCAGAGATGCAGCGGCAAGGCGCCTCGAGAGGTGGACTTCACCCTGCCGCCAGCAGAGCGGCGATCTTCAGGCGCGTGCCAGGCTGCGAGAGCTTCGCTGAGCGGGCTGAGTACCTGCGCTGCGTCGAGCCGGGCGCGGGCATCGAGGCCCCCAGGTCACGCGCCCGCCTGGGCGCGATGTCGAACCTGCCAGGCGGGGCCGCGAGTTCCAATTCAAGCGCGTGACGTGCGGCAGCGGTGCTGTCGGCGTCTCGGAGCTAGTGCTCATGTTGTCCAAGCGCGTGCGTTGGTGACCTGAAGACTGCTGGGCAAGAGGAGCGCGCCAACGGGCTATATCAGCCACATTGAGAGCGTCTTCGGCAAGATGGAGTGTGACTACGGCAACTTCGCAAACTGCGGTGCGAGCCAGCAGAGCAGTGCCGATGGCGCCGGGGAGCTCGACCAGGACGTTCATCGACGCTCTGATGCCGATCAGACACGCCGACCTGGTCAAGGCCAAGGCTGACGAGCCGGCCAGAGGTCAGCTTCCCGACCCTTTTGTCTCCATCCTGGGAGCAGCGGCTTGCAGCGCCCCGTCGCAGTTTGCATTGCGACTTTGCAGAGAGCAGAGAAGAAGGTGCTCATCCGACGCCGACGCAGCTCAACCCCGTTGTTCTAGCCACGCTTCAGAGCAAGGCACGCATCGCATCTCCGCCGATGGAGTTTGCCAGGCGATTCAGCGCGCGCAGCGACGGGGCCTTCAAGCGGGAGGAGGAGTCAGGGTGCGGCATGAGAGGTGCCGTGTTATGTGTCTCGGCAAGCACTTCTCTGCTGGCAATCAAGAGTGCATTGCGCTGGACGCAGTGGGTCGCTTCGCCTCTGAGCTGCTCGCAGCGCGCGGCGCAATGGGGGGTCTGCGGGCGTGCTTCTTCGCGCCGCGCGGGACGGTGCGCGGCCCCGCCTCTGCCGAGGAGATCGGGAGGTCGAGCGGGGAAGGAGGGCGCGCGGTCCCCGCAGACCTCTTCATGGATGGCGCGTCCGTCTTCGGCGCCCTGCTCGTGGACCCAGTCTGGCCGCCATCCGAGAACAGCATGGATGGCCACCTGCGGTGGTTTGCCGACCAGCTGCGCACCGAGCAGGTCCACGATTTGCACTGGCGCGACACTTGGGGCATGCGGCCGGGCCCCATGGCCGAAGGCAGCATGGGCCGATAGCTAATTCTCAACGTGCTGGGCGGCCAGGTCAGCTACGACCGCGCCGCGGTCAAGTGCGGCGACGAGAAGCTGAAGCAGGCCGGCCCGAGCTCGCAGCATGGCGGACTCACGCAGAGTTAAGGAGATGACTCTCGTGATTGTGCCACGAGGCCACGCGGAGTAGGTGAGCGGATTTATGACATCAGCAGGCGAGACCGACGAGTCGAGCATTCTGGCGAGCGGGCTTGCCCGGATTATGTCCTGGCGGCTCGCGGATCAGGATCATTGCTCCTTGATAGCCTCGCGCTGTTTCAGGTGGGGGGTCGATTTGCCTGCGTCGGCTAGTCCCACGGGCTCTTGCGGGAGTGCTTCCATTCCTGCCGCTGGCGCCGGAGCGCGTTCTTGTGGTTGGCGCCGGGGGGGGGGAGGACGTCCACCAACCCCGGGGCTTGCTGCGCTCAGGTGAATCGTTACCCATTGAGGGTCGGCATTTTTCCCAACCCTCCTTGGTTGGGTATTCGTTATGAATAGAGCACCGCTGTCGCGTCTCCCTCCTCCCGCCTCCTCCCGCCTCCTGCCATCTTTTCGCTGTCGCCGGGGGGCTGCGATCTGCGAAATCGTCGCCGCTTCCGAGGGCTGCTGGTGGGTCCCGCGGAGTGGGGCACCTGGCGGACCCCGAGGTGGACCTCGCCGTCCTTGGGGGGCTGCGATCTGCGAAATTGTCGCAAGTTTCGAGGGCTGCTGGTGGGTCCAGCGGAGTGAAGCACCGCGCGGACCTGAGGTAGACCTCGCCGTCCCAGGGGGACGGCGATCTGCGAATCTGTCGCCGCTTCCGAAGGCTGCTGGTGGGTCCAGCGGGGTGGGGCACCGCGCGGGCCTGAGGTAAACCTCGCCGTCCATGGGGGGCTGCGATCCGAGAAACTGTCGCCACTTTCGAGGGTTGCCGGTGGGTCCAGCGGAGTTAGGCACCGCGCATACCTGAGGTAGACCTCGACGTCCCTGGGGGGCTGCGATTTGCGAAGCTGTCGCCACTTCCGAGGGCCGATGGTGGGTCCAGCGGAGTATGGTACGGCGCAGGCCCGAGGTGGACCTCGCCGTCCCTGGTGGGCTGCGATCCGAAAAATTGTCGTCAGTTTCCGGGGCTGCTGGTGGGTCCAGCGGAGTTAGGCACCGCGCATACCTGAGGTAGACCTCGACGTCCCTGGGGGGCTGCGATTTGCGGAACTGTCGCCACTTCCGAGGGCTGTTGGTGGGTCCAGTGGAGTCAGGCACCGCGCAGATTTGAACGACGCCTCGCCGTCCTTGGGGGGCTGCGATCCGAGAAATTATCGCCAGTTTCGAGGGCTGCCGGTGGGTCCAGCGGAGTAGGCACCGCGCAGACCTGAGGTAGACTTCGACGTCCTTGGGGGGTTGCGATCTGCGAATGTGTCGCCACTTCTGGTGGCGGTTGGTGTGTCCAGCGGATTAGGCACCGCGCAGACCTGAGGTAGACCTCGCCGTCCCTGGGGGTGATGCGATGTGCGAATGCTGGTGGGCTCGCCACTTTCGAAGGCTGCTGGTGGGTCCAGCGGAGTGAGGCACTGCGCAGACCTGAGCGGGACCTCCCCGTCCCTCGGCGGCCATGTCATGTTGTTGCTGCCCCGCCGACGTTTCAAGCCCCCTGCCCACAGTCTCCTTATGGACCTTGCGTCTTCCTTAGTGACTCAGGGGTTTACTTGCTTACTCATCGTTGTTCCATGTATTGGGGACTTGCGAACCTTCCGAATACCGCTCGCAGAAGTTAATGCGTCCATGTCACGTGGCTGCCTTCGCGTCAAATCTCCCAAGCTACTCTTGCCCCGCATTGCGCAGGGGTTGGGTACGTCGCAAGGGAAATTTATGAGCGGATGGTCAGCCTTTTCTGAAGCAGTCTGCACGACGGCCTCGTTTGAACACCATATTCGAACGGTATGTCCTCACCTTGTCCTTACCGCTGCCGCATTGGATCTAGTGGATCCTGTACCGCGCCCGTTTTACAGTGATTTGATGCACAAGCTGTTTTACATTACTCTACAGGAAATTCCCATATTTCAGCATTTTCCTGCTGATTTCCTCTATTCTACTTACGCAGGACGAAAGATTATCTTCTTGAGGTGCAAATGGCGATGATGAGTTGGACGTTAATGACCGAACCCCCTTCCCCCATAGAATCTTAACACGGGCGGGCTTGCGGGGTCCGTGGATCCGATTTCTTCCGGTCCCCTGCTTTAATTTAGTGATATAAATGTAGAACAGGGTAGAAATCGGATCCGCCGTAAAAATTTAAGACCGGACACGGATATAGGATAATCCGAAATCGGATCCACGCAGACGGAAACCGGATCCACCGAAACAAACACCAAAGCCACATTTGGATCCGCGCGAATTTCATGGGATCCGACGGCGGTTATCTCACACGTGTCTGCTCAAGACTTCACACCGTCGTTCCGGGCCCAAGAGGAACAAAAAATCGACCCGGGGATGTAGTCTCCTCCTCCTCTTCCTTCTCCTCCTCCTCCTTCTCCTCATCCACCTTCTCTCCTGTGCTCTTCCGGTTCGCTCCTCCCTCACTTCTCGTCCTCCTCATCTTCGTTCATGCTCCCTTCTCATCCGCTCCTCCTCGCTCCTCCCCCCGAGAAGGGGGGGCTGCGGACTGTCTGAGTGCGGGGGGAAGCCGGCCAGCTGCCATGCCTGCCTGGGCGCAGGCCCCCGAAGAGTCGCCAGGGTGTAATTTCACTGGCGAGGCCGCCATTTTACTCGTGCGCCCTCTGCCCCCTCCGGCTCGTTGCGCCCCCGCCCGCCCCCTCCTTCGCCCCCTGCCTCCTTCATTCCGCCGTTCCCCTCTCCCGCTCTTTCTCTCTGTCTCTCGTTTTGTTTGTGGTTGTATCCGCGCATTTATGGATGATGCATGCATGCATGCATGCATGTACGTACGTACGTACGTACGTACGTACGTATGTATGTATGCATGTATGTATGTATGTATGTATGCATGCATGCATGCATGCATGCATGCAATGATGTATGGATGGATGTATGTATGTATGTATGTATATATATATAAATATATATGCATGTGTGTATGTATGTATGTATGTATGTATGTACGTACGTATGTATGTACGTACGTACGTACGTATGTATGCATGTATGTATGTAATGTAATGTAATGTAATGTAATGTAATGTAATGTAATGTAATGTAAGGTAATGTAATGTATGTATGTATGTATGTATGTATGTATCTATGTATGTATGTATGTAAGTACGTATGTATGTATGTATGTATGTATGTATGTATGTATGTATGTTTGTTTGTGTGTATGCATATATGTATGTATGTATGTGTGCATGCATGTATTTATGTATGCGTGCACGTATACATGTATGTATGCATGCATGCATGCATGCATGCATGTATGTATGTATGTATGTCTATATGTATGCATGTATGTACATGAGCATGTATGTATGTATGTATGTATGTATGTATGTATGTATGTATGTATGTATGCATTCATTTTTATACCACACAGACATATATATGTATATATATATATACATTCAGACACATGCATACACATATATACACATGCACACACATACATACATACATACATACATACGTACGTTCGTTCGTACGTACGTACGTACGTACGTACGTACGTACACATATATATATATATATATATTATATTATATATTAGATATATATATATGTACCGCCCCCCACCAGCCCCGGGTCCCACACCCCCCCGCAACATCTCGGGAACGCTCCCGGTACCGCTCCCCCGGCCTTTCCGGGGAGCCTCCACAGCGCTCCAGGAGGGCCCAAGACCCAAGACGCCTCCCAGGAACCCCCATGTACGAAAGGATGGCCCAAGACGCTCCCAAGCAGCCCAAGTCAGCCTTCCGACGGCTCTCAAGGCTCCCAGGTGGCCTCCAAGAGACCTCCAGAGAGGTCCGAGAGGCGTCCCGGGACGGCCCGAAGAGGCCCAAATCGTTGATTTTCGTTTGCTTTTTCAATGTTTTTGGCTTCTCGCGTTTTCGAGCTTCCAACGGTCCAAGAGCGCCGAAGAGAAGAGGCTCCCAAGACCGCTCCAAGACCATCCGTAGCCATTTTGGCTCAAGCCATTTTGGCTCAAGCGGCATTGTGCCGACATCATGTTGTTCCTCTTACGTTAACTTCCCATCCCGTGCTCTCGCTCTTTTGTGCTCCCCATACTGTACACTTGCATTCTGCAGTCGTGCATTGAGTTGGTCTTGACATAGGATACGAATATCGGAGGGTCACGTGTCGTGTGGTATTGCAAGCTAGTCGTTGAAGTCTCCATCTTGTACACTGTTGCACTCTGTCCATGTGTTGTACTCTGCTCAATTCATGCAAGTTTGTGATTACCCAGGTAAGCATTTGACATTGTGGCAATGATAAGTTCAGGTTTCGTTGAAGGCAGTGATACATTCAATTCGAGTTCAATGCAATGAGACGCTGGTGTCAAGTTCAATTCAAGCTCAATGCAATGATACAGTCAATTCAAGTTCAGTTCAAGTTTCTTCCGATCGCGGAGGAGGCGTTTGGCCTGGATCCGCGATCGTCTGTGATACGGTGTCAGTTTGAATCGTGGTCTGTGATGTTCTCCCACATTCGGACTCCGCTTCAGTTGTGCACACTGTACACTCTGCTGACCGTGCACATCGTGTGTCTGTACTCTGCAAAATTCATGCATGTTGTCATTGTTGAAACGTTGAGACGTTCATCATTGAGTCGTTGATAATTCATTGCGAGAGGTCTATGCTGACAGTTCCTATTGTGATTCTCGTGTGTCTTCGCGAATCACCTTGCTGCGTGTTTGTGTGTGTGTGTGCGTTCCCCTTCTAGCGTGGCGCCCTCTTGGCAGTCTCGGAGAGATCATTGAGGTGAAACATTGAGATACTCTACGCCTTTCAAGTCATGCAATTTTGCGCTTATTGAGACCTTGAGATGTTCAGCGTTGAGTCGTTGACAATTAACTCATTCAGCCAGGTAGTTTCAATCATTCTGGCTTGTTACTTGGTGCCTCCAAGTAGGTCACTCGTTGCCCTAATCGACAGTGCAGTTGCCTCACAGCAGGTCGCTTGCGCGTGATCTCATTTGTTTTGTATATACATGTTCCCCAAGAAGGTCGCTTGTACTTGAAGGTCGGTTCCTGGCTCATTGGGGCTCGCCCCCCCGAAAAAAAACTCCAAGACCACCCGAGAGACCCGCGCGACGGCCCCAAGACGGGCCGAGAAGGCTCCAAGATTGCCGAAGAGGCGCCCAGGACAGCCCCAGACCGCCCCAGAACAGGCCCAATATGGGCCCAAAAGCGGGAGCAGGAGGCTTCCAGAGACATCCGAGAGGCCTCCGGGACCACCCAGAGGCCCCCAACACACCCCCGACCAATAACAGCCCAAGAGAATTGCGAGAGCCGTCCCGGCGCCCAAGGATAGCCCGAGAAGACAGCAAGAAGTTCCCAGAACGTAAAGAACGGCCCAAGACGCTCCCAAGCAGTCCAAAACACCTTGTGGACGGTTCTCCACGCTCCCAGGAGGCCCCCAAAAGGCCCCAAGAGGGGTCGTCCGAGAGGCGTCCCGGGAAAGCCCGAAGAGACTAAAATCGTAGATTTTGATTGTTTTTGTTTGATGTGTTTGACGTTCTCGCGTTTTCGAGCTTCCAACGGTCCAAGACCGCCCCAAGACCGCCCAGCAGACCTCCCAGGACGGGTCCAACACGGGCCGAGAAACTCCCGAGATTGCCGAAGAGGCGCCAGGTAGTTACCGCGCCCACCGGCCTCCCGGGGAACTCCCAAACGCAACAGAACGCCCCATGACAGCCCGTCTGTTTTTCTGATGTTTTCTCATGTTTTTCGCCTTCTCGCGTTTTCCCGCTTCCAACCTTCGAAGATCGAGGATTTTGAAACAAACTATGGAATTCCCAAAATTCTTTTTCTTCCCCGGAGAGCTCTCTGAGAGCTATCGGGTTTTAGATTCGAAGCCGGACGGTGGTGGTGCCTGCCAGCAGCCCATCTTCGTCGCTCCAGAATCCCCGCGGCGGGATGTTTGAGGTCGCAGCGTGTCCTGGAGCGCTTCGGGCATGCGTCCACGCGTGCCTGCACGCGTGCAGGCGCGCGTGGAAGCGTGCCTGGCAGCGCTTCAGAAACGCTTCAGGAGAGCTCCCCAGAGCTCATCAGGAAAGCTTTCCAGAGTATGCCTCTTTGCTCTCCGGGTTTTGGACGCTACCAAGTTTTTTCTTTCAAAGTGGGACTCCTACTCGGAGATCCCAGACATCCCCTGACATCTGGCCGGCACTGCGCCTCCCGGCTTCCCGGGGCCCCCCCAAGACGCCCAAAGACAGCCCAATGCGACCCCAAGGAACCCCCAGAACGTAAAGAACGGCCTAACACGCTCCCGCGCAGCCCGAGACACCCTTAAATTCCGACGGCTCCCCAGGCCTCCAGGAGGCCTCCAGAGCCCCAGGGGGTCCAAAAGATCCCACACCCCTGAGGGGCCCGGCAAAAAAACCCGCGAGGTACAAACAAAAAACAGCGCCGAACAGCGCCGAGGAATTGGAAAACAATCGAAATCCCACAATTCATTTTTTTTTTAAGTTTGGCTCCCGGTCTACTCTTAGTACAACAGACCACAATTTAGACCCCCCTCACCTCCCCCCCCAAAACCCCAAATCGCTGATTCCCCAAAGGAAATTCCGAGGCTTGCGCAGGGCCTCCAAGGGAACCCCTGGACGCAAGAAGTGACCAACATGATATTACATGAGCTAGCCTATCAAACCTAACTAGAACTTGAGCGCGCGCGAAGCGCGCGCGATGGTTTTAGTACATATTTATCCATTCCGTTTCCTATGGTTTTACACAAGCCTGGGGAGTGGGACCCCCCAAAGAAAACTGGACCCCCAGAATCCGGGGCTCGTGGGCCCCGGGGACACCCTTACCAAAGGTCCCCCGGCTCGTCCAGGACCTCCCAGGGCGCGTGGCCGGGTCTTGCCAGCTGACCTCAGGCGATCATAGCGGTGATCGGAAAAACCGAAGAAAAACCCAAAACAGCACAAGAGCGTTCCAGAAAGGACCCAGATGGCTCCAGAGGCCCCCAAGACGGCCCAGGAGGCCCAGAACAGGACTCCCAGAACGCAGAAATCCATTCATTCCCCTAAGGGAGCTTGCGTTGTCAGCATCTCCGCTGTTTGGGCTTGAGCAGCGTCCGAAACAGCCAAAAAGGCTTCTGGTATCGCCCCAAGACGGCCCAGGAGACCGCCAAGAGAACCTCTGGACCGCCAGGATGGCCCCAAGTTCCCCCAAGGCCAGAAAGAGGCCCAACATGCCCTCACAAGGCCCCGAAGAGAAACCCAAAAAGGCCATGGGAGGCCCCCCGAAACACCATGAAGGCCACCAGGAGGGCCGACGTAGCCCCCGTAAGGTCCCTAGAACGCCCAAGCTCCCCAACGCGGCCCAAGATGGCTCAGGGACGGCACGAGAGGGCCCCAAGCCAGCCCACCAGGGCTCCAACAAGGCCCACATGGCGTTTTCCACCAAATTGACCCGAATCCCGGTATCAGTTGGCTTCTGGACAGCGCTCCTTGGAACGGCGCAACTAAAATTCTTCGCCGTTCCCTGACGGCGCCATCTCTTTCCCTCCTCCTGCTCTTCCTCTGGGTCCTCCTCCTCCTCCTCCTCATCCTCCTCATCCTCCTCATCCTCATCCTCTTCCTGCCGCTCCACCGCTCGTCCTCCCCCACACATCCGCTTCTCTCTCTTCGCTTCCCGAGATTCCCTCCCTCCTATCCTTCGCCCTCCTCCCGACGCCTTCATGGAGCCCTTGGAGGCCCGGGAAGGGCCACGGACCGCCCGCATGTTCGAAGATTTCCGACAACCACCGCAGGAAACGGGCCAAATTTCCAAGGCCACTAACGATGGCGCGAACGACCAACATCAGCCAAACCTCGAGGACCAAGATGCATGGCGCGAAGCACCGATGTAGTTTTTTATTGATATATATATATATACCAATATAGATGTTATGGTTGTGGTGGTGATTTCGGTGATGCTTATGATGATAATGATGCTGAAGATAAAGATGACGATCACGATGACGACAACGAGGAGGAGGAGGAGGAGGAGGAGGAGGAGGAGGAGGAGGAGGAGGACGAAGAGCAGGAGGAGCCGGAGGAAGAGGAACACTGCTCCCCCCGAGCTCCGCTCCCGTCTGCCCCCGCCGTCGCTCTCCCGTCGCCTGCTCCGCTCTCTGTCGGCCGCTGCCCAAAGTGCCCGCCGCCGACGTTCCCCGGCTGTGGCGCGGGGGGCGCCCGCCGTGTCGACGCAGTGCCCAGGCGCCGGCGTTCAAGGTCGAGCAGCCCCGGGGCAGGCCCTGCGGCCCTGAGGTCCCGGCGTCTCGGATGCTTTGAGCCCGGTGTCGTTCCATCGGGTCTCGGGCCCCGGGGCCCTCGCACTCGGGCGAAGAGATCTCCGCACATGCACCGATCGTGGGCTCAGGATCGGTCTGGCCAGAATCGGTGCACATGCCTTCCTGGCAAGGCCCATCCTGGACCGAGGATCGGTGCACACGCCTTCCTGGCCAGGGCAGGAGGGCGTGTGCACCGATCGTGGGCTCGGGATGGGTCTGGCCGGAGTCGGTGCGTGTGCACAGCTCTCTTTCCTCTCTACACATGTCGATGCGGCTCGGGAGGTGACGCCGAGCGAGGGGGTCTGGGGCTCCGGAGGTGGCTCTTCGCGATGTCTCGACTGCTTCGCGCCGTCGGACCTCAGGGGTCTGGGATTGAGGGTGTTTTTTGAAGGTTTTTCCCAGTCTCCGGGTGCGTCGCGCCTCGCCGAGCTCCTCCTCCTCCTCCTCCTCCTCCTCCTCCTCCTCCTCCTCCTCCTCCTCCTCCTCCTCCTCCCCCTCCTCCTCCTCCGGGCAAGCCGAATGGCCCCTGGCAAGGTGAAGTTCGACCCTATCGATCCGATTCGGTATCGTCTCCAGCCAGCACCATCCGACTCGATCCAGATGTTTCAGCGATCGAGTGCGGCCCGATGCTCGCATGGCGCTGTTGTGCACCCTGGCCCCGCTGGTCCGATTCATTTTCGACTCCATGCCGACGCAGCCGCCTGATCCGACGCACGCTCCGCTCTGATCCGATTTCCCGATCCGATGCTGACTGACGATGCCGCTGGCCCAGAATCGGCCGGTACCGAACGATCCGCGCTGTTGGAACTTGGCATCGCTCGGACGTGTGCATTTTTCCTTCGGCGAGGACCATCGAGGAGCATTCTTGATCATTTCGCGAAAAAACCACGAAACCGAAAAAAACACAGAACATGGACGTCCGAGCGATGGCGAGGGAAAGCCTCGATCGTTCCAGGTTGGGCGATCCACGCGCTGTCAGAGGCCGGCGCCGACGTCGGCACTGGCACGCTCCCGCCGCGTGCGTGTTCTCTGGCTCGAGAGCGACGTGGGCCATGCGAGCCCCGCTCTCCTGCTAGACATTTAGGCTAATACTGTTAGGTCAGGCCTCGCTGCAGCCTTCGACGGCAGACAACAAAAGCAGGCTGCCCGGGCGCGCGCCCTGAGAGCGACGGGAGGCGGGCGGGCCCAGGACGGCGATGAATCGTTCCAGAGCGTGCCGGAACGATCTCGGAGCGTCCCGTAAGGTTCTGAGAAGGCCGCGCGGCGCAGGAGACGGCCTCCGGAGCCGCCGGAGATCTCGGAGATCCCCAACGTATTCTTCTGTCCGAGTTTGTCCCTGGCCTGGCTTCGGCTGAGGGGGTGAGGAGGAGCAGGAGGAGGATCGGCAATGCGCTGGGGGGGGGGTATT
>CAUYUJ010020349.1:142561-158779 GCA_963575745.1 Prorocentrum cordatum
GATCGAGGATCGAGGATCGAGGATCGAGGATGAGGAGGAGGAGGAGGTGGCGGAGGAGGTGGCGGAGGAGGAGGCCGAGACCCCCCCCCCGCCCGCCGCTCCGCGCCTCGCCCCTCAGCCGCCCCGCGTGGCGCACTGGCCCCGCGCCGGCCGCCCGAGGGCGCCAAGCGGCCAAAAGCGCCGGGCCTGCCTCGGATCCTCGCCTCGGCCCGCGCCCGGGCCGAGGCGGCTGCGACCGCCGCCGTCGCCGTCGCCAACGCCGCCGCCGTCGTCGCCGTCGCCGTCGTCGTCGCCGTTGCTTGCCGTCGTCGGCGTCGGCGTCGGCGTCGGCGTCGGCGTCGTCTTCGCGGCGTCGTCGTCGTCGACATCGTCGCGGTCGTGGTTGCATTCGTGGTCGGTGTCTTCGTCGTCGTCGTCGCCGCCTTCGCCGCCGCCGCCGTCGCCAACGTCGCCGCGGCGGTCGTCGTCGTCGTCGTCGTAATCGTCGTCGATACTCTTCCTCCTCTTCCTCCTCCTCCTCCTCTTCCTCCTCCTCCTTTTCCTCCCTGTCCTCCTCCTCTTCCTCCTACTCCTCTCCGCCACGCGCACAGGGGAGTAGGGGGAGGGGGACGGCTTCTTATGAGTACCACTGCTTCGAAGGCGCGGGCCTTGTCTGTACATGTAAGGCCGGCGCCTTCTAACAAGCGGTCTCCTTCCAAGAAGCCTTCCCCCCTCCCCCTACCCCCTTGTGCGCGCCGCAAGTCCTCCTTGCCTGGAGCCAGGGCCTCACGATGGCCTCGGCCAATGTTGTTGATGCTGGGAGGCCTGTTGAGGCCGTCCGTGTTCTGTCCGCTCTCGAGTCCCCTGGGGGAGCGGGCCCGAGCCCAGACCTGCAAAGCTGGCTGGCGCGTTTCGGTTTGTCCTGGGAGGAGGCATTGGAGCTCTCCAGTTTGGTTTGGTTTGGGAGCTGGGGGCCTGACTTGAAGACCAAGCCCACCAGCTGGCCCGTCAGGATCTCCAGGACCCCCCCTCTGGTGACGAGTAGCCTTTCCCTGTCGGGTTAGATCTGTTTGCCCCCGACTTCTCGCTATCGTGATTTCATATGCATGGCATGGCTTCCTACTTCTCTTCGCTTTGATTAGGTCGCTCCTGATTCAGCTGGTCGCTGCGCTCTTCCTCCTCCTAGTCCTTCTCCTCTTCCTGTGCCTCTTCCTCCTCCTCCTCCTCCTCCTCCTCCTCCTCTTGCAGCGAAGCATCAGCAGGCAAAGGCGATCACAGCAGCTCTTCGACGGCGAGGATACTCTCTACGACCAGTCCTGCAGGCAGCATATCTTGGCGTGGATCTTGCGGCTGGGCGTAGAGCAGCACGCATGACACGGCGAGGTCGAGTTGTCAAAGCTGCAGGGCGCCATCGTAAGATCTCACGATGGGCGAGAGCAAGTAGACAATATGCGGTGACAGCTACTTTGGAGAAAGTGGCAGGACAGTCGGTGGCACACTACGGACATCAGATTCACGGGATGTTCGGCACAGAGCTCAGTCGCCTTCGACGCAGACTGGGATCAGTATGTGGGTCGAATCGTCGGGGTCGTTGTTTGACCACGACGCTCGATCTGCGCGCACCCGAGCAAGACCCAGCAATCCGCTTAAGCAAGAAATGCCTGAGCGAATGATTGCGACTCTGGACCACGAACAGTGCTATCCGCAGCTCCATCGATAAAGTTTGGCCCGACATTGTCAGCAAGATGGAGGCACTCACCAGCGCCGAGAGGACCCGCCATGTTCGTGGGCCAGTCAGCGCGGTGATTGTGACACTCCTGCAGTACCATTGGGAGCCGATATCACCATCGCATTGGCGACTCTCACGCGGTGAAGGTCGTGAACAGATCGAATGGCATTTCAATGATGACGAGCTGACGGGCAATGAAGATTTCAGCGATATTCTTGCAGATCTTTCTAGTTCAGAACACAGGCCACCAAGCGTATCGCGACTCGGACCAGTATACGCCGCAGGCGGTCAGCCAGCATGAGCAGTACGAATGTTTTTGGCTGCGTGGGCTGTTGCCAAGTTCGTGGACTGCAGTAAGTCCACCAGCTGCAGCAGAGAGTTGGACAGTTGACTCCGTAGGCACGCATTGTGCACTTCCCTTCTTGCCCCAGGCAGACGAAGGAGGTGTGCAGTACCGGCCTTCGGAGCTCAGGCATGTGCCGAACCCCACGCCCGCTCAACCTTTGCATACAATCTCAGTGCCCTGGAGCAGCGGCCTCATCATGGCAGAGGGCACTGACGACAACCCAGTGTACGTATGTGGTGACGCTAGCGGTGGTGCAGACACTCATTCACCCAAGTTGAGGCGAGTGGGCCTGGGCTTCGTCATCGTGGAGCAGCGGAACCCCGTCAGGCTTGGGCTCGAAGCGCAGGGACCCTTGCAGGGGCGGAGGCAGACGGTTTACAGAGGCGAGTTGGCGGTGCTGGAGTATGTCTTGCGATGCACTCGGGGCGCTGTCATATATCTCACAGACAACGAGGGGGTGGAGAAAGGGTGGACAAGCCGCACTTATCTTCGCCCACGTGAGGCCAATTCAGATGATGACTTGTGGAGCGCCACCGGTCAGCACTTGCATGCCGACGGAGATCGACACGGCCGAGTTTCTGTCATTTTCATGAATTCACACTTGTCGGAGGTTGAAGCAGCTGAGAAAGGATATGCGCCGTGGATGTGGCACGGCAACAATCGAGCTGATCAGTTGGCAGGACAAGCTGCGGAGGCACATCGTGTTCCACAAGCAGAACGCACACGTGTCGCGCAGCAGGAGAAAAGAGCGGAGTTTTTCAGGCGTCGGCTCTTGAGAGCCACGATGGACGCCATGGCCGCGGATCCCAGGCCTCGTCGGGAGTCGGAAAAACTTCGTACCATTCCGCCTGCCCCCATCATTGTGGCTCGTTTCTGTACCACGCATACCTTGGATGACTCGGGGCGCCACTGTGTGAGATGCAAAGGGTCCGCGTCGAAAAAATGCCTCGCTGATTGGTTGAAGTCGCCGTGTTTTGAGCTGCAGTCAGTAGACGGTGTTGTTTCAAGAATACCCTCGGGGTGTAAAGTCCATAGGGCGGGGGGGTGGCTGCATTCGACTCACAATCTCAGGTTTCACACTAGCTTGAAACTCTGGTTTTGCGGAGTGTGCGGATATTATGCCTCTGACCAAATCCGAGGGCTTGCATCCGAGTATACTTATAGAACCAACAAGCCCCGACAAGATTATTTAAACAGGATCGAGGATGGGCTCTGGCCAAAGCTTCTGTCGTTGTCGGAGCAACGAGCCAGAGGCCTCATCCCTCCTTAATTAATCCCTTTTCGCTTCGCGATTTGACCATTCCATTCCATTCCATTCCATTCCATTCCATTCCATTCCATTCCATTCCTCCTCCTCTTTCTCCTCCTCCTCCTCCTCCTCCACCTCCTCCTCCTCCTCCTCCTCCTCCTCCTCCTCCCGTCTTCTCCCTCTCTACCTGATTCCTTTCCATCTTCCCGTCCCCTCCCCTTCCCCCACGTCCTCTTCGCCCTCCTCCCAGGAGGCGGGTGGTGCGAAGGGAGGGCAGCGGGAGGGAAGGGACGAAAGCTGCGGCGGCGGCGACGGCGAGACGACGACCACGGCGACAGAGCTTGGAGGGAGGGTTTATTCCAACATCGTTGATGACTCTTGGGTTTACACTGGTCCTCCTCCTCCGCCTCCTCCTCCGTCTCCTCCTCCGCCTCCGCCTCCGCCTACGCCTACGCCTCCTCCTCCTCCGCATTCGCTCAAGCAACTTGGGCTCGAACGCCATTTTGGCATCCGACGCCCGACCTCGCGCCTCCACGTGGTGCTTGGGGGGCTGCGCACTTTCTGTCCACCCTTTCGGACGGCCAGTTGCGTAGGCGAAAGCGAGGCCTCGCACATCGACCCATGGCCAAGACATGGAGTACATATGCAAAGTGTCACACCCACGAGTATAACGAGAAGATAGTCGCCAACTCGGGGAAGTGTGGCAAGTGTAACTGTCCAGTCAAGTTGTTCAAACCCAAGAAGGGAGTAGCATCGCAGTCCGCCCAGCCAGGTTTGCAGAACACCAAGGGCTCGGTCGGGTCCCAGGCGACATCAGCCACGTCCACCATCCAGGCGCTGTCCGCCGCGATGGCCAGAGTGACCGGCCCAGTGAGCAGACGGGTGCTTGCGGAGCAGACTGAGGCTACCGAGCGCGGGACGCAGGCGGCGGATCACGCCCCAGCGGTCTCGCCAAGTGAAGCAGTTCGACGTGCTGAGGGCGCATGGAAGGACGCTAAGCAGAAGCACGTGCAGGCGAGCGCAGCCGTCTCTCGCTGCAAGGAGAACCTCGCAGCAGCTGAGAGGAAGGAGGAGGAGGCGGCTCGCGCGCTGGCGATGGCGGAGATCAGCAAGCGCGCGGCGGCAGTGGCCCTAGCCAGTGAGGCAGGCGTGGGCGTGACCTCCGTGGGCGGCTCTGCAGGCGGGGGTGGCCTTCATGGTGGAGGAGCCGCAGATGCCGAGCAGCAGCCCATGATGAATGTGGCATGGGATGATGAGTTTTTGTTCAAGCAGCTCGACACACTCGAGTGCACAGATGCCGAGCGAGATGAACTCAAAAAGGTCGAGGCCGAGCTGAAGGCAGTTAAGGAGAGCGCCACCAGCAAGGCCGACGAGGTGTTGAGGTGGAAGACCCAGGTGCTCGACCTCAGGGCGAAGGTGAAGGAGCGCCTCGACAAGAAGAGGAAGATCGACGGCGGCGTCAACGGCGGCGCTGCGGGCTCAGGGGCTGGCGGCGGCAGCGGCTGCGGCAGCCACGGGCAGGCTGCGGCGGCGGTGCCCACGGGCCCCCAGGCCGCTGCGGCAGCCGCGGCGCCCACGGCGGCGGCCACGGGGTCGCCCACAGAGGACGAGAGCAAGCAGGAGATGGAGCGCATCAGGGCGGCTTCCATGGCGGCCAAGGAGGCAGCTGAGGCGGTCGCAGGGGCTGCCCCAGGGGCGGCGGCGCCTGCCGCGCCAGCGTGAGGAGGCGCGGCGGCAGCAGGCCCAGCGGCGTCTGCTGCCACCCAGCCGCTCGAGCCGCCCGCGGAGATGCCGACGTCCGGCTGCGACGGCGACTCCTCCGTGTGCATTTTTTCTCAGCAATGTCACCGCGCTGGGCAACAAGACGTGGTGTTACCTCAGCTCCGAGACGACGTTGTCCATGTGCGAGTACATCGGCGTGGTGGGATCTCACATCGGAGCTCACACGAGGGCCAAATGGCCCCGTCAAGCCAGGGCGTTGAAGCTCAAGTATCTCGACAACCCTGCGATATCAACTGGCCGGGGGACTTCCAAGGCAGCGGAGGGGCGCGCCTACGAGGGCGGGGAGGTCATGTTGACACGGGGACATCTTTCAGCTCATCGAGTTTTTGACAAGCCGCGTGAGAGCGCCAGCAGCTATTGTGCAGAGGGCTCAGATGCTCTCGACGGTTTCATGCCCACATTAGTCCATATGTGTGGTTTCTCGCTGCTTGCGGTACCGTTCTATGCGCATCCGTCTGTAGATTTCTCAGGCATCAACAGCTAGGTTCGCCAAACTAGGTGCATTTCTCTCATCAGTGAAGCTGCCATGGCTTGTCATAGGTGACTTCAACATAGATGTTGCGAAGTTTCAGATATCTGCATTTTGTCGTCGCGTCGGAGGCGTGATACGTCGGGCCGATGTGGAATATGCGTGCGTTGGGAGTGCAGGTAGTTCACACATCGATTTCGTCATGGCTTCAGAGTGCTGTCTCCCGTACATGCAGTCTCACCCCAGTTGTTGACACTCCATGGGCCGCGCATCGGGTTTGAATTGCGTTTGAGAGGTTCTGGTGAACAATTGCTTTGTAGATCGTTACTCGTCGCTCCAAGATTGCCGCAAGTTCCAAGGCCGTCTGTTGCACCCGCGGCTGGGTCGAAGTCTAGTGCTAAGAGAATCGAGCATGCTGAGCGTGCGCAGAATAAGAAAGAGCGTCTTACCAACGAGTGCGAATTGTTGTATGGCGATATCTTTGCTAGCAAGCCCAATCCCGAGCCTTCCGATCCTGGAGATCTCGACCCCCCCGCTGGCGGCTCCGCTGGTTTTTCGTCGCAGGTCGATCCTCTGGGGGGAAGAAGGCTTCGAGGGGCTTTTCGAGGTAGAGGAAGAGGACCCCTGGGCTGACGAGTCATCGTTTAAACCTGCCCCCAGAGCTTCAGAGTCTCTTAGTAGAGCCCCTTCTGGCGAGACCAGAGCGTCTTCGATTCCCTCGGCGACGCCAGGAGGGGGGGCAGCAATTCGGAGTGATGAGAATGGTTCGCCCCCCCCCCCCCCAGCCGAGCGTCCACGGAACGACGGTCCCCTGGATGGGGGCCAGCGATCCTCTCGCTCCCGCTGGTGCTGCTGCTTCTCCTGCCCCTCCCCCGTCTTTCGCTATCCCTTCCTCCTCGTGGGTGGCCGCTTTGGCTCAAGTCCCCTGGACTGCGCGCTCTATTCATGATGTTTGGCCGCTTATTAGTCAGTCACTCGCCTTCCAGTCTGGCGCGCGGCATGTGGTGCCCATCAGTGGGGCGCTCGCGCGTTGGATTGCAGCTGCAGGGTTGACCATCGCAGCACATTATGATGTCGCAGCGCCTGATCGGTCTCGGGCAGTCGGCTGCGAGTTGCGTGTGCTTTCTATCAAGCAAGCTGAGCACGTTCGGCAAGAGCCGCTTCGTGACGGCATTGCTACATGGTGGTCCAGGATCCATAACATTGTTCAACGTGTACTTCGGCATCGCAGGCGCAGCAGCGGCACTGTGCAATTGGGTTATTTATCATCTGCTGCTGTGCGGCTTGCTGATCAGCCTGTCGACGGAGCAGGCGCTGCATGCCCTGCTCACTTCGGCTCCTGGCAGAGTCTTCTGCAGGACCTCAGGCGAGTCCTTGAGCTCAACATCGACGAGCTGGGTTCGCTGGAGGAAAGAACTTTCAGAGTTTCGAGGCGTGCGCAGACTCGGGCTGCTGCATGGTCCTTGAAGGATTTCCAGCACTGGCTCAGCAGTCTTGATTCGCAGGGGCAAGTATTTAGATCGCTGAAGGACCCAGACCCAGAGCGTGATGAATTTCACGACATCGACGGGTCGGTTCGGGTGCATCCCAAGGATAGTGTTGACCGTAAGGTCGTTCGTAATCATAAGTTATGGCAGTCGGAGGTTACTTCGTGGGATGAGGTCCTTGCCACGATGACAACTATCAGGAGCAGGGCCGATGTGAGCAGCCCGCGCCCTTGGAAGTTCATGATGTTCGGGCTGCCCTCTCGCGCATGAAGGCGCGTGCGGGCCTGGGCATAGGCAGGATCTCTCCCACAGACATAGAGAGATTGCCCGGCGAGGGCATCCAGTGCCTCTGCGACCTTTTCCGCTTCATCGAGGAAGGCCTCTCCTGGCCGTGGCAGGTCATGTGCGTGGTCGGCAAGCTGCTCGGCAAGAAGTCGGGCGGGGACCGCGCGATATGCCTGATCGCCATGCTGTGCCGAGTCTGGTCCATGGCCAGGGGGGTGCAGATGAAGGGGTGGTCAGCCATCCAGGGTGAGACGGACCACTGGGACGCGCCCATCGCGGGCAACAGCGCCTTGAGGGAGGCGTTTGTTCGAGCGCTGCAGGACGAGGTTCACTCTCGCTTGGACATTTCGCATGGCCAAACTGTGGTAGATATGGTTTCTTTTTGCGATTCGATAGAATGGGAGCCATTGGCGCTGTGCGCCATGCGCAGAGGACTTCCTGCAGTCATTCTGTACTTGGAGCTCCAGATACGCCTTGCCCCTAGGATGCTTGATCAGATCGACTCTTTCAGTGAACCTTTCCAAGTGACGCGATCGGTGGTGCAGGGGCCGAGGAACGGCACTCGGTTTGACAAGTGCCTTACAGCCTACGTGTGCCAGCGCCTGTGCCAGGCGCGTGTTTCTTTGAGTGAGCGCATCTGGATCGACGATTTATCACAGCGAGTGATGGGATCGAGGCAGCATGTGAGGACGACGCTCATCAAGGGCGTGCTGTCGACGATCAGGCTTTTCTCCAAGTTTCAGCTGTCCATCGCAGACAAAAATGTGGTGTTATGTTCTCACCGCAGCGATGCCCAGGTGGTCGAGCGTGTCCTCAGGAAGAAGGGCGTCACGCTCCGTGCCGTGCTGCAGGCAGCCTACCTCGGGGTGGACCTGTCTTGCGGCAAGCGGCAGGGGCGAGCGACGGTCGGGCAAAGGGCGCTCAAGTCCAGCAAGGCGGACGGGCGGCTGCGGAGGTTCGCTCAGGCTGCCAGGCGCTGGGCGGTGTCTGCCAAGCTCCAACGCGCGGGGCCGCAGGCGGCATCCGTATACGGGCACCACGTGTACGGGCAGTTCGGCTCGGTGCTGCAGACCCAGCGTCGCAGGCTCGGCGCTGCTGCGGGATCGGCCACGAGGGGTCGGTGCCTCACGACGCTGCTGGCGCTTCGCCTTCCAGGGAGTGACCCTGGAGTGCAGCTACCGCGGCAGTGTCTATCCCAATGGCTGAGTGTGTGGTTGACTGGCCCTCAAATTCGACCAGCAATTGTTCGGGCTTGGCCTCGAGCCGCAGCTCATCTTCCTAGTCTCCCAGATGGCCAGCGAGTACGTCACATTCGAGGGCCCATGACTACAGTCATCATGTATTTGCTGGAAGCAGGGTGGAAGCCGACCTCGCCGGCAGAATGGGAAGTGCCACATGGCGGTTCTTCGATGTCGCACTCGTGGCAGTTCCACGGGGGGTGACTTTGAGGCGCTGGACCAATCAGGACCTCTTCTAGATGAGTTTCAGCGACCACGAGAGCTTCAGCAGTGGCGAGTTGCAGCTGCGCAGTTCTGCGGCGAGGGTGTCGCCGACGGCGTTGACTTGGCCTCGCTGCAGGCTGTGATCCGCGACCTGCAGGACGTCAAAAAGGGCAGGCAGGTGTCGGAGCTGCTCGTCTCTATTGCGACGGGCGGGTTCTGGACACGTGAACGGAGTTTCCAGGCCAACTTGCGCAGTTCATCGGATTGCCTTCGTTGTGGGAAAGGGCCAGAGACTCCTCTGCACAGGTGCTGGACATGTGAGGCTATCGCCATATCCGTGTCTAAAGCGTATGCTGATTCTAACGGCCTTCTCACCCAGGCTGTTTCAGAGTCGGAAGCTTTTCTTTGTTTTTGGATGCGAGGACTCATCCCCTCGTCTTGGACCTCTGTCCCTCCTCCTCCCTCTGAAGAGGCCATTCTCGGAGGCAACTTGCTCGGAGGCTCTTTGGAGGAGGGCTGTCTCGGTGTAGGCTCGTCATTGGAGCCTCTAGTCCTTTTTTGGGGACGCCTCGGGGGGCAATGGTACCCGCGACTCTAGGCTGCGCAGGGTAGGGCTGGCTGTTGCGAATGTCGCTAGGTACGATCCTCCTGCTTTGGGACCTTTTTTATCATGGGGCCGCTCCCTGGGGCCTCCCAGAGTGTACCGAGAGGCGAGCTCCTCGCCTTTCTTTGGGCCCTCCGATACTCTGTCGGAGTGCTAGTGTATGTAACTGGTTGTGATGAGGTTGCGAGGGGTGGTGGTGCTCTGAGCTTTTCCGCAGACCCGAGGGGCCGCAGGCCGATCTCTGGAGAGAGGTAGGCAAGCTCATACAGCGGCAAGCTCGGCATCCTACCAGTATTATAATCATGCGCGTCCCCTCGCATCTCAGTCCGCGGGAGTACCTCTCTCGTGGAATTCCGAGTTGGCTTGTGATAGGCAATGCTTGTGTTGACGTCCTTGCTGGAGAATCAGCCGCGCACGCGCGGGTTCCCCAGGCCAGTCGTTTTCGAGTTATGTCTATCGAACACAAGGCCACGCTTGTTCGGAGAAGGCTACTGCGGGTCGGCCTCGATTCGATTCGGGCCTCCCAATTGCCCGGGGAAGTTGGCGGCCCAGCGCGTGCTGGCCCTCCTCCTCCTCCTCCTCCTCCTCCTCCCCCTCCTATTGCTATCGCACGCTTCGCGTCTGCCCACTCCCTGACCGAACGTGGTAGGGCGTGCAGTGTGTGTAGAGGCTCTGCGGCAAAGGCTACAGTGTCGGGATGGTTAAAAAGTGAGTGCTTCCAACTCCTCCATGTGCATAGCCAGATTGCCCGAGTTCCGAGAGGACGGCGTTTACACTTGGCTGGGGGTTGGACCCATCCCACTCATGCCTTGCGTTCGCATAGCGACCTTCAGTTGTGGTATTGCGGCACATGCGGTTTCTACGGTCAAGCCCAGCTCATGGGGGCTAGCGGAACCGTGCAATTTGCTCATCTCGAAGGCCAGGCGCGAATACCTCGACAGGGTTGAACGTTGCCTGCCTCCAAAGTGCTGAGCATTAAGCCTTGTTTTCACTACGTGAAGGCGGACATCCTGGAAATCCTCCTCCGCATCCGCCTCCGCCTCCTCCGCCTCCTCCGCCTCCTCCGCCTCCGCCTCCGCCGCCTCCGTCTCCGCTTTCTTCTCCGCCTCCGCCTCCGCCTCCACCTTCGCTTCCGCCTGCGCCTCCGCCTGCGCCTCCTCCTCCGCCTCTTCCTCCTCCGCTTCCGCCTCCGCCTCAGCCTCCGCCTCTGCCTCCGTCTCCTCCTCCTCCTCTTACTCCTCCTCCTCCTCCTCCTCCTCCTCCTCCTCATCCAACGCTCACGCCGACCACAAAAAGAATGCTAACCGACCGACTTCACCTGGATTCGCACGGCTCAAGACATATCCATTTGATCGGCACTCGAACGGCAATACGTACACCCCACGTAATGGCAGTACGCCGACATCCACATCCAGGATTCCTCCCCTCCTCCTCCCTCCCGTCATAACTATGTATTGTCTCGCTGATCTTATGCATGCTTGCGTGTGGTCTATACGTACAGGTTTCAGGAGGCCACGGCCTCCTCCACCAGGTCTTGAGTAGGCCTGGACAGCTGTCCGCAGCGGTGGTTCGTTCGTGTGTTCCTTCTCCTCCTCCTCCCCCTCCCCCTCCTCCTCCTCCTCCTCCTCCTCCTCCTCCTCCTCCTCCTCCTCCTCGGGCCACGGCAGCCCTCGCGGTGGTCATCGTCTCGCCGTCGCCGCCGCCGCAGCTTTCGCCCTTTCCCTCCCGCTGCCCTTCCTTCGCACCCTTCGCCTCCTGGGAGGAGGGCGAGGAGGAAGTGGGGAAGGGGAGGGGACTGGGAGAAGGGTGGAATCAGGTAGAACATCAACGATGTTGCAAAAAGCCCTCCCTCCAAGCTCCCTGCTCATAGGCCCCTGCAACGGTATAGTTTTACTGAGGGGATTGCCTCGTTGGAAGACAACCTTTTGAAGACCCTACAGCATGCCAACACATTGTTCTCGGGATCCCACCGCATCTATTTGACCGCTGCGCCTTGACGATCCTGAATCGTGCCAGAACGCAATTCCTGGGACTTCAACACAGCGAATCAAGGTAGCTGCTGCACCCCCATCATCCCGAATCCTTCCCACACGCTATCCCTGGTACGTTGATCACGGGAATACGTGAAACTCTAGCGACGTAAAACTACCAGTGTCCGTGGCGCTCAGGCGAGATCCACATTTGGGACAGGCCCCTCCCTGCTTCCGTGAAGTTCTGGCACATGTTGTACAGGCGTGTGCGTGGCGTTAGGGCAAGAGCCACATGTTGAAAAGGAACGGTTCTTAATCCGTGAAGCTCTTCCAACGTGTTAAACGCGAATGTGCGTGGTGCTACATCGAGAGCCACATCTTTTAATACGGAACCTCCTTCGATCCGTGAACCTCTTGTGAGGTTGACAATCGAATGTGCTCAGCGCTCAAGCAAGAGCCACATTTTGAAAGCCACCCGCCCTCCATCCGTGAAACTCTTGCGAATGTTTTGCACGAGTGTGCGCGGCTCTCAAGCGAGAGCCACATGTTGAACACCACCCGCCCTCCTTCCGTGAAACTCTTGCGAATGTTTTGAACGAGTGTGCGCGGCGCGAAAGCGAGAACCACATTTCGAAAACCACCCGCCCTCCATCTGTGAAGCTCTTGCAACTTGTTAAACCGAATCTGCGTGGCGCCAAGGCGAGGGCAACATTTCGAAAACCACCCGCCTTCAATCCGTGCAACTCTTACAACTGTTTTAAACGAATGTGCGCGGCGATAAATCGAGAACCACATTTTGAGAGCAGCCCGCTCTCAATCCGCGAAGCTCTAGCAATTGTTACACACGAATGTGCGCTGTGCTAAGGCGAGAGCCACATCTTGAAACTGGCCCGCCCTTCATGTGTGAAGATGTTGTCAATGTTAAGCTTCAGGGTCATAAATCTGATGTCTTAGACGAAACGCCCAGCCCGCTCAAAAAGCTGGCCCCGGGGTGCGATAGGGAACAGTTATTTATACGGAAAAAGAATGGAGGAGAAGGGGGGGGGAGAAGGCGGAGGAGGAAGAGTAGGGGACGGGAGAGGGGGAGGGGGAGGGGGAGGGGGGAAGGGCATAGGTGCGCTAGCGTTATCTCTGACGTCCTATCCCTCCCTCCCATCCTTTCCCATGGCGTAGATCCCCTCTCTATTCGCACAGTCGGATATCGAGCAGGGCAATGATCCCGAGAGGGTTCGCGATACATCGTAGAGCACGGCGTAGCAGGGCGTAGAAGAGCACGGCAGAGCGTAGTATGTCATAGCATGGTGTGGCATTGCGTAGTGGAGACTTGCATCACAAAGCATTGCAACGCAAATAGTGACATTGCACAGCGGCACAGAACAGAACATGGCATAACATGGCGTTGAAAGTCAACGCGCAGCATGGCATAACATAGCGTGGCACTGCGCAGCCAAGCGATGCATATCCTAGCTTTCCAGCTGCAGGCATGGCATCGCACAGCGGAACACCACATAGCATTGCATTGCATGCCGTGGCATGGCACTGGAAGTAATGACTCCAGCGCTGCAGCGGGCGCACGATTCGGAACGAGCGGAAGCGCGGACGTGAGGCAAGCGCTACATCGGGAGCACGATTCGGAACGAGCGGAAGCGCGGAAATGACGCCAGCGCTGCATAGGGAGCACGATTCGGAACGAACGGACGCCCGACATGAGGCCAGCGCTTCGGCGGGAACAACATATTGAGCCACAACACAAGCGACAACCCAACTCTTGGGAATCCTGTGTGCAAACAACAATGCGCGGAGGGGGAGGAGGGATGGGGAAGGGAGGAGGGGGGAGGGAGGAGAGAGGAGCGAGGATGGTGGAGGGAGGAGGGAGGAGAGAGTAGCGAGGCGGGATGCGGGAGAGCGGGATGCGGGAGGCGGGAAGCGGGAGGCGGGAGGCGGGAAGCAGGAGGCGGGAGGGGGGAGGGTTGAGGGGGGGGGAGGGGGGAGTGGCAAGCTTGGTGCGCTAGCGTCATATCTGACGTCCTACGCTTCCCTCCCATCCCTTACCATGGCGTAGATCTCTTCTCTATTCGCACAGTCGGATGTCGAGCAGGGCAATGATCCTGGGAAGGTGCGCGATGTATGGTAGATAACGGCATATGATGGTGTAGAAGAGCACGGCAGAGCGTAGCATGGCGTGCCATTGCGTACTGAAGCATTCCATTACAAATCATTGCAGCGCAAAGCAAGGTACCGCACAGCGGCAGAAAACACAACCCCGCGCTGCATGCCATGGCATGGCGCCCGGTTCCTTGGAGGGTACGTTGATTGTCTTCGATTGGGAGGAGGGAGGAGCAAGGAGAGAGGAGCGAGGATGGTGGAGTGAGGAGGGAGGAGGGAGGAGTGAGCAGAGAGGAGAAAGGAGGGAGGAGGCCAGAGGGAGGAGGGAGGAGGAAGGAGGGAGAGGGAAGATGGAGGTGGGATAAGGGAGGAGGAGGAGAAGGAGGAGGAGCGAGGAGGAGGAATGGAGGAAGGAGGAGGGAGGGAGGAGGGAGGACGGATCAGGAGGAGTAGGATGAAGAGGAGAGGAGGAGGATAAAGGAGATGAGAGGAGGGAGGAGGGAGGAAGGGGGGAGGAGGGAATGGGAAAGGAGGTGGAGGCAAGGAGGTAGGAGTAGGGAGGATGGCGGAGGGAGGTGGCAGGAAGAGGAGGGAGAGGGAGGAGCGAGGGGAGGAGGGAGGGAGGTAGGAGGCACGAGGGAGGAGGGAGAAGGGAGGAGGGATGAGGGCGGAGGGAGGAGGGAGGAGGGAGAAGGGAGGAGAAAGGAGGGAGGAGGGAGGAAGAAAGAGGGAGGAGGGAGGAGGGAGGAGGGAGAGAGAGGGGCGAGGAGGGAGAGGGAGGAGGGAGGAGCGAGGAGGGAGGAGGGAGGCGGGAGGAGGGAGAAGCGAGGAGGGTGGAGGGAGGAGGGAGGAGAGATGAGGAGGAAAGAGGGAGGAGGGAGGAGGGAGGAGCGAGGAAGGAGGAGGGAGGCGACGGATTGTTGCCGCTGCAGTGCCGAGCAACCACCACACAGGACTGGTCATGCATGCTCTGTTGCCCGCGCCGAGGCTACCATCCTTGAGATGGAGCCAACGGCGGAGAAGAGTCTGCCCGCTGATGGCCTTGCAACGCAGGGAGACGAGGCAACCAGTGGGCAGCGGCGGCTATACACACCGCTGCCCCTGGGCCTCTCGACTGGGCAACGGTCGGGGAGACCCGCCGAGCCCAGTCACCAAAAGGTGGGGGCCTCCTGCGCACCTGTCACCGCAGGGGAACTACATCCCCAGCACGAGGCAGTGACAAGGACGGCCAGCGGCAACCTGCACGCCGAAACTCCAAGGCCCGAGTTCCAGGGCTGGCAGCGTAACCAGCATCGGCGGGCGAGGCGCAGCACAACCCCAGGTCGAACCTGCCACGTGAGCCCATCTCACGCCAAACAGGCCACTGAAAACGGCACAGATGGCGACGGTGGGGAGGGCGGGAGACCTCCGCGCCCACCCAACACCTTGGCACAGGAGGGGCCCCCCTGCGCAACGGTCACCGCACGATACAACTATCCCACGGCCGTGTGACAGGGGGGAACGAGGGCAGCACAAGGCAGTGAACAGGACGGCCAGCGACGCCCGTCCGACGGAATTCCAAGGCCCGGATTCAGAGGCTGGCTGCGTAACCAGCACCGTCAAAAGGGGACGCCGCAAAACCCCAGATCGAATCCGCCTCGTGAGCCAGCTCACGAAGGGTTGAGCGACATCTCAGCACGACAGGGCCGCTGTCGGGGAGGGCACTCCCCCGTGCCCCGCGCACATCAGAAACCATACGTCGACCCAAGGGCAACGGTCACCACAGGGAACTGTCCCCCACGGCCGTGCGCCAAGGGCGGGGACAACACGAGGCGGTGAAAAGGACGGCCAGCGGCACACGAATTCCAAGGCCCGAACTCCAAGGCTGGCAGCGTAACCAGCACCGCCATGCGAGAATCAGCAACACCCCAGATCGAACCCACCTCGTGAGCCCACTAAGCCTGGGTGGTTGAAACACCACAGCACGACAGGGCTACAGTCGGAGCCAACACCATCGTGCCCAGCGCGCACAGAAGATGCACACAATAGAAAACTGAGACAGGAATGCAAAAGTACTGCCCGAAAGAAGCGGGCCAACCGTCAGGGCATGCCCCCGCGGCCAAAAACCAAGAGACTCGCCCGACGGCGCCAGATCAATCGAACAGTCGAACCACACTGAGGGCATCCACGTCGAGCCAACATCTATCGCTCTTCGGGTGCCTGCCAGACAGGATTCGGTTCCAATAATACTTGGACGAACGGGGGCACTGCGGCTTGTCGTTGCAGCGCTAATTCAAATATCGCACGTACCCACCCTTCGAAAAGTCTTGCACTTCAAACAGGTACAGACAGTACTGCCATCAGAGCAGGGCAGCACAATACATTTATGGCCGAGCACGTTGAGCTAGGGGGAGGCGATGGAGGAGGAGGAGGAGAAGGATGATGAGAAGGAGGAGGAGGAGGAGGAAGAAGAGGAGGAGGATCGAACAGTCGAACCACACTGAGGGCATCCACGTCGAGCCAACATCTATCGCTCTTCGGGTGCCTGCCAGACAGGATTCGGTTCCAATAATACTTGGACGAACGGGGGCACTGCGGCTTGTCGTTGCAGCGCTAATTCAAATATCGCACGTACCCACCCTTCGAAAAGTCTTGCACTTCAAACAGGTACAGACAGTACTGCCATCAGAGCAGGGCAGCACAATACATTTATGGCCGAGCACGTTGAGCTAGGGGGAGGCGATGGAGGAGGAGGAGGAGAAGGATGATGAGAAGGAGGAGGAGGAGGAGG